>RXPK01000205.1:34521-397984 GCA_004143645.1 Protaetia brevitarsis
ATGTCGCTACTCCTAAAATAGAGAGCAGCCGATGTTAGTCTTGGTGCTAGATATTGATGGGATTGTTGGCAGTCTCCTAATCAGTTTTGACCCTAGTTACCAGTTGAGACTGCCCTAATGACAGCCTGGCTGTCAGTCATTATATTATTTTCCTCCTCATGTACCCTTTTGCAATCATTTCTGCACGGCTGCAAGGGCGAATACCTCTGCTGGAAACCGTTGTATGTTTCCCAGGCTTATGATATCCTTTGTTAGGACTGGGCCCATAATACCGTGCTGGATTTGGATCTCCGGTTACCAGTTTCGTTACATGACCACTACGTGCTAGTCTCTTGTTCGTATGAGATTTTTCACCTTTTCAGTGAAGATAATTCGGGTGCATGCTGTCTGTAGGCATTTGTAGCAATTGGCCGCCAAGCAACGTGCCGTAGTATAAGTGTGTCCTCCCACCCTTAAAGTTGGGATGCCGACAGGTGTTGGCGTCGTCTAAGGATCGCATTCAATTGCCTCCGCTCTCACATTAAATCCATCGGGGAGTCCCACAATGGTCTCCAAAGAGGCTTCCCTGTACTACTGTTAGTTGACCACCAGTGATTACCCAGCATATGCCTGCTCTGGACAGCGGTTAGGCAGCTTCGCTGCGGAGCCCGACACTTCGTCCTCCTCCACCAACTACTGCCCGTTGTTTATCGCTGTCTTATCACGGGCCGTATATTAGCCAATGGATCACTTCGGCTTTAATCCCCAGGTTTTGCCAGCAAACTCTCCTGCAGCGCCAGAATAGTTGCTGCCCTTGGTCGTTATTTCAACTAAGTGATTTTCGCTCAGTTCCATCAAGGGTAACACCAGACACTTTACGTCTTCGTGATAATTATAACTCCTGCCGAACAGTCTAATGCCGTCTAGGTCATTTTGGTTCTTCGTGTTAGTAAAAGCAACCAATTTGTTTTTTTTTTCTGCGGATTTACTGAAAGTCCTTGTGAGAGGCACCATTCCTCCACCATTCGCAGTGCGTTAAGCATGGTATCTGCCAGTACGCCCGGGAACTTCCCCCAGGTCAGGCCCTATTCTCTAGTATCGATCTAATGTTTTCCCCCTCTAACATGTACTGGCTTTGAAATCGAGACATTGCCTATTGCCTGAGTATGGTCGTTACTTTCTGCATTCTATATGCATGCATCCATCGGCTCCCCACTGATTATTAGGCGCAAATGGGACAAGTCTAAAGGTGCTTCCATAGTTGGTGTGGGTATGCTACGCCCTCTCCCCCTCCCTCTGCCCGTATACCTTTGCGGGTAAATCTCTACACCTTGCTTAACTTTTGAACAGCACTTTTTTAGCATGTCTTTCTACACCATACTAAGGCTGCGCACGTGAGTATCGGCTTTACCATCGTACTGTATATCAAGTATAACATATCTGGTTTTAGCCTCCTTTCTTTCCCATGTGTGTGTTTTGCTAGTTTAAATGCTGCCACTTTCTTAGTAACTCATGGGGGGATGATTTTATGATGGCCTCAATTTATGTTATGATGGTTACGATACTGGTAACAAATAGTCAACTGTGAATAGTTGTCTATTGGTGGTCAATGCTATAAAGAGTTTAATGGGATAAAGCTTTAAATTGCGGCGGTATGATGCCATTCATAAATATTACGAAAAGAGGGAATTCAAGATTGGACAGTTGCGGTACGCCGTATGGGAACTATAGGAATTATAAGAGTTATTGTGCTATCCCATGGTTCCACGAAATTCAACTCCATATTCCATCTCGGTAATTAAATAAGCAAAATAGAAATATCAATCTGACATTTTGAAAATCGATGTAGAGCAGGTTGCCCTCCTTGGTCTGCTTAGAGCGTCAAATTATTACTGTATAAAAACTTAAAGCAATAATAGTAGGTCGCTTGCTAACAAAACTATACTGCTCGATAGATACATATATTATGAAATGGATACAACCTTGTTATACAGAATTGTTTCAAACATTTTTCAAAAGTTGCATAACATAGGTAATTCAATATTACTAGAGCCACCCTTCTGAAAAGGTTCGCAATTGTAAGATCTTCCATGCGTTGCGTAAATATACTAAGATATAATAGAAATAAATATGTGATACAGAGGTTGAATAAAAAGAGTGGTACAATCACAAAGTACAAGTATCTGATCAGGACCACATAATAACTATGTTGAATTTCAGTAAGATCGACAGAATTTCTTCTTAAAATATTAAATATATCTGTAGTACGTAAGTATTTTTCTTAATAGAAAGTCAATATTATTTTCAAGCGCTTAATTTCAGAAAAAAAAACAATCGCTAATTCCTGCAACAAAATAATGTTCTAAATGTTAAACAAAACCGAATAAATAATGAAGAACATCAAACAACGTTTCACCTCATTTTCTAGCCGCAAAATGTCTGACATTATCGTGCCAATGTTCTCTTCGAATCAGATTATCGTCGCAAAGGTCCCCTTTCGAGGTTAACATCCCCTATATAGAACAGTCGCGGGGTATAATTTAAACTAAATAGAATTTAATATAAAAATTCGTACTTGTCCGCAGCAATAATAGCACAAGACCCGTATATGCGCTAATGGTAGTTACGCCGGAACGACGTAACGTTGGGGTGGGGGTTCATCTTATTGGATGTTTCACGTTGAATTTGGCATTTGTGCGTGAGCCCTTGTCATGTAAAT
Organism: Protaetia brevitarsis; assembly: GCA_004143645.1. NCBI lineage: Eukaryota > Metazoa > Arthropoda > Insecta > Coleoptera > Scarabaeidae > Protaetia > Protaetia brevitarsis. The sequence goes on from RXPK01000205.1 coordinate 37,220, forward strand.
GATGCCCCCGGGCTCCCGTCTCACTTAAGTGCGTATTGTCAACCCCGTCGTTTTTTCTGCATCTCGGGGAGTCTCTCCGCTCGCAGAATCGTAGGTCCTACGTACGCGCAAAATATTTCGACGTTGCGTCTTTTACGACCCCCCGTATACACAATACCGGTTCATTTTTATTGCGAAAGTTTAAGATTTTATGTACGGAGGGATGGAGGACGAGAACGCGGCAAAAGATGTATGTTATTACATATTCGGAAAGTTTCGATATGTCTACGTTTATGAATCCCGATGTATATGTTTCTACGGTCACAAATATGGATACTGTACTTTAATATTCCAGTAAAACCAAAGAATAAAAACTATTTTATAAGACAGTGCTAATATATCCGTATGTACACAATGTTAATAAATAAATGCGAATGAAGGGGTTGTCCGTAGATAGGCAACCAATCTACCAAAATTATATAGTTAAGATCCGGATTCCGGAATGCACAATTCTTCCAATACGTAGGTATGGTATTCCGATCTTTATTATTGTACACTTAAGACCTTTTTGCCGACGAATATTCTTAAACCATATTTGTAAGTATTTGAAACTCTGCATTTTATTGTTAAAATTAAGAGATTATTAGCATTAGTGTTCGACAAACTTTCAACCGTCTTGACTGGTTTTCAAGATATGTAGACATAGTGGGGGTAACAGCTGTAAAAACTTGACGTATTGTGAGATGAAAATGATATAATTATCTGTTATTGTAGTTGTAGGATATTGTGCAGAAATAACTATGAATATCAGCGAATAAAGCTCACATGGATGCATTCAAACAACATAATTATACAGAAGCAATATCCACGTGTGTGGAAGGTAAACACAAACCGCTTCAAATCATTTTGCATCAAATGGTATAATAGGTAAATGCCGTTTCTTTGGAATTGATATTTGTGCTTTTTAATAAGCAGTGTTGAACAATTACAAATATTTTATATACTAACAATTAATTCTTAACCAACAACTTGTATGCTATGTATGTAGAGGTTAGAAGTTAAATGTCCTTAGTTTTCGAATATATGAAATACCCACTAAATGTGTTTTTTCTCATTTTTGCTGCATTTTTCGTTATTTTGGCTGTTTGCGTTTGTAACTAAGTATATTTCACATTTTTTAAAATATGTATGTGAATTATAACAATTTTTATTTTGCATTTGTTAAATATAATCACTCTGCCTAAAGTAACCTTGGTTTTTACATTTTTATTAATAATAATGCAGTTTCGTAATCGGAAATAGTGTTATAATAGTTGATTATCCCTCGGTATCTTTTTAATTTTTGGTTGGTGCATTCTGCAACGCCATCTTCCAGGAGTTATATAAATGGTTGGGTACTAGCAACCTCTCAATTTGTATCTTTATATGCATTTTTTATCCGTATTATGGGTATAAAGTACACTATTATGTAGTTGATAACTGGGCAATAGATACACAATAATGCACCAATAAGGCATAAAAAAAAATCACAATATAGCCAGTTGTTATTGCCCTTGCATCAGGTTACAATTTTTACTTTTTCCTCTGTAGTGTACCCTTGAAAAATAAAAATTAATATGGGCAAGACAACAACAAACTTCATTTCTTTATCATTATTGTCAGAATTGACAAGTGACAACAAATTTGTTTTATCAAATGTATCAAATATTGCTGTAGGTTGCAGGTACATTCAGCGAAGAGATAAGACAACAAGCGACACTTGTCATTTTTGACGGGTTCACGGGCACGAATTTGGCGTTCTGACTGTACTGTCAACGGAGCAGCAAATGACAGCAGATGACAAATAGCGGCCATTTTGAGATGATATTGTATTTCTCTCTTTGACACACGCTCTTTATGGTTGGTGTAAAAGATCAGGAAGACAACTGATGCACCTGGTGCTAAAATAATGTTCGCGCTAGAAGTCATATTTCCATCGACAAAACATCAAAGCTGCCGACAACAAGTGGCGCTTCTTGTCTTATCTGTTCGCTGGTAGAGTGAACCCAAAGTGAGAAGTACATATGTCGTCACCGTAATGTCGACGTAGAATAGAGGAATTAAAGTCATTAGTGGTGGAGGTTTTCTTTACGCTAGAAATTACATTAAATACTTCTGTCAAAATGACAGGAACACCCCTAAAGCCAGTATAATAGACTCTTCCAACGATTCCAGCGCTCAAAACGGATATGACGACATATGTATGTACTTCTCATTTTGGGTTCACTTTACATTGTACAACTCTCTGTAACGTATTAACTTCCTTTTTAAAACTAAACATAGCGCAGTGTTAATATTAGATGATCAGACACTACATAATTCCCTATATCATCAAATTCAAATTTCTTTTCTTTTATTAAAAAAAAAGTTGAATGCAAACGTGTTTCACGAGATTTAAAACACATTAAGTAATTAAAAAAGCTCGATTAGTATTTGTATTCGACCTTTAAAACGTGTTTTATAAAATTAGTTCGAACAGTAATAGTAAATAGGTATAGGTATGTAAAAATTGCACATGATATCATTTTCGAGTTAAAACAAGAGCTCGCACTGCTATATATAACTTCATCGTTTTCAATACGAAGGGACATTATCATGGTTTGAGGGTATCTCGTGGAATGAGTATAGGAAATCGGATGGAAGAGACGGAACATTGTAGTGATCAAATGGGTAATCAAGGATGGAGAGAACAAATAGAAGGAAAGGGACTCCATGCTTAGGACGTCACATTTCAGAAGCACTTAAAATTTTGCTCGGTTAACGTTTTTAACGCCGATATGACAGCTGTCACCCACAATGTCGCGGTTCCAAGTCAAATATTCCCCCATTAAAGTCTCCCTTTTTCGGTTTGCCCGGGGGTCTTTTCACTACCTTCTTTCACCCTCTCGACTGGCGGAGAGTCATCATTAAACCGTTGTTGACTGATTGACTAATTGTGCTTTCACACTTCACTAAACTCGTTGTGATATATTCTTTTTTAATATATACCATATATAATAAATATGTAAGTTTGATAAAATGAAATTAAGGATAGTTTATTATAATAGATATGCACCATACAACAGATTACGAAGAGTAATTAATATATGTTACTAAACAACAGTGTTTGTAATTATTACAAAGGATAATAAAGTGTACAAGATATATAATGTCCCATATACAATTTTATTTTACTTATACTATAATTTTAACATGTTGTGACGTTCTTACTAGTTATTTGACATAACAACGCAATGTATGAAAAACTTTAAAACAATTAATAACCATAATATATCACAATCGTTTAATTTTCGCTATATAAAAAAATTGTTTCTTTTTATAATTATTTTTAGTAATTGAAAAAGACTTATTAAAATAGTCGAAATGTTTTACAAGATTTAAGAAATTGGTTTACTATCCAGCTAATATTCCACTAAACCTATTTAAAAGGAAAGATAACTTTACGATGGCTACCAAAAATATTACACAAGATATATAATGTACTATTACTGACGAGATTATTTGATGTTTTTACTGCTTAACTGGGTTTGTAATTGAGCCGCAAATTGTAAGTTAAGAGAAGACATTATAAACATATTTAGTAGGCATATCAAAATACAATTTGCTCGATTTATCAGCTTATTTTGTGTTATTATAATTTGCTGTCGGATCACCTACATTAAGTATAAAAAAAAAACAAAATTCAGCCTAATTGGATGATGATAGAGTAGAGTGAACATTTTATTCCAAAAACCTAAAAATATTACGTAGGTAGGTACCTTCCTAATGATTCAACCGTAATAAAGACATCTTGCAATTTGCAAATTATATGTGGAGTGCAACATCTATTTAGCGGTCACAGTTAGGCAATTGCATACATATTTTAGACTACTTATCTAGAATCCCACCAATGTTTTGTTGATAAGAAATAATATATATTAAAAAATTAGAAGTAGAACTTAATTTAAATTAAATTAATTTTTTTCTAATGTTTGGTGTAGTACATTGTTTAGCCAATAACCCAATTACCATTCAATTTTTCTTATTTGGAGTATGACTTGTAAATTAAACACAAAAGTTTTCAACAGTAACATTTCCCTAGTTTTTGTCTTCTTAAAACTTCTAAAATAATTTTTACTTATATTAAATGCAGACAATATTGTGTAATTAATTACCTTAATTAGTATATAACGTAAATCACCTCTGCATAGAATGTTTACATATAATACCAACAAATAACGTAGAAATAAATTATACCTGCAAGGTAAGATAAGTGGTGGCAGTGTAAATTATTTTTTTGATAAATATGCTGTCACTACGATTAACTAAATATTAACTATTGTTTTTCTTAATGTAAATCATTTTGCGTGCAGGTGCGTATACAATTTGAGTTTATAGGGAGGGTAGTGGAGATGGTATTTTTATTGTAATTAAAAAAAAAGTTGTATGCTATTTTTTAGATACAATATGATTCAAGTGTCCTCATGAGAGGGGTAATGACACAAAAAAAGGAAAAAAGAAGGATGAGCGTTTGTCTTTAAATGTAGGATTTTGATTTACAAGTATGTTTCTGTGACTTATGGGGAGGGAGGGGGAGGGGCAAGTAGTTATTGTCTGTAATTAATAGAAGTAAAAATTCTTTTAAACGTTTGAAAAAGACCTAAAAAATACTGAAACTCGTGCATACTCCAAACACGAGCGAAAATACCATAATTATAGTATCTAATTCATTCTAATTTCTAATTCAGTTAAATAATATATTTTTGGGTGTCAAATCGTAAAGCCGTAACACATTACCTTACGATACAATAAACATATTTACACAGTTGTTTTTCCTTTACGCACAATTCAATAAACAGTTACATTTGTACTATACATGTTATAACAACAGAAAGAAACTTTCGAAAAGCTCTTTTACCATAGGAAATAATAGACTTATTATGCCAAAAATCTACCAAGAATTAAAGTATAATTGTATTTTCAGTATTTCTACGAATGCATTAATTATGCCCTTGGAAAGTATATCTTGAAAATTCGCGAATGTTAAATCATCAGTACGTTATAGTTTATTTATCTTTCCTAGGCAGAAACAAAAATGTTTTCCGAGACTTGAAGTGAATTCTTATGTAGTTTTAAAGTTATTCACAACCTAACGGTGCCTGCACCTACACTGTCGAAAATATTACGGTGTTGGCGTTAATTTTGCGCTAGTCAAATATTTTAGTGTTGATTTTTACAAACTTTGCCAGACGAATTGACTACATGTGTTTAGTAGAACAGAAATTACTAGAATTTGGTGTGAATTCTTTGTTCAGGTATGAGGATTTACTATTTTCTCTAGACATTCAGAAGCATCAACCAATCAGAATTTTTCCCTTCTGTGGAAGTAGTAGAGTTACTACAAAATTAACCAAATAATTTGGACAAAAATCCAGCACTAAATCCAAACGAACTGACGTTTTAAATAAATTACCCTTAATTATTAATTGTGCAGCCATGCAGTCACTACATGTTCTCGGATTGTGATTTAGTTTATAGAACCTTCCAAAGCATTTTCTTTACTAATTATCACGTTATACCTAGTTGTTGCAACAACGGCCGTAACTTTGAATAATAATAAGGAAGTTATAACCCGTAATAGAAATTGTAAAACTATCTTTTAAACAATATATCTTAAGATTTAAAATTTGATTTTACCAATGACTTTATCTGGAAAAAAGTAGCAGTTAATATCGAAATTAGATTTTTAGTTACGTAAAAATCGTATCCCTAATTATAATATAATAATAATAAAAAATCTACATGTTTTTAGTTTCGTTTTAGTATAAATAAAACAAATAATTTTAGCAAAAAATGTTAAAAACAAATAGGTTTATTTCCATTACATCTTTACCTTCCCGATATCGGCATTAGTAACAAACAACACATGATTTTTAACATTTGCATATCTAAAAATAGAATTAATTTATAACTAAATATTCTTCAAATAAATGTATATCTATTTAATGTGGATAATTAACTAAAACAAAAAACAGAACCCATTTCAACTAGAACTCATAATCATTTAAAAACCACACATTATACGCACCACCTGCATTGCACGTGTATCTGTTTTCGAGTTTGTTTCTGCGTATTAACATATCCAAACAAACCACCAAACGTGTAATGACCTGCAAAGTGTAACCTTGTGTTATTAAACATTAATTCCAGTGGGCATAAAAAATTTCAACATCTTAAAGATGTATTGGGAACAACTATTTACGTAATTAGTTCAGATTTGAATCAAATAGCATAAACATTCACTTAATTTTATAATGGTTCTCAAAAAATCATTTTAAAATTAGTACGTTTAGTTGAAACCAACACTTTTGAATGAGTGGTTCTGTAAGGTCTGTGGTCTTAAAGAGAGAATATTATAGCACTAAGAAATAGGAGTTGCATATTAAAAAGACGTTGTGTTTAGAAACGGTGTAAATAACCAATAGATCGCATTCATTTAGTTAAACAGCTAGTAATCTTATCTAGTCTAGATAATAAAATGTCACTAGAAGTATATCATCAAATTCCACGTGTTAGTTGGACAAAAATAAGCCTTAGCAATAGACCAATACTTGACTATCTTTGTTCGTCAAATTAAAACTTCTATAGTTCTCGACAAAATAACACGAAAACAGTGTGGACCTCTCCTGACTATTAAATTAGTCAAAAAAGTGTTAAAATTTTCAACAGTGTACCATACACGGTGCAAAAAACAAATTGCTAAAAGTCCTTAGGAAAGAGAAAGGAAACCTAGATAAGCATTTTTAACTTAGTTATGATACATCAAAAATGTAATTGTTCTTCTATAAATAAAATTATTTAAAAACAAAACTCCTTAAAAATACAACACATAGATACAAGCACACAGTAGTCTGTAATAATTAAAAACGCACCATCATACAGTTGCTTGAATATTTTGATTATGAATATATTGGATCAGAAGTGACCCGAACTATTGGGTATAAACGGTCAAAGTTTTAATGAAAAACTAAAATTGCTGTTGAATCATGCTTTCGTAGTTTTCATTATTACTTCATCAAAATGATTAGTTGTAAAATATTAATGAAACATTAAACTCAAACATAACAAAAAAAAATTACGTGCGGATTGGTCGTTGCCAAACCAAATCGTATATTAGTTCATCTCAATGCTTCACATGTATTTTAACCAATGTCACGTTTAACCTTCCTTATCGTTTGGTATGCTAATGACCAACTCCTAAGTAAGTTTTCTATTCTGTTTGAGTTTGTTTCTTCCATTAATATTGTACAACTTTTAGTGTCATTCGGTCGTTTCTGTCATTCATTTGCGCTTTTCATTGGTATCTTTGATTGTTTATATCCAATAGTTTTTTGCTTAATCTCATTTTAAATATATTTTTAGAGCTAAGTTTAAATAATTTTCATATTCCACTGGGTCCATTAGGTTAATTTTCGAATATTTGTGATAATTAGCTATTCAAGTGTGTTAGTTCGGAAACATTAGTTATGATCCGATATTTGCGATGCAGATGTACACAAAATCATGCAGTGTGTCTCAAATAAGCGCCAGTGATGTTTGGGAGAAGTAAAGGCAGTGTTCCTTTCCAGAAATTGCTCCGAAAATTATTCGAAATCGTAAATCAAGGTTAAGAACGTAGACCAGGTTCAGGCACATGTAGAAGAACTCCTATCCCTTCTTTTCCCCAAGAAGGTATTCTTCTGAAAGTGACGAAACGGTTGTGGAACATCATTTACGAATAAGTAGTGTACATGAGATTCCGTAGCTAGCGGCCTTTATTGCGACTACCTTTAACACCTGAGTATAGACGCGTTAGACTAACAATGGTTTTCGCGTTAATAGTTTTGCTTCTAGGTCACCAGTGGTACTGGTACAAATCTACGCCATTGAAGTATCAGCCAGTTACATACAGACTGCCTTAAAACCCCTAGCATTACCTTTATGCAAATTATTAAGAACGTGATATTTCAACAAGATAATGTTCGACCTTATACACCGCAACATCGTTAGATCTCTCACCCATAGAACACATGGGATACTGCGATACTACCAGACGGCTTATCTTAAGAAATCCCCTTCATGGTAATAATAGATAAGAACTATGGTAGCACACTAATGTAGAATGTCAGGAAATATCACTAGAAAGGAAGTCGTTCTGCTATTACTAAACGGAAATCATTTATTTATTATTTCAAAAGTTGGTGGGTTGTTTCTTGGCTCCAGTAGTGAGTATACGTAAATCTGAGGCATGCCGACGATGTCGGGGGATATGCAATCACTATCCTGATACCTTAACATTAGTACTCGCGACTTTTTTGGAGGAGACTAGTAATTCAGACAAACGGAAGAATTACGGTTTTTATAAGGTTGAGGGTTTGTTTCTTGATTTCAGTAGCCGCAATACTTCTCAAGGGATATCGAATATGTCGGCTGACAGACAATTACTGTCGTTGGACATTAATGTTAACAGAATTTGCATTTTTTTGGCAAAAAATAAAGAAATATGATTGCGTTAAATTTGAGTATTTGTCTGTTGGTTTCAGAGCGACAATACGTAAATCCTGAGGGATGTCGAGGATGTCTGCAGATATATAATTACTATCCTTATACCTTTATATTGGTGAAAACGTTCTCGTTAATATTACTTGCAGTCTTCTGACGGACAGTGGGAATTCAGGGAAAAGAAACACATAATTCTTATAAGTTTGTGTCGGCAAAATTTACTTTTAACCAGTTACAAGCAGCAATTTTGGCAAAAAGTTATAATTTTTAAAAACAAGGCTATCCTCTTTATTTTTTAATGATGTAGGTTCTTACAGTACCACAAAAATATACCATCAAAGAGAAAAAAAGCTCAAATACAGCGATTTTCGGCTAGGGGACAGAAACACCTAATTAAAATAATGGAAAAAGAAAGCAATGCCAACTCTTTTTATTTCTTCTATTAATAATTATTCATTTTAGTTTTAATAACTAACTTGAGTATTTTTTAACATGAGCTGCTGTTCGTTTTTCGATATTTATAATTGATAAGTTAAAATTCTTCTAATTAATTTTATAGTAGTCCTTAGAATATAACATCGAGAATAAAAAAAAAGCAATCCAAATTCTTTTTGTCTCATAATTTATTATGATTTCATTGGCTTCCACGCTCTATAATTTATGCTTTAGAATGAATTAGCCTTGAAAATTTTGTAGATAAACGACATCAGAAAAGGATAAAAATAGAATAGCAAATAAATCACTTGAACAACATTTATCAAGAATATTTTTTCCATGTGAACATTATGAAACAAATTACGAAGTAGCCTTCTGCTACTCTGTATATGAATATTGGTTTTTCAGTAAGATGGAAATTGTTAAACATCACTTTATATATCTTCTTTATCAGAACACTACTCTCTTTCTGCGTCAAATGTAGCTTTCCTAAAAATTCGATCTAGAAACACTGGTTAACGATTGCAAAAGGAAAGGTACTTTAGTACTTACTTAGAGCAAAAATTAACTAACGTTAATTATTAAAATATTTCTCATTATGTGAAGAACGAACTAGTACTTGTAGTTGTAAAATATTGAATACACATATGTACGTTCAGTATCAACGCAATGTTAATTTTTCCATTTGTTTTTCTAAACGGAAAATCGATTAAATAAGCACAAAAAACACCACAAAAGGTAAATCGAAAGAACTAGCAACGCAAGCTATGCTGTAGGTATACCACAATAACTGAAGAAGTCACCAAAGAACTATTAAGAGTTTTAAATAGGCTCTTGAAATTAAAATAAACTTAAAATGTGCGCATGCGTGTAATTGTTTAATTGTTCTTCAAGGAAAACCAAATTGAGCTTTTATTAACATTCCTAGCCTGATTTATTGCACATGTAGTAAAACAATGCTTTTTGAAGGTTGATAAATTCGTTACTTCACTAATACGTTAATGTCTTTACAGTTGCACATATATTTTGAGGAGAAAATTTTCAATTTACGCTCTTAAAGTAAAGTAATTAAGGATTAAGTGGCGGCACCAATTATGTTGTAGACAATCGCAGGTATCTTCATTGAAACCTATACATAGTTAAAATGGTTTAAAAGCTTATATAAGTGAAAAGGAATTTGAATACCTCTCATTCTAGACAAACTGTTACTGGGTACTAATAAAGTACACAACCATAATTTGTTAATTTAATTGTGAGATGTGATTATCTAGCCATCGATTATATTATAGTGTAGGTATTTGTATGTATTGACGTATGACAAATCAAAGCTATGAAGCAGCTTAAGCAAGTAAGTTTAAATATATTATTATATATTGCAAAAGATTAATTTCATTTGAAAGTTAACGGTAAATAATGCTATTTTTCGTGATACATTTTGTATATAGTACTACTAAATAATTTCTACGCATTCGCATAGTCATACATATTGGTGATAGCAATCAACGGCAACAAAGTTGCTCAGTTTTTATTTAATGTATCTATGTATAAGATGGGTTAAATAATAATGTGCAAATACTACAATAACTAAATCCAACAGAGTAGCATGCATTGTAAAAATTGTCGGCGTACCTAAGCACGTGTATGTTTCCCCCACCTCTATCCAATGGCTCCTCTGAATTGACGATTTGTCGCCACAGAGTTGTTTTTTTTTTATTCTTCTTTATGTTATTAAGTGGCAATTTTTAAATTCGTGCAGACCGATGTGTATCTTGCGACATGTTAGATGTCACACGTGGGAGAAGAATCCTTTTGGCGGAGTTCCTTGTGACGCGACTAATAATAGGGGTATTTACACTTTTTGAACTTTTTTTAACTAGTTTTTTAACAGTTTTCTGAATTTGTATGTGTGATTTTTGTGTAAAAGGTCGACTTGACTCTTCGACTGACTTGAGAACACTGGATATATGGTAACTACAATGCTTTCCCTTACCCCGCAGAATTTCTCCCGAGCACGAGACAGCGTTTGCATGTTAACGTATTGTTGTTGTCTTCTTCCGATGCATAGACGGGGTCTGTAACGCTCGCCTTATCGTACATACAAAATGACTACTTTCTATGCAAAAGTATGAATGAGATACGCGCCACGGGTACGTATACATGCCATGTGCTTTCTGTTTTTGCATATACAGCATGTCTTGATTTTACTTTACAAACAGATGTATCTTATTAAATATTTCTTATACTACTAACGTTTTCGACAAACAGGCCTTGTTTAACTCAAAATTAATTATCGTTTTGGAACTTGAAGTAGAGATTGAAATAAAGGCAATTATAGCGCGCTATGCCTAATTTCTCTTTAATTCGCAACCTGATATTTTGCATACCACCTTATCTATTCAACAAAACATGTGGCATTCAGCGTAAACGTTACAGTTTTTCTTGTACAAGTCAGTAAAAATAACCACAGCAACGTTCACTTTATAAGTACTCGTGCATTCTAGTTCTATTGCGAATTTAAAGATTTTTATAAGAGAATTTTTAATGTTTGAAATTTTCACTTAGAAACACGTTGGATCAAACAAAACTGATGTTAAAGGCAAATTTTATTTCCAGCACCTTCTTGAAAATGCTAAGAAGTGCAAATGCTTAATAAATAATAGTGATGAGTTGCTGGGAAGGAAACTGCTATTTTGTAGCAGCTAACCACCGTTAGCAGTTTGTAGCAGCCATTCAATATCAAAGAGCTGTTACTTTTTGTAACAGTTTCCTGATGTAGTAGACAAGTGCGTATGTTGTGAAACATACATGTAAATTCGTAGCAGTATATATAGCAGTAAAGTAGTGTATAAAATGTAGTGATGTATAAAACTGGTTCGTTACGTTAGCAGCTACAACCTGCTTCTGTAATGTTCTAATCTGATGTGTAAAGAGAGTATCGTACGTCGGTTTGGATCGGAGTCGCGCGCTCTTGAGCGTGCAAATTTTGTCGTGTATGGGTATTTAGATCGTCTTGATAACTTTGGGAGGCGCGTGGCGAAGAAGGGACTATTTTTTTTTCAATGATTAAATTAATATTTTTTTTACAACACCGGTGAAGAATGGAGGTAATAATGATTTAAATGAGTAAATTGATTTTTAATTTTTTGATAATTTTTTAATTTATTGCATTTTGTAGTTGTAACTTTAGCGCTTATGTATAAAAAAAAACCATTATTTTCATGTGATTATTAAATTGGAGAATTTAGTAAGTGTTTGTCAAATGATTTGAATAGCTTCCCTTATTATTAAGATCACATTGATATTATTATAATAATTGGCACTAAACTATTGCAATACATATTGGTTGTATTTTATTCTAGTAGTAAACTTTGGTGGTAACTTGTCACTGAACGACTAACAATAATTTGTGTATGGTTGTCTTATTTATATGAATTTGGGTAGTGATAATACAAAGAATAAGGATAAATACATTAATTTCATATTATAAATTCAGGAAACATTTTATTGTAAGAAACGATTCATTTTGTGGCACTATCTACATATGTGTTCATAGATTGTTTTTACCGTAAAAAATGTAAAAATGAACTAGCAAATATAATAAAGAAGGTATTTCTAAAAATACCTTATATGTTTGTGGTGTGTTAAATAAATGACAACCGTACACGGTAAAAAAAAACCTAGATATAACGAATATACGAACATCGCATCCGCTTAAATAAATAAGAGAATAAAAAAATAAACAGAATTCTCTAACAACTACATAGAAATATTGTTTTTGTCAAGCCCAGGTGGAGACAATTTTATTTCAAGTAATAATAGTTATTTTGTGTAACAACTCCACACAATGTAAGTTTCGCCAATTAATTTTCCTAGTTTTTATATCGATTTTGGTTAAGAAATACCTATGCAAAAACACATAATAGATATCATTATAAAAACTCGATCATTATGAAACATAACCCCTTAAACCTATTACTAGTTATTATCGTTAGTTGTTACAATCACCGTTTTATAATTGATAGAAAATACCAATTTATACTTTTCCGTTCAAGAAACTATACTATTTCATTTATCAATCAATTATTTATATTAGTAGATTATTATTAGTTACGAAAATATATACAATACCTAGGTGATATTATATAAAAGTATTACATCATTTCACATGTATCTTCACTCTTACTGTCAAATAGAGTCGTCGCAATATAAATACAATAAATATGAGCGATAGGGTAAAAACACTTTGGAGGTGGGCAAAGTGTAGAAACAGTTTACTGTTAACGTATACCGATTAAGAAACTGATACAAAGTACTGCTTTTACTGCTAACAAAAGTAACGAGTGGTTGTAGCGCTAACCTAAAGAAGCAGTTTTAACATACTAATAATAAAATTCATTAATTTGAAAAAAAGCTTGTTGAGCCAGCTTGCTAAATCCTGGTGGCAGTGGCTGTTTGTCACTATAACTGTCTGGTAGACAGAATCTGTTTTTTTAAAGAATGCAAAATGTATCGGAATGTCAATAACAATGAATTTTGCATGCAAAACAAGTATAATGACCTGAATGATCTAAGTAAGTTTCGTATGGCATGACTCTTAAACGCTGACCACACACAAAGACCAGCGAGGGAATGGTGAAGTGCTATATGATTTTATGAAAAACTATAATGTAGGTTAGTCATAAAACGTAATGTAGTGGCCCTTTCACCGGCTTATTTGTCGCTGTTACTGAGATAATTATAGAATTGTGTCCCAGACGGACTTTTCTTTAATTTTTCTTTCTTGAAAGTTACTCTAATTAATAAAACAGAGCTCTCGTCGTCAATTAATCATCGAATCATCATCATTTATTATATGACTCTCAAATATTTTTCACTCATAGCATTCATAATAAAATTATAATATATATAATAATTATCAGCTATAACTTTTCTTAGTGTAACTAAAAGTAATGGGTTGGATTAGATTAGATTTATTCTGAGGTGGCTGCAAAGACCTATTTTATTTATTAATCCCCTTTACTGTAGAAAATGTTCTCTTTGCTTTCTTAATTAGATCTATCGTCTTTGAAATCTCCTCTATGTAGTAGTTTGTTCTAAGATTCTCTGAGCCGAGTACTAGAAACGTTGTCCTTTCCAGGTCAGTGTCATAGAACGTGAACTAGAGTTTCAACTTCCTTTCCTTACAGCGACCGGTCGGTAGCTCATATTGAAAGGTTTTCTTGTCTTTACTTATATTAGTAGATCTTTAGTAAATTCAGGCCTTTATTGTTCTTCGAACTGCGTTATCTGTTTTTGTCCAGGTGACTTTGCCACCACTCTTTGAGCTTTTACTATGTATTCACTTGTTTATGGATTTGTAATTTGCGATTTAGTAATAACGATTACAAATGACCTTAATGATTCTCGTCTGGGCAGATCGTTAGTCGCATCATTTCCTTTCACGCCCATGTGGTTGAGAACCCAAGCCAGTGTTAATTGCCAATGGAGGTCAACCTCTTTTTGGGCGTTACACAGTTCCAAACTAGCTTAGAATCAACGTTTGCGGAACTGGCTGTCAGAGGAAGTAGCGATGTTTTTACCTAACCCGGTTCATCTTTCTACTGGCACATCATCGTATTCTTGCTGAAGATTACTAAAAGGGGCCTTCTAGGTTTCTTTCCTATATATCGACTCCTACGCCATGGTCAGTTCCAGCATACCAATTCGAGCCTGCTCTACCTAGAGGTCCCTTCTCCCAATTTTTCTATAACCTGATACTGTTTGCTTAGCTTATATTTCTAAACCATGACATCGTTTGGTATCCTCATAATCGAAGTCTCTTTCAGTTTATCTAATAAGTTTTGATAGTCGACATCTTGCAATATGCTTCTCGATGAAAGAGAAGAGACCATTTATACTTACTATAACTCACATAAATCTGATTAAAAAAAAGCAATTGGCTCCACATACTAACAAAATTCTATTATGTGTGACCACTAAAATGATAAGTTCATATTTTGTGGTATACATTCTATTGTACCATTAAAAGTAACTGACACCAAATGTATGCCGTCAACTATGTTTAATGTACGGTATTAAGGGGCAAAGCACCCTTCAGATTCGCCTTTGCTCGTGCATAACTTTTTTTTCTTCTGCGGACCATTTTAACATGCTTACCTAGCTAGACCCCTTCAAGAGCATCTCACTCGTTGCAATGGACAGTCAGACAAAAACAATTTGATAGACACTTTTGAAAAGCTATAATATCAGTACTAAGAGGGGATGGTTTATCTCTGCAAATAATCAATACGAAGGCGATAACTTTAAAAGAGAAAAAGACGCATGGTGCATACTTTCTTTATTACCTAAGCACGCTTAGAAAAATCTTCAAAAGACGCCAAAAACACTCATATGCAATGCCGATCAATCCAGTTACATATCCTCCTTTCGCCACGCGGTGTCATTATTAAATAGTGATATATTAAATTAATGCTAAATATTAGAATAGTTACTGCTGTTGTTATATCATTACTGGTCCATCCTTTTGCTGTTTCAATTTCAAATGCATGATGTGCGAAGAGTGGAGCTACCTGAAGATGGCACGGCTGTCGGAATTGAGAGGGCGAGGAGCCTACCTCTTCCAAACTTAGAATGATAATAATAATAATTTGCTGGTTATCAGTAACAAGGTCTGGAACTACTTCACATGTCCTGCTCCCAGAGAAAAGTTTTTTCCCATGGTTTACCCTTACTCCTTGGCGAATACTGGGAGATAACTAAAGTTGTTCCGTGGGTACAAACATAATAACTGATAGCTGACCCATTTATTATATTCTTATTATTATCATTAGTAATCATAACAAAATTATTTAGTTAGAGTAGGAACATTTCAATTGTTATAGAATCCATGTAGTATTTAGAATAGGTGGCCCAGTGTAGTACCTTTAGTACCTTTAGGTGGGTTTAAGACGAATTGTAATTATTTAGCTTTTAATCATAAATAAAGTCTCTAACAGCTGTGTAATTTGTTTTATTTTACGCCAGATATGTAATTATATAAAAAAAAATATTTTCGCTATTTTATATACTTTTCATATACTTACGCACTCTGATCAATTATATTTCTTTTCGCAGTAGTTAGTGTTTATGCATATATTTTGTTTTTGCAACTGTTTTGAGCTGTTAGATATTAATTATATTACTTTAAAATTTAAAAAAAAGTATGTGCAACAATCGGCCAATATCAGAATACGCTGCGTTTGACCGCATTGTCTTTCTAAAATTGTATATAGATCGATAATCTTAAATTCTCATTCATTTATTTCTTTACGTATTAAGTATTATATATGTTATATATGAAAATTGTTTCAGTGTATAATGTATATATAATTCTCGGTATAATGCTTTCGGTCAACCAGTAGCACTGATGATCTTGGTGAGGTGAAAGGGAGCATATGTTAATAATGTTTGTTAAAACAAGGCATATGTAATTAAATCTGTATATTCGAGACCAAATGTTGTAAAGGAATGCCGGACTGTGCTGTTTAGTTTACTTACTGGTGCTACCTAGTGTTCTTCACTCTAGCAACGATTTAATTTTTAGGTCTAACGGTCTTGCAGCACGTATAATGCTACATTTGCTTTAAAAATTATCTAATATTACTGGACTTCGTGGAAGATTTTATCGAAGATTATTATGGATGTTACGTAGTTATGGATATAATACGAAAACATTGTGCTTATTTTTTGTAAATGTTTAAATAGCCACACGTAGCGCCGAATTTTAAATTTTTAAATTTAAATTCTGTCGTTAATTATTGTTTGAAATTTTGTCGTTTTTTTTTTTTGGTTATTTTTTTCGTTTTTTTTCATTTTGATTAAGTTTTACAATTCCACTATTTCGACAAAATTGGAAAGCGACTCAACAGGGCATGTGAACACGAATTTTTCGATACATTTTTCATCTTAACAAAATTTTCCTCAAAAAGTAGGAAGCATTAGAAATGCTAATGTGATGCAATTACAAACCATAAATGAGTTAGTCTATAGTAGTACATACTCACATGTTTATGTTGCTTTTAAAAGAATACTCGCAGTTTACTGGTATTAATTAAATATTTAATCAAAACATAATTTTCTTCATGGATACTATTTACAGTAATATTCATATATCAAAGCAATAAATGAATGAGAATTTAAGATAGAAATCTCATTAATTTCGTAAAGATAAATCCTACACTGTGGATCTATAACTGCAATGTTTATCTAAATAAGAATACAATTATTGCAGGCTGACGGTAAGCCACTAGACCTGCGCTAATTAATGTAATTAGGTTAAATTAAAACTATGGTGTATCGCAAATAATCTAAAGATTTTGATTGATTTCGTTGTGAGATTAGAATAAGGCAATAATGCTTTTTGAATAATATTATGGGCAATCCTAAAAACAAAAATCTAGGTTGTTTTCGGTTAAATTGCATGGTTATTGAGAAAATTGGATATAGGTACCGCACTGGTTCCTGAATTTCCATTCTCATAAACAATTTTGTGTTGTGTACTAGAAGTTTGAAACTGTAGCAATGTGTAAAGTATATTTAATGTTTCCTTATTTTGGAAAACCGATGCAATACTGTGAAGTAATAAATGTGGAAATTTTGTTTATAGAACTGGTTTGGTATTCCAAAAAAAATTTAAAATGATATTTCAATTTTCGTTCTTACAGTTAGTCAGAATGTGATATTGGTTCGGTTACTCAGAATAATAAGCTTTAAATTGTTTTATGTTGCTGAAGGTTACAACATAAGTACGTTTTTTTTTTTGAAAATAAGCTGAAGTGCGTTTTATTTTATAAGAAAAAATATGTTCTTGTATTCATTTAAATGATTCGAAATAAATCATACATACTTTCGCCGTATGTATCTCGGTGGTAATGTTTATCGATCGACATTTTATGCTTAATTTAACGTCGGTGCGCCAGTACAATGTCCCTTATTAATCCGATTTTATTTGCTCCATACAGTTATCACCCTAGCGTCGACTACGGTGAGACTAGGACGTCTGTTTGAATCCCGGGGGCATTATTTCACACTAACCAAGAGATGCTGATCGGATCTATTTTGTCTCTCCTGACAGCCCTTATTTTAAATATCGAGCCACCCTTAATAAACCGCACTCCCACTGGTTTCCTGAAGGTACAATAACGGGCGTATAGGAAAAAGCACACCCGCTTCCGATTATGGTGAGTCTTTCCGCTCCCGGAAGGAAAATATTTGGAATTAAGATTAAATAGCCATCGAGTAAGGGAGCAACAAAATTTCTGTGTAGGTATACTTATACAGTATATGTGTTTTAAATTTGGTCTGCGTATTGCCTTTGGCAGTTGCAGGTTACTATAAATTGGAAAATTGTTTTATTTACATAAACGGGACAGGAATGATCAGATAAAAGTAGTTTCAATAAAGAATATTATATACCAGGTATATCCCAGGTAGTGCTGCAATTATACTGCCATTATATTAATTCAAGCAAAGGACATATGATTTAATTTTTATAATTCTGGGATGAAGAATAATGAAATTTTACATAATCTGTAGGGTAGCACAGAAATCAAAATACAAATGTTTACTTTGGGTGTCATTGGTGACCTTGGAAACACGGTATCTGGAAAAAATTACTTTAAAGTGTAAAAATTATTGAGGACTAGTCATATTTTATTTTGTAGATTTATTATTGGCAGCATACCTATTACATTACATTTTCATATGCAAGTTTATACACTGCGCGATCTTTTTTTTAATATAAATGAGTTAAAGTTATAATGTATTCAGTATCGTGAATTTTAAACTCACACTGGAAGCCCGAATCCTGAAAATCTAGGTTTTCTTTCAAATGAATGGAATGTTTCTCGTATTTCTCATCTAAAATTATAATAACTAATTATACTAGTAATTTTAATTTATTATCTTGGATAGTAATAAGAGCCGGAGTGTTTTGCAAAAAAGAGACAAAATGTACTTTATTTTAGGGAATTTGTTGTTTTTAATTCGAAAATATATGTGCGTTCATTTATTTAATGACATACGCCATACATTATAATACCATTATCATTTTTTCCTAATTTTTTATTTATTTAGTTGTTAAGAGAAAAGGAATACTAAATTCTTTTATACAAATCTAGCCTTGTTCTTTTATTATTGTCATTTACCTAGTTAAAATTACGACCTAGAAAAATAATATTATAATAATAATATAGTTTTTATTGTACCTTAGGAAAGAATACGAACAAAACATTTATAAAGTGCGATTATTATTGCTACAATTCCAAGGCGAAGTTCCGTAAAATTGCTCTTGCACTTAACCTTGTATTGTAAATAAATACGTCAAAGTATATACATATAAAGCAAAGCATGTGTACAATGCATAAAATTACAGTAATATTTTATAACTCTGCTCAAAATTATCAATTTTTTTTTCGAGTGCCTTTGGATACTAGTATACTTTCATTGCAATCCTTATTTTTTTCCGTGTCATCTATGCATTTCGTTGAAATCGTTGTCGAAGAGAGGTCATTAATGATATCCAATCCTATTTTATTTTCCATTAGAGTAAGATATTGTTTCAGAGTTATGCCAGGAACCTCTATCCTAAGTTTGGCTACTTCACTGCGGGACACGCATGTCCATATTGACTTTATTTCTTCAGCTTTATTTCCGTAGATTTAGTGTAATTGTAACAAGAAAAATACAAATTAATTGTTTACATAAAAAGTGCAGCTACAGTGCAATAAATAAATTTACTTACCAACACCATTTATTGATTAATTTTAATATTGGTATACATTATTATTTTACAATCAAATTATTATGTTCATTCTGTCCAGGCATTTCTTATGTGATTAGTACTTTAGTTTCGTACAAGCCTTGCACAGCTATCCAATTCGCTGGGTAATAATTACGTAATTAACAAGTTTTCAAGTGGGATTAAGAAATAAAAGAAAAAATAAATACCTTAATTTTGCCTGTAATAACACTAAACACACTACTTTTATGAATGCAAACAGACAAAATACGTTGCAGAAAAAATGCATTTGTGGCTGGGTAGAAACGACTATGAAGAATGTGAATCTGAAGTTCTGAAGAAACAATTTTAACAATTGCATGCGCTGTAGTTGCAGAGAAAGCGTAAAACATAGTATGTATGTGTTAGAGTGAAATGATTGGAAACAATCAATACCGTTATAAATTCATTTATTAATACAATTAACTCAGTATTAAAAATACATTACACCTCATAGAAATAATAAAATATCTAATTAAATTAATAAACTACTTAAAAAATTCTTTTTCTAATAAGTAATAAACTAAATTTTGTTAATGCAATAAACTTACTTTTTCATCGTGACCGTCAATAAACAAAACTGCTAAATATAATAAAAAAGTTTGTGCATACAAAATAATCTTTTTCTTATTTTAATAAACCCATCTCAATAAACGACGTTTATTAATTTTGTTTTTTCAGTGTACGAAAGTTTTTTTTAATGAATATGGGTATTTTTTAACAATTTTTGAAAAACTGTTCGATTTTGAGTGGAAAAGTACATATTTCAATTTATATGCCCCAAAATGCACATTAAGAGAGATATTAAGAAAACTAAAGTAGTCTATTTATCATGGCCTTCTCCAAAAAATTTGAAACAGTCAGTTTTATGAAAAAAGTTTTAAAACAAAGAAGGATTCATAAAGCGGCTCCACACTTCTAGTTCAAGGAGAGTGCTTGAAGGTCATATAAAGGTCAAATTGCTTTTTAATCGGAACACGCTATTTTTTCTGAAAAAAGGGTTCAATTTTAAGTAGGAAAGTATTACAACATGAACATGAACCGTCTGGACCGATTATCCGCTTTGGTCGGATAACCGCCGTAATCGATTAAAAGGCAATTTTATTTATTGTATGTCTATCTTTATATAAGTATTTTACTGATTTTTATAATATTTTTGTATATATACGTCTGCTACAATTTTCGAAAGTAATATTATTATTTAAATTAAGACGTCAGCTTAATGTTTTACTTGTAAAGTTTGCGATAACTTGCATCATCCTTGAACATATTTTAAGAGCTTAAATTTATACACAACAGCATTGTTTTTCTATTTTCAGCATATCAATAATTTTGGACATTATACATTTACATTAAATTCCGCTTCTCGTATTACTTTATGTAAGGTCTTATAGGTACACTTGCATTTACGTATAAAAAAGCCACTTTTCTTAGGTGTTAATTTTTTTATCTAGTAGTATTTTTGATTTTCTTTCCGATTTTCTGAATTTCCATTTGCTCTTTTTAATACGAATTGTTATAGGGTTATAACTAGTTCTAAGACAGTGTATCACAAACATATTTCTCTTCAATATTCAAATAGTTACTTAGCGATAAGCAGTTTGAAGCGCAACTTATTGACTGAAATGAAATCCATGCGTTATAAATGTATTCGACACCGCTCAAGTAAATGAAATGTACCTCACTCAATCGTGCGAGCAGGTAAAATACTTACTCGTAAGTAATCATTTATGTAGGAGTACAATAATTACTTCTTGTTGGTTATCACTTAGTGGTATGATTTTCCATTGTCTAAAAAGTCTATTCAAATTCATTTATGCCTAAATTATTTACTATGGCTTATCGGTTAAACAGTTATTGACGGAATGCCGTATAATATTTATAGTAGATATAATCTCTAAAGTGCAAAAATATAAGGCAGTCACAAAAATGGAAAAAATAAAGTATAGTTATGGTTTGTCTCCATTTAAGGAAAAATTGCGCAGGTGTTTTTGAAACTGTTTAAGGAGTTTAATAATGTTTTTTTTTGTGTACATAACGCGAAAGTAATTGATTTACTAATTACATATATAATTACCAATCTCTCTTCTTCAATTTTCCGCATATTAATAGACAAGTCATGTATTTCGACACGTCAAATATAAGACAGTGAGTGTTGTTATCTACGCGTAAATAAAAACAAAAAGTCAAATAAAAAAGAAGGTTTTTCCAACTGTTCCTGAATATGCCAACTACTAATCATACGATGTTACGGTACTATCTATAACACCTATGCGCAATTATACGCACGGGTAATACACATCGTCATATAAATACTCGTCAAGAAAGTATACGTATGTATTTTACATACTTATAACTTGCAAGATGCCGTACATACTCAAGAAAGTCTCTAGATCTCTAGAATATACGATGTATTTAATTCAAGTTTTAACTGAATTAATTTTTGTACAAACATTGTGATTTGGAGCACCATCGCAATTAATGCTATCAGTTCCTACCCTAACAGCCACAAATATACCAGAGATATTTTTAAAATTATATTTGACAAATATTTTTTGTGAGAGGTTTTTGAATATATTTTTTATATTTTTTCTAAATATAGATAAAATACACAGTTAGAATATTTACTCCGTATTTTAAATCAATGTAAGTTCGATATTTTTTAAAATATTTGTAAAATATTATTTATATGAGAATTGAGATTTTTTGATGCAGAATGCGTAAAAATTATTTGTGGACAATAAGCTATATGTCTAAACATATTTTAATGAATTCAGATTTAGGACCCTTAAATTCTTGTCTTTATAGTTTATTAAGTAAAAGTAGTAGATCAGACGGAGTTAGGATTCGTGACTATAGTCACGAACAGTTAAGCATGACGGCAGTCAGCCATGATCATTGTACCATGACCTTTTTTAGGTATAAATTAGGGTAATTTTAGTGTAGTTATTCAGTTCAGTGTTTCTGCTGATGATGATAGCTTTGCTATCGAAACGTACGCCCAGTTTAGTGCAGTTTGTGGTTAGGGGTTTAGGAGAAGTTTGCAGCTATATACCAAGATATATAGCTGTAGTTTAGAATGTATAACGTCGATAACAAAAAGCTATATAGAAATTTTCCCGGAAAATAAAAAGAACAACATACCTGGAGGTTATTGTAAGTTTCGGGTTGGTGGTAGTATGGATATGGTATTAGTCAAAAACCAGAAATCTCTCCAATCCTTTAATTAATATAATTGTCGACCGGTTTCGGCTCTATGCCATCATCTGGACGCAATACGTTAAAATATAGAATCTAAAGCTACCAAAACACATGACGTAGCTTTAAATTCTATATTTAAACGTATTGCGTCCAGATAATGGCCTAGAACCGAAACCGGTCGACAATTATATTAATTAAAGTATTAGAGATATTTCTGGTTTTTTACTAATACTATATCCATACCTGGAGGTGTCTAAAAGGGAAGAACTTGTTTCTTCACACTCATCATACAAGTTAATGATCAATAATGCCTCAAAAATATAATATAATAAATGAAATAAATAACTAAAATCAAAAAATTAAAATGTATGCTAAAGTTTATAAAGTAGAAGTATATGTCGTTCTGGATTATGAATTATTGCTTCTGATTTGGTGTGAATGGATGCATATAGCAGTTACCTCGCTGCAATTATTTTAGCTCCTACGTAATATAAGTAATTAACTTTTATGTAAACGCAAATATATTAATAGAATTTACAGCGCTCAACTTTGATACTAACTAAATCATAATTTTAGCTCATCTAATTTAATCTTTAAACTAACATGTTAAATAGGTACTTAATATGTATGCATATTTTACCCATTTTATATTATTAGTCCTACACACCAAATGTACAACAGCAAAAATTAAACCTTTATATTTTTATGTGAAATAAATATTTACAGAAATACAAAGCAAAATATATTTGCAGAGTTAAGAAAAATGTATTGAGAAATCATTTGCAATAAAATATAATTAATGCTATATAGCATATATATTTGTAAAACATATCCCTAATATATTTTATACATATTATGTTAATATAACTAATATTCAAGAAAGATTTAATATTTTCTAAATATTTCTTAAATATGAAATAAATATATATGGCTACTGGGGTAGTTATAAAACATGTCTACTATAGTTTTGACTCAGTCGAATTGACCGGTTCACCGTGCCAACTGATTAATCGCTGTGACCGGTTATATTCGCGACATGGTTTAACCCGTTGTAACGATCAAGACGACGTGACCGTTACCGGTTAATCGGTTATGATAAGTTAGCATTGGTATATACACGCACCATTAACAATGGTGACAATATTCAATTTATATGAAAGTGAAATTTCCTGTAAAAACACAAAATGTGTTCGTAAATAACGTAATGTGAACATAAACCAAGCAACAAAATGCAGACATTTGACATCTTTAGATACTCACATTTGCGCCCAGTTACTCCATCACTATCGGTAATGTGTGGTTTTCTTAATTTGAATTAGTGCTGCCTTAGTGAATTGCAGCTTCAACTACACCTTATGTGACATCAGAAGGGACAGCTTTTGAAGCCAAGTGCCCACCCGATGATCTACACAGAGCGGATAGAGTGCCGATAATATCTAAAACCAGTCGAATCAGTCGGTCAATGCAAAAACATAAAGTTAGCTCTATAATGCATAAAAGGCAAATATGTAGTTGCTGGCATGCTGACTGATAGTGGGTGAAAATGACTTCTTCATTTTACACCTTATTACGCCGTATGGAGTACGGTAGTTATTATTCTTTAATGCCATAAAAAACTTTAACGTACTTCTGTCTGTTTTTGAATGTTTCAAAGTTGTAAATGACGGTTATAAATTGCACTTACTATTTATATTTGCTAGGTATTAAAATAATTAATTAATGAGTAAGCTATCTAAATAAATAGGAACTGTATTCGTCACATTTTCTATATACTCAATATTCACTTCATCAGGTGATGGATAACAATATTGTGGGTTTTGGAATTGATTGAAATTATCTCTGGGAATCTGTTTCTTGGAGATGAAAACAATATTTCATCTTACAATCCGGATCCCCTCCAGTCGTCGGCTATACCACCTTCGCAAGAAGATTGACAGGGGTTAATGTGTGCGCGTCATATCTGCAGTAGTAGTAGATAGAAATGCATTTCAGCGTGGTGCCTTCCTATTACGAAGATAGTCGAAGTCGTCGGTCCATAGATTCATATCGGAGTCGAACGCAGTAAGGTGCGATTGGGTGAACACAAGTGCGCTGATTGGATCATCCGCCGCTACCTGACATATCTCAGCTTTATTGTTACGATCGCGAGTGTATTTTTTGCGATTTCACCGTTCGATAATGCAAATGAAATTCCAGATCTGATACGTTACAAATGTAAATTTAATACAAAGGTGTGGTAATATCGAGTAAGCGTAAGACAACAAATATGTTGAATAAGTATATGTATTATTGTGGGATTAACAAGGAATTATGTCCAGGTACCCTGGATGTTGATTAAAATTATATTAGGATTCTATGGTAATTGCTTAGGTAATAGCTTCAATTGTTTTAATTTTGTTTACGGGTATACTTTTCATCTACTTTCTACAGGGTGTAGCAACCGTGCTCTCTGGTAGTCAAATGGGTAACAATTTTTGAAATGTTGTATATTAAGATATATGTCGGTGGACTAGATCTACAACTTAAAAATAATATGCAATGTACAGGGTGTTATGTTTTTCTCAATGTAACACCCTGCATTTTATGGCATTTACACTAAAAACTAGATCCATTTTATTTAAAGTTCCCTATGTCTATTTTTTATAGTTTATGAGATATTTCAATTTGTTTAAAATGCAATGTTTCAAAAAAAGGAAAAAAGATCAATAAAATACACCAAAAAGTACTAGCATTTGACATAATTGTCATTTTCTGCAATCCACAAAGTAACTTTTTCTTCAAATCCTACCTCTCAAAACCTACCTCAGCATATTTTGTGTTATTGAGTTGAAGGCGTTTCTAATTCTATTTTTATATCCTCTCTCGTACTAGCCCACATGCAAATATCAACTCTTCGCTTATAATCTCTGGCGGATAATTGTTGGTGATGTTTTAGGTGGTAGCGATAGTATTTGTGCTTTAGTCAGGATCCTAGATACGTTAACGTGACTTATATCCAATTCCTTAGCAATCTTTTTGTAGCTATGTGCTTCTTCAATCTTTGCTTCCAATACCACAAATTCATTTTCTTCGTTTACAATAATTGTTTTATGGCGCTTTATGTAAGCAATATTGCCTATGGTACGAAATCCGTCCAATAGTTTTTCAAATATCCTTTTATCCGGAAATTTTCGATTGGCGTACTGCTGCGCGTACACCCCAGACGCAAGGAAGCAATTTTCCTGACACTCGCCAATAACTAAAATCATACCAATGTTTTCTTGCAACGAAAATGCCTTCATGGTGCTAACAGAATGTACGTCAGTACACCAGCCACCTAGATTAAATTAAGGTAAGGTAATAACAATTTACTTAGATCACCCAAAAACCCAACTAATTCAAATACTAGTGGAGATAGACATAGGGAGTCCTAATGCTGGTTTAAAGACAATAAAAATGTCTATTTATCAACGTAAATATATACTGCGTGTTTGATTTAAAATAACAATGTAAAATTCACATTTTCAATTTCCCCCTAGGTACTTGAACCACAGTATGTTCAATCTATTGGACTTCTTTTGCAATATTGCATTTATTTTTGAACAAATTGAAATATCTCATAAGCTATAAAAATTAGGCATAGGGAATCTTAAATAAAATTGATCCAGTTTTTAGTGCATACTTCAAAAATGTTATAAAATACTGAGTGTTCAATTAAGAAAAACATAACTTTAATGCATTCCTAAGTTTTGGAACACCTGTAAATTGCATTATCACATATAATATTTAAACTACTATATATATCATAAATAGTAGATCTAATTCGCGTGCATATATTCTAATAACAATGTTTCAAAAAGACCACGGCGCTACCGCTGTTACACTCCGTATATACTTAACAAAAAGTTTCAACAAAGAACTGATTTTGTTGATTTTATAAAATACAAACATCTGTGGTTTGTCGGTCTAGAACAAACGCCAACAATGTTACTTATCCTCACTTAACTTTCTAAAATTTACTTTGAGGTCACACCTAACTTTTTGCGCTCTAACAGCTTCATTTTAAACTTTCCGAACTATTTTAATCTGGTTTTCCGTTCCCTCTTGTCGTTGTTTGTCGCGAAGAGAACGGCTGGTTGTATAGGGCGAAGAGAGGATTGTAGTGTAACGTGCACCCCTTCTGTGGTGGTGTGTTAAGTGTGCGTGTGTGTGTGTGTGCGGGATGAGAGACACCTCTACTTCGGAGCGATGACTCGATCAATCAAGCCCGTGATTAGAATTCACCGCACGTTCGGATAATCTCAGTTTTGCATTATTTTATCTCGGCGGACACTCTCTTAACTCGCGTTCGCCACCAGCATTAGCCAACGTCGATCTATAATTGGTAGTGACGCATTGGTATTACTCTGGTGTTGTACGTGAGCATCTCTGCATGTATGTATTACTATGTATGCATCTCAGATCCGATGGTTGCTTTCGATGCAAATTAACTGGTAGATCAATGTCGATCCGTCAGTAGTTTAAAGTTTCATGTCGGATTTTATTTCATTAAATTACAATTTCAACTGGAATGTACTGTTCAACACACCAAACAAGCGATTTTGTTCAATGTAGCGACTACTAACGTCATCGCTGTAAAATATTATGGAATCTTTTTGGGAACTACTTTTATTTATTTTTATATAAATAATAATGTGTTATTCGTGGATCAATGTTTATTCTTTGATATTGATGTGGCATCTCACAATCAATCCAAATTTAAGGGGGGTTGGACAGTTCGAAGTTGGAAAGATGCATTTTTCCTCTGATGAAAAGCGCAATTTTGGTCTGCACGTGGTGATAGTCACGACCAGGGCGGAAAAAATACTAGATTAGATTAGATTAGATTAGCATTGGGGTGGTCTATGGACCTGTTTCACCGCGACCTTTTCAGATCTATTGTGATCCCCTTTTGCCTAGAGGATGCTCTCTAATTTTGTCCTCTTTATTAGGCCTATCATCTTTGAGAGCGGCTTCTTTGTGTAGCTACTAGCCGTAGGGTTCCCCACGCCTAATACTAGAAGTCCTCGCCAGGCCTTCACATTGGCACAGCACATGAACTGGTGTTTCTTCCTCCTTTTGGCAGAGTCTGCAGGTTGGCTCATCTGTCAGGCCTATGTTGCACATATACCTATTTAGTCTGCAGTGACCAGTCAGCAGACCTACTATCATTTTGACAGGCTTCCTGTCTTTATGCAGTAGATCTTTAGTAAATTTACGTAATTGTTCCTTTAGGAACTCTTTTGTCTGTCTCTGTCCCGGTGACTTTTGCCACCACTCTCTGGACTGATTATATATCCATTTATTGATGGATTTGGAAGAGAGGCTAGCTTCCATCGGTAGAATCTTACCCAACATCGACGGGCCAAGGAGTGGTAAAAGAGCGATCCATTCGTGAAGGAGGTTACCATTTGACACAGGTTTTAACAGCTCATGGCAGGTTCAGACATTACGCTAAACGCTTTAGGAAAGACGCATCGGATGAGTGTATGTATTGTGGTAAATTGAATACGGCAGAGCATACCATTTTTGAGTGTCTCCGGTGGAATAACCCCCGGAGAAGGATTGAGGAGGAGACCGGTGTATTAACTTCCGACAATATGGTGGCCAAAATGATTTCATCTAAGGTCGCAAGATACATGATATGGTCAATACGATCATGAGCAGTAAGGAGCTGGAAGAATGCGACAGACAAAAGATGGCCAGGATGACCGGAACGGACTTAGATTATACTTACCCGAAGATGTGACCATATAGTGCTCTCGTGATGCAGAAATCCAACAAGATGGTTTCGGGGAGCACTGCAGTAGAGATGGTTTGAGTGGGTATACCAGTCTTGCACTCACAGGGAGGCCCACACTATCATTCAGTGATCGATCCAAGCTGGCGATGTTCATAAAGGATTTCCATCTACCAAAAAAAAAAAAGTTAATTTAATGATCATTTAAAACAACTTTAGAGCATAGAAAATGTCATTAGAATTTTGTCCATAACAACGTTCATGCCTGGTTTTATAATCTACTTGTCAACTGTAAATTGTTATTTATAACTATTATGATAAACCATACTTAAATAGAATGCCATATATGTAAGATTATAACAATATTACCTGTAATTTATTGTAAATTTGGAGCTCGCAAACGCAAATTGGCGTTCCTGGAATTTATTATTTTTTCTTTGGTTTTTCAATGTTATCTTTTATATTTTATCTCCCTCCAATAAATTGTAGTTGTGTTAATATTATCAGTTGATTGACTGACGCGTGAAGCGAAATAACTATTAGAAATTTCGAATTCACCAATTCTTTCACTGACCACGAGAGGAGACAGTCGTGACAGTGGTTGCCCCGACAATTTAAGGCCACACACTCAGTAATATCCTAATTCCACTAAATTTTTACCTAAAACATGTATCGATTTGTTAGCAAGCTGGAAAGGTGACCTGACGGGTTGGTTGGTGCGTTCGCTAGTGTGCCGTGCTACCTGCAGATAAAAGGTCACTGGTCACAAATAAATAGAATATATTGCAATTCATGTTTCATTAGAGTTTAAGTTTATAAATTAAAATATCAAACAAAAAAAAACAATCTTTCTGACATGACCACTACTTCTACAGCAACGACGATGGCATCGGTATTGGAAAAATAAAAGCTCTTGGTGGAATCTGATTTGGAAGATGGTTTTAGAATAGAAAATTTGTTATAAGGTCAAAATCTGATCCCTCAGAAAGTCAATCCATATTTCAATCCTTGCGTTTCCGACATTGAAGATGGAGAAATTGCGAAAATTATTAAACATGCAGTAGAAATCAGCATTCGGGTCTCAAAATAATACAAAAGAGAACGGACGATTTTCACAAATGCAACACCAAGGCAGGAGAAAAGAAGGAAATAGAAAACGCTTGGGCATCTCTGGAAATGTGAAAAAATGAAAATGAGTGAAGAAAAAGACCTTCATAATCTATAAAATGTAATTTTTTTTTTGATACATTCTCCTCCAGCATAACCAATTTGAAAATTTCTATTATGAATGTGGTGTTAGTGAAATACTAAATACCAGCCAAACTTTGTTTTTAAGTATAATTGTAAAGATATATATCTTACTAGTTTGTTACTTTGCCTGTATTCTTCTCTTCAACATTCTTCATTGCAGTGGAAAGCAAGAAGGTTATCGTGCCGACGAGAACAATTAATCAACATTATCGATATGCAAATATTCTTAGCGACAGTTTTCTAAGCAAAAGATTATTTGTTTTTTGACCCAGCCATATACACTGACGTCGCAACTAATTTGTCAACTAATGATTTTCTGAAAGTTTTCCTTAACATCATTCCAATGTAATATAATTCTACCATTGATTTAAGACTCTAACATGTTTGATTCTCAACGGAAACATCATTCTGATGTCCATGTATTTTGAAAAATCTTCCTAAAAAAAGTCTAAATTTTGATGAATATTCCAATAATTCCACGTAAAACGGGTAAAAAAGATCATTTTATTGTTAGGAGAAGAAAAAAATAATTTGTTTAGTGTACCTATTAAGCAATTCCAAGTGATTTTAAAATTATTAGTTGTAAAGTAGTGAAAACATAAGTCAATTAATACGTATTGCTGTGGACGGAGAGTTTTCGCGACAGTTTTTTTTTTTAAGTTGCACAGATGTTTTCATGTTTACTCCGATCAGCCTTTGTCAATGTGTCGAAGAAATTTTCACAGATATATATTTTTTTTGTATAAGTATTACTTAATGAATTGATAGTATACTTTATTTAGTTAAGTGTTCAGTTGTTTTAAATTAATTTCATTCATTTTTATTTTGCGTTCGCTGGTATTGTTTATGTTATTATGTTTTGTGTTGTGAGACGATAGCGCGTGAGTACATCTAATTTTATATTGTTTGCTGCCATTTTGTTAATACTTTTGATATAGAGATTTGTTTCGCTTATTTTGTTTTATTCTTATCCATCAAGGAACTCGCTTAATAATCATTGTTATTATATTGTTGTGTACACAATTTTAGATATAAGATCATTTATTATTTCGTGCAGGAAGATAGAGTTTAGTTTTTTTTCTCTCATTATAATTTTAAAGTGTTCATTTTTGGTTTTCTAGTTTGCTGTTTCATTTTTATTCTAGTAATCACCTCGGGTTGGGTGAATAGTAGCATTGTTCTTGTTATTAGTTTTCATTTTTGTAAATTTTTGGTGTTCCACGAATTTATTTTATTTTAATTTGATACCACGTGGATTTTTGTGAAAAAAGAATTATCTTCCTGAACTAATTTGTCTTTTGCTTTGATATAGGAATTAGCATTGTCCTATTGTAATTTAGAATCTTGAGCAGTTTTGATTTCGACCAGAACCCTTTGTTCACGGTTTTTTTTTTCTGCAAAAATTTGTATTTAACATTTTTTTTCTTTTTTTTTGTAATAAAAATTCTTGTTTGTTTATTAACGTCATTCAAAATTCTGTTCTTTTATTTTTATTTAAACCTTTTCAATTTTTGGAGTAATTAAGAAAGTCAGATTTCTTTCACCCACAATTTACTTATCGTGGTTAGATTCAAGTTTTAATTCGCGAGGGTAACTCTGAGATTAATTGTTCTTTTGCGCCCTTTTAAAATTTTTATCCGTTGAGCTAGCTAATTTAATTTTTCATTGTTAATTTTCTTTTTGCATTTTTCAAATTCAGTCAGTACACAGCAGTATGTTTATATCACTAAATTAAGCTATATATCTTCGGCAATAAGTTGTCATAAATTTTGTAAATAAATATGATTTTAGTTTTGCTGAAAGCACTGTGCTTTTATTTGTATTAGACGTTCAATATTAATCAATCACCTCAGAAAAAAGGTAAACGCAATATTCAGAAGGATTTATCTCTAAATTACTTATATTTTGCTCGATATTAAAAGGCGTCTGAACTAATCCTGTAATACTTCTTATAAATACTCTTGAACTAGCGCTTTCTTCTTTTGATTAAAGTTAGATGGAATTTAATACGGACCTTAAAAGATAGAATATAAGCTAATAACCAGATATATACTATACAAACTTATAGGTTGCCAAGCACCAATAAGCAAAATGGCAAAGCCCTTTTTTACGTCTTCTTCAATAATTTTTGTGACTTACCATCCTGTATTTCCATATCGACTATTACATACAGGTAATAAAATACTCCTTTTCATAGGATTAACAGCCATCTTATCTAGATGTCCTTAATAACGCACACACTATTGCTTTGAACAATGTGATTATGAAATTGTAAATCCAATTTAAGAATTGTGTAAACTACCACTTCCAGAATGGTGTGATGTTGAAACTGAGATACATGTTAGTAATCAAATGTAGATACAGTTCACAATTAACAACGGAATTCTTTTCATTAGGGAATTCCATTTTATAATCATTTAACTACAGGGCAGGTACCTGGTAAATAATTGTGGATAGGGAGCTGACGATCTGACTGTAATACGGAGTTACGCCAAATGCGGTTTTCAATACTGCTCATCACACCGTATCATTACGATTACTGACTTGACGGTTACTAAATTGAGATGTCAATTAGTTACTGCCTGGAACAGTAACGCGTGAGACGGACTGCACTGCATAGGAGGGAACTTAAATAGGTTGATTATAAAGTGCGACCATTTGCTGGTAAATTTTGCGGTTCATTCGCGTTGCAACAATACGCAATCAAGGCACGTTGTGATTGCTTTTAAACGTCATAATTACATTACCGGAGTTGCTGATGCAATAGAAGAACTATAAATCATTATTGGAGGCTGGCGATGGTTTAGGTATGTTTAGCAATTCAATTTTCATATTCTAATAAACATAAACATATATTTTTTAATTTCGTACCCTTTGAGTTTATTTTCTTCTACAAATACGTGTTTTTTTGTCACAGGAGCTGTTTAACATAATCTCCCGAGACACTGCAACCTCTTGACTTTCTGTATTTAATTCCCTATTTCTTTTCCCTACTGAATCATACCAGTATCCTGGTATTCTGTACTAGACTGTATAGTTCTCTGGATAGCTGATCGAGTTGATACACTGGATTCATTTCTAGCTTGCTAAAAATTCCCTGCCTTTATACGTCCAGAGGCTATCCTGCTACACAGGCTACTACATCTCTAGTGTTGATCCCAATTTTCTGTAAGTGTCCCTTCAGTGCACAGTGACTTCTTAGGAAGCCTGCTATGACGTGAAAATTATTCCTACTGAGCTGCAGTAGTTTTTCAGTTTTCCTTGATGTCCTGTTAATAATTAAATTTATCTGGTTATATTGTTTCAGTGTTCTTTGTGTTTTTGTTTGGCCCGACTCCTTACCTTGGTAATTTTTGCAATATAGTCTGTCTTCCCTTCCTCATTATCACTTAGTGGAGAGGGAGAAGCCCTGGGAGATATTCCATTGCAAGCTCCTGTATCTTGCTAAGTTTAGTTATTTCAGCTTGCTGCTGCATCTTTTGTTCACCATACCAGCGGTCACGGGTCTAACCACCTTGAACTATGGCCAGCGCATCATATTTCACCTTAGTTCTCATGATTTTCCGCGGGCTCTTTTAGCTTATAAGTAGTGTCAGGAATCAGAATGACAAGATCATCTGCGTATTCCAAAGTTTTATGCTCTTTATTGTCCAGTTATGCTAGTACCTCGCCCACCACCAAGTTCTGAAAAACTTAAACTAATTGTCAGAGTACATTTAAAACTGTAATTTCGAGATTTATATTAGATTAGAGTGACCTACTTTATCCCGAGCTGGTACAGCGGTAGCTTATGTAAATGATGTGTTGAAGGCAGAAGGTCTAAAAATTTTATTTTAAGGACAGTCGACCCGTTGGATAAGATGAATATAGAATGGATTATAGCTCATGGCTTCCTAGGGGTTGGGACTACCTACCAGGCGCGTCCCCGGGATGGTGGATAGGGGAAAGGCTATCTTGTCAGGGTTCGCCCAAGACGAGATGGTTAGTGGCGGCTATAAGTTCGTCCTCTCTGCTTAAAACCGGAGCAGGGTAAATGAAGACCGTTGCCGTGAACCACTCCCCCCTCGCCTGAGCCGTCGTGTCGTGGCTAAGAGCTTGCACAGGGTTTTACAACGATGCCAGCCGTTGCTTTCGGCTACCTAAGGTCCAACTGTTAAACCAGGTCTCGAAATGGATGAGGAGTCTTAGCTTGACTGCACGGACCGAGAGGAAACAACTTCAACAAAAACCTAAATCCTAAGGTGGCGGACTAGGCTGATGGGATGCGTGGCTGGATAGAAGACCGGTCTACTAGTCCAACCTTGGGGCAGCTGGCGCACCCCATTGTATTTAGCCTCACCTCTGCATGCGGGGCTCTGTGGAGGTGGACCTTTTCTTCCCTAGCTACTCGTGGGACCAAGGGAGGAAGGACGTTTATTGGCGGGATGACCCCGCTAATAAACAGGAATTGGAGCAGGACCTCCATAAGAAGTCTTCCACTTCCAAAGTAAGAGTACCTCACAAGGAAAGAACAAAAGGAGGAGCAAAACGACTGGAGCAAATTGGGGAACAGGAGGGCACCCATCCCCTCTCAAATTGCGTAGCACTGTGCAACTCAAGGCCGTTGTACCTGGGAGCACGTGGAATTGAAGAGGGAGACTTACCTAACTTGGGGCCTTCTGATATCCTACACTTTCTGAAAGGAATAGAATTGGAAGGCCAGCTGTAAAACAGCAAGAACAGGGGACACAATAGATCTTTTAGGTCGCAATGATTTGAAGAAACTAAATTTTGAAGGTATAAAAAGCATTCAAATGCACGATAAGTCATTTAACATTTATTCACTCACAAAACGGTAAATTTACAGTCCAATATATATGCAGAGTATAGTTTCAATACTTGTATTACATTGTATGCCAAACTCGTAATATATATCTACTCCTTGCACAAACTTAACATTTTGAAAATATTATCAGTTCACTGAAAATTTGAGAGTTATTAGAAGATTTTGCTCAGCAACGTACAAAAAAGATAATAATAAAATGTATCTTTGAGTATTTTACTATTTCAAATTGTAACTAATGAAGAATCGAAATTATTGAGATGGCGAAGAGACTTCACTGCACTAAACATTTGTTTCAATAGTAAAGTCACTAAACCTAACTTACACTAAAACTATCCTAAAAATGACATTCCTCAGTGATTACGGACAAGGTCGACTGTCTTCATGCTCAAACTAATAACCAATCTAAAACTCTATAATTTTCTATTTCTTCTTTATTGACTCAGCAAACTATAAAGACTAGAATCTAAAGATCTTAAATTTTCCAAAAATGTGTTTGTCTTCATAAATTTCAACACCTTCGGAACAATTTACTTGTACACTTCTCACAGGAAAAATCGGGACACCAGCAATTCAGAATTTTAAAATTTCTTGCACCTTTCGGAGGACGTATTCACTTATCTTAGCCATAAATCACTTAATTGTATGTATTACTGCGATCAAAGGTAACGACTAGAAATTTAAACCGAAAAATAAATATATAGAGAGAAAAAGGTTTATGTATAGAATAAACAAATCGGAGTTTCGGTGGCGCGTTTCCTTTAGAAATACCGTTGAAAAAAATACATAACAACAAAAAGAACTCTTGAATAGTTGAGTAGTAGTAGTAGTAGTAGTAGTAGTAGTCTTGAATTGTTTGATGTTGGGTAGAGATAATTCTTTTTTAAGAAAATATGTGGTGATGGGATTTTATTATTTAAAATTATGTTACTCCTTAATGCTGCTTTGATATTAGTTACTTACTTGGATTTATGCTCGCGAGTATTAGTTTAGCAATAGATAATATGTCAGTCAGCCTCCTCTGTTTTTGGATAATCTGATTTTCACAGATTTATTGACTACTATTGACACTATTATTGATGTATTAATTTCTATTGTTGTTTAATATTCTTAAATATTGTATTACTATAAAGTTTTCTTCTATATCTATAAAAAATTACCAAAACCAGGTTTAAGGTTATTTATAAAATTCTTAAATAAAGCAATTAAGTTCGCAAAGAAATTATTTATTTTATGAACCCTTCGTTTATTGTATTTTCAGGAAATATATCTTGGCTATCGCCTGTGTAATCTGACGTCGTTAATCTATTTTCTTGAAATATGGCCAACACTGGGTCTCTTTACAAACTGTCTTTATGTAGCATAGGTTTATTAACAATTATTTAAATATTATTGAATTTATAATACATAACAAACATTGTAAGAAAGCATATTGTTCGTCAATCTCGTTAGTGCTAAAATATTTATTGTTGAATTTGATACATTTAATACTTTTTCGTTGCTACTGCCTGAAGCTGTGTTACAGACCAAAAGTGTTAGCTATATTTCAATAAAATAGAACGACATTGGATTACACAGGCGATAGTTAAGATATATTTCTTGAAAATACAATAAACGGAGGGTTAATAAAATAAATAATTTCTTTGTGAAATTAATTGCTTTAAAAATTTTGTAAATAATCTTAAACTGTTTTTGGGAATATTTTAATACATAGAAAAATATTTTGTAGTAATACAATATTTAAGAATACTAAACAACAATAATGAATACATCAATAATAGTGTAATTAATCAATGTGAAAATTACATTGTTCAAAAACTCAGGAGGCTGACTGACATATTGTCTATTGCTAAAGTATTACGTGCGGGCATAAATCAAACTAAGCATATAATTATATAATTTTAAAATCCCATCGCCATGTTTTCTTAAAAAAAGAATTATCTCCACATAACATCAAACAAGTTAAATACATAAATGTGTATTTCTAAATGGTGCCGTCTACTCAAGAGGCCTTTTAGTTATTATGTATTTTTTTTGCATTAATATTTCCGTATTCGGGATTTCTAAGGAAACACCGCCACCGAAATTCTAATGTGTTTATTTAATGTATAAACCTTTTTCTCCATATACATTTATATTTCTGTTTAAATTTTTAGTCTTTACCGCAATAATATACACAAAAAAGTGATTTATGGCTTTGATAAGTGTATATATCCTCTGAAAGCTGCATTTACACCCAAGAAATTTTAAAATTCACGATTGCTGGTGTCCCGATTTTTCCTGTGAGAAGTGTACGTAGGTAACTGTTTACACTCGCAACTAATTTTACATTTAATCCATGGTTCTTGACTCTGATGTGAGTAAACAGTTATTAGGAAATGAAAGTAAATGATCTAATTTCTCACAAATTGCTTTATTGACAATTTCGTATTGGATGAAAACCGGTTGTCGTCAATAAAAGAATTTGTGAGAAATTGGACCATTTAGTTTCATTTCCCTATTAATTTTACATTGTCTACATTACAATTTTCCTCAAGCATATGTAGGGCCACACTCGATTTGCCACACCTAAATTTAATATGGGCCAAGTGCTTTTTGTAACGAATTTTGATTGACACTTTACTTTATCCAATACATACTTGATCACAATTTTTACATAATACTTTATAAATTCCTCATGTTTCTATTTCTTTGGTGTTCCCTAAAGTAATTCTAAGACTACTGCTGGAAATAAGAATAATTTCCAGATTGAAGTCGAAGAAATTTTTGTAAGCAATTCTTATTCCTATTTTCCTGTTATTTCTTCAGTGGCCAAGAGAATGTCGTGGACGGCTGTTTTTAATTGCTTATACGCTACTGTCATACCCAAAATAAATAACTAAATGAGAACTGGATTTACGTGTACAGTAAATTAACAAGTTTAAGGATACGGCGTATACGACAGTACATTTATATTATTTAGCTTTCCATTGTTTTAAAATAGCTGCTTATTTATTGTAATCTAATTTAAACACATGGAAATTTTATTAGTAGTGTTCTGCTACAAACATAACGTTAACATGGCCCTACATAAATTCTTTTGTTCACAATTTAATACCAGCCCCAAGGCTCTTATTTTGCGCGAGTGAAATCCTGCCATTGGCACTATTAAGGTGTCACACATGATCAGCTACCCCGTTAATAGAAATTCGAAGCCGTTTGCAAATAAGATAAAAGTAAGCGGCCTAACAGCCGACTCTTGTGGCACCCCTGACACAGACGCAGACTTCGAGGTACAGTCTCCTACAACGACATTTACTGTTTAAAATTAAAACGTATTAAATGATCGAATAAGTTGTGAATTTTCTAAAACAATAGCTTTATTAATTACAGTTCAAACTACACTGCATATTCTTTCTATCTCGAAAAAGTATTGGGTGGGAGTGTGAATGACAATGTAAACACACGAAAGAAGAATGACTATTAAAAAAAGCAAGGGTGTTCCCTAACACATCTCTAATGTCAGTTTATTGTCCGTGACCCCTGGTCAATCCCTATTCGAACCGAACCGTTTTATTGATACCAGCAGTAACGAACCTGTTACCTAAAGGAGTGCTGTCCAGACTACAAAAAGTAAAGTGCATTAGGAGCGCGAAGTTCATAAAGGTCTATCGCACGGTTTACACGGCTTTCGGAATTTCAGTCGCACAGATGCAGAGATTAAATTTGAAGGAAAATCCTGTGGGATAACGCCGGCACACGAGATAAAGTTTTATTACCCCTGGTGTACCGGTAAACGTCTTACGACCAGGGTCCGATCTCTCACCCCAATTTGTCGCGAATGCCGTCTTTTCCAGTCTGGACACGGTCCAGGACGCCAGTCTATTACACTAATAGCCTTATTGTGAAGGGAAAATTCGCTTTAAAATATTCACCGCGTTTACTAAATTCCCGTTCTGAGTAGAATTTGTCGGACATGTGTCTTACACGACGTCGGCATCCTGTTAATTTAATTTACCTATTTCAAGGAGGAACCTTAAAAATTGTTTTAAATTGGTGCACATTTGCATTATTCAGCACCGGTAAAAGTAATGACTCAAAAGTTTAGTATATGTTGTTTTATCTTTGTTAGAATCCAAGAAAATCGAACTACCGTAAGGAATTCTATATATAATGTTCTTGAAAATTAATGCTAGTCAAATCAATATATTTATATATAGTTGCGATACTCCAGAGGAGACTACCCTTTTTTTGTGAAATTCTCATTTTTATAGTTTTATGAGTTTTATGTCCGAAGATATTAGCTGATGATAGGAACATTTCTTCTTCACAACTTACGCGTAACTTATTTCCTGGTCAACCACACATATTTAATACCACCTTTTTCCTTTATAAAATTTAAAAACTCCAAATTTAATTACCTAATTACGACATATTATTATTATTTACTTATCATTTTTAAATATGAAATCATTACAATCTTGAGGGAGGTAGATGGTTGTATATAGAATAAATAGAAGCTACTGCTCAACTGGTCGTTTTCATTTCAATCAAACAAATTAGAACGTTTTAAATTTACATTCCCAATATCCTTCAAACTTGGCGGCTGGCTATATATATAACAGCATAAACATTTCCGTTAATGTTAGGAAGTGCATCCGCCTGAAACATGACCGTATAATTATATTCGCCGACATCTTTAATAGCCCCCAAAATTTACATATTATTGTAATTGATACAAACAAACAAGTCCTCAAACTTGTAAACATGACATTCACCTTTTCTCCCACAACTTCTAATATTGGCATAAAAATTTCCGTTAGTTTACTATTTTGTTATCTGTATCTAATATCTAAGGCAGAAAAAACGATTTTTCGAAGCAAGATATTTTACAAACGATACGTTATAATGCATACTGATTTAGCTTTATTTTCAAATTTTAGAAAATCCTCCTGGACAACCTTTGATTTAATTGATTAGAATAAAGCACAAGAAATATAATTTAAAATTATTCATTCCAGTCAGAGGAGTGAGAAAAAGGAATACAAAAAAAAAATCACCGTAACCTAAAAATCGACTTCAGCAGATGTACAACAGTGTGCCTTTTTCAAATATTTTTTTAAGCTATTTAGAAAAAAAATGATATCAATTTCAAAACGATTGCATCAATACCTTCGAGGTTATCATAGGCAACTCTTTAATCGTTATTTAGTGGTATTAAATAAATATTTGGTAATGGATCCCTCTTGGAATTACCGAAAAAAAAACATTATACACAATTGATGCGAATGAACGCTCGTGTAATGAATGTTGAATAACCGTTTATTACCTTCGATCCATCTATTTATTCGTTATTTCATTTACTAGCGACTAAAGTTTAGGAATTCATTAAATTCGTAGTGCTTATCAAGAATGCAATGAAATATTTTGCTGTCGAGTAAAAACAAATTATCCAAAATATCTTTACAGTGAACCAATTTCTGTAAGAATGGAATAAAGAAATTTTTAAGACTTTTGGTAATATTATCCAAGAGATCTTAGATAGTTTCCAATAATAAAAATCCTTAAAGCCAAGTACACATTTTTCGGTTCGTAATTCATTTAAATGTATCGTGTTGGTGGTTATATTTAGTAACACCTTTCTTTATAAAATTTAAAAATTAAAAATTTAATTACCCAGTTATGACATATTGTTGTTATTTATTTATCATTTTTAAATATGAGGGCTTTTTCCATATAAAATCATTACATTCCGCGGTCATTATCCATACTATCTGCCAGGCTTCCGGGTTGGAACTGCGTCTTGGCGAGAAGAAGATCCAGGACGTAGTTCCAATCTCGAAGCCTAGCAAATAGTAAGATACTGCTCAATTAGCCGTTTTTATTCCGATATTGGGAATTGTAAAAAAAACAGAAACTACATTACGCAAATGTTGAGGTATATTGGAGATCTGCGCAGATATTATAATTATTGCATCAGTTGGACACATTTCTTATTCACGGTGTGCCTTTGAAATAATGCCTTATATATTTTGCAATTATTTTCAAATAAAAACTAGCGATGTGAATTGAAAAGTTCCAATAAAGAAACGTCTGAATAGCAAAGCCCGATTATTCAATATGCCACAATTTATTATTTTCATATTAATAAAGAATGTTAATTTACAGTTATAAATTACCTTCTTTAACTTATTAATCAGTGGTTTATATTATCAAATTATCAAATTGTTGGTAAAATATAGGGCTATGCTCATTGATTATTACTTTTTAATGTACGCAAATGTATAAAAAATTATGTATGGCACACATGGTAGGTATACAGTAGTTTAGATAGATATTCTTACGAATTCTCTCTATTTTCTAATAAGATAAACTACTATAAAAAGTAGCGCAGCCTTTTGCTAAGTAGTAATAGTATTATGTTCCAGCTGCCAACGCAAAATAGCTGGCAGCTCTACACATTACTCTTATATCAAATGTCAATTCGAAAAGTATCTATTGATTTTAGGAAATCTTTTACATTAGTAAGACTGATTTTATCAAGTGGCCCTTGAATTTTCGATTCAGAATGTATTAAAATTAAAATGATGTGGCTGAAGTTTTCAATTGCTATGCAATAACACAATACGGCATTATTTATGTCATGGTAGGATCATACGTTTATGATTTTTTCTTAAATATTTTGTGGTAATACTGCATATGATAGTTGCAAGACAGACCAGTTTAATTCCGATATTTGACAAAATAAGAAAAAGCTTCGTTTTTATTTTTTTTTCCTTCTAGCAACATATACAATATACGCATTCCATAAATCAACTCTGTTGTATACGTATCTTTACTGTTTAAGCCGTTAGAGCGGTCTGAACAATATTAAAAAGGAGAAGCAAAAAATGTAAACGGCTACGGAGAGAGAAATACATGACGCATGACAAATTACACAATGGCACAATGATACAACAAATCCATGAATGGGCAGTATTTAGTCAGCAATACTATTATTAAATTAGGTGGTACAATGGTCGCGAGGCGGCCGATTCAACTAACAAGCTCTTGCACGCGCCAACATGACGTAGCATTTATTTATTGTTCACTTACCTTTCATACTGCCGTTTGAATTCTTTCAGAGATATACATACCTACCTCATAATAAAAGTAATACCTATCTCCTTGTAAGCAATAATCATCAATTCTTTATCTTTATCTCAAACTCCGTTTAAGATACATAGAAAATAATCTTTGTAAATGCCATTTGAGTTAAATAATAAATACATAAACTAACAAACAGTCAGTGTCAATGACAAATCAGTGTTTATCCCACAAGCAACATAATTATCAGCAAAGAACTGTATGGAATATGCTTCCATATCCTGGATACAAAACGGAAGGTAATTAGCAATACAGATAGACCAATGGAATAAATGACACAATATTAGCTAGGAATTGCATTTTAACAAAAAATAATATTAATAATATAATATAATTATGTAAAATTTGAAACTGCAAAGGTATACAGGCGTTTCTAATTTCAAATACGTACTATATTACGCGGCGTTTCCAATAAAGCCTATCCACGAAATTAAACTTTTATGTTACAATTGTTTCTGAGCTTCTTACTGTCCAAGTCTTCACACCCCACGCACATTTCGATAAATATTTATTTTCATGATTTGGTCTTACGTAAAAGTAAAATAGAAATGTATAAACGATGTTCAGGTTTATTTTAAGAACCTTTCTCAAGTTACATTTATGTATATACTAGTGAAACTAGAAACCAGAATAGAAGGTAGTAAATGTAACAAAATCTTTACACTTTTAAAAAAAAACATGAAATAACCCAAAATCGTACTTTCGATTTTAACAACATAACAATTTTAAACAAAGATCCATATTTGGTTATTGAGTCATATACTTCTTTAATGGCGAGGAAATATGTAACCTCTGAATATACATACCATAGCTACGCCAGAAGCTGACTGGCCTAGCTAAATCCACAAGTATTCTTTTAAGCGTATACAATGCCTTTACACAATCCATAATTACTTATACTACTTTTTATCTCAGGCATTGAAAACAAAAGCTAAGGCCGTCTTTTGTTCAATTACAAATATTTATTATATCATTTCATTCAAAACATCATTTTACCACCTATTTACAAATATTTATATCTTTTCATTAGACATACACGATATTTACACTCTTTTTACCTAAAGTAATGAATTTGACTAATTTGATTTTTATTTTAATTTCAATTAGAGTTTCCAATCTTCACTACGAAAATTTAAAAAAAATTGGTGATGCCACAATTAATTACCAATCCTCACTGAATAACCCACGGCCCATACCTTTGCTCCATTGTTTTACTATATTAACACTTTAACTTTGATAGTCAATCATTGAAGAAGCTCACTTCCTTTCGTTCCTCCCTTTTTCTTTGTTTGAAAATGTTTGTTTTAATCATAACTAAAGAAGTTTTAAGTGTGACTGACACACCGCATCGCCGTAATAGATATTCCATAGAACAGCACAAGTTTCTAGATAACGGGACAATCCCATACAATATAGTTACCACTTACTTATTAACATATGTATGTATACAGGGTCGGGCAAATGTGTGGGAACATCTGATTTCTGGCTAAATTATGGGTTCTATTAAAACATAATCCTATATTAAGTGTTTTTGTAGTATTTTTATTTTAGTGTGTGACATACTTTGATTTTCAACAACTATCACACGTTTCGAGATATCACGTCATTGGCAGTTCTTTTAAATGGACAACCCCGTATCTTTTTGTATTTTCTGCTAAACAGTTTTTCAAGAATTACAATGATATACGGTTTGGTGGGTGTGTAACTTGACATATT
This sequence comes from Protaetia brevitarsis, assembly GCA_004143645.1. NCBI lineage: Eukaryota > Metazoa > Arthropoda > Insecta > Coleoptera > Scarabaeidae > Protaetia > Protaetia brevitarsis. Next base: position 80,882 of record RXPK01000205.1, read on the forward strand.
AAAATAAAGCGTTAGCTATTACCATCTTTTATTATTTTGATGTTGCCATAGAAACTCTTTTTATCAGAAATAAAATTATCTATATTTTTTTACATTTTGAAAATGTTCAACAACAAAATATTCAAAACAAGACAATAGAGTCGGGAACCAATGTTTTTTTTTATTTTTTTATTCGAAAGCAACTTTCAAATTACTACACAGATAAAAATACTTCTTCATATCAAAGACATGTTTCTTTACTCGTATTTAAAAGAACCATATTCTTCAGTTAATATATATTTCATTCAATGAAAGAAATTCGTGTTGACTAAAAGAAATATGTATTAACTGAAAGAAATGGGTTTTTTAAATACGAGCAAAGAAGTATTTTTTTGATTTAAAGAAACCCTTTTATCTGTGTAGGGATGTACAGGTTTTTTATAAGGTGTGGAAGTGGTGTATTAGGATTCAAAATACCAACTATTAAATTTGCTATACAACGACCCTACTGGTTAGAAATTGTTGTATGTGTTTTTATAACAATTTATCTAAGACCTCTAGTCTTCATAATGCTGAAAGGGTAGGAGTATCTCTATTTGTATATCTTTCAAGAAATGTTTTTTATTTAAGCTTTAGCAGTTTATGTAAGGGAATGTTGGATGCAATAAATCCTTCAGAGAGGTCTTCGTAAAATTTGTCGGACGAAATATTATAGAATATATTTAGAGTTTTTGAACAATTGGACATTATTTCGGATATGTTTTGGAACATATTGGACATTATTTCGGTATCATTAACAATTGACAGATGTTCTGTATGGTCAGAAATTCAACTTTCCATTAGTGTGTAGTTCTGATTAATACTAGCCATATTAAAATAAAACTAGGAATATCCAAAAAAGAAAAGAGAGAGACACAAGATCAGATTGAACGAAATGTAGAACTATAAATATATTTAAATCAGGAAATTTATACAATATAATGTTAATTTTAAATAATAATCTTCAATATAACTTATAGAACATTTGAACAGCCAATAAGGTAAGAAAGACTCTAAATTTGCATTAAAACCAGTTATATTCTTTAAAATAAACTATTAATAAATATAGGTATCCTATAAATATATTTTGGCTATATACTCTACTTAGGTATATAGTTTGAAATACCTAAAGGAAAAAGTAAGTAAAAATATGTACGTTAAAGTAACTATATTCTTTCACCTATGTTCTTATATATACTGGGTGAGTTTTTCATCTTGAGACAACGGAATATCTCTAAAACACTGCATCAAATCAAAAAAAAAAGATCTTAATAAGATTTGTTATAATGTAGGGGGCTCACTGAACGGTGCCGGACTCGACCCCCCCAGGATGGGAGGGGGGACAACTTCGAAATCTTAAATGGGAACCCCCATTTTGTATTGCAGATTCGGATTCTACGCCATCAAGTATGTAGTTTTTGTTTGAAACTTTTTTTCGATTCGTAACAGATTGCGCTGTAATGGTAAAAAACATGATTATGAACGTCTAGAAAAAATACACAAAAAAGAGAAGCAAGCAAACACGATTTTGTGTTTTTTTTTTCTATTTTAACATTAAATAACATTTCCAAAAGCCACGTGTTCGAAACTGTGCCCTACTTGGCGTAGTATTAATTAAAATTGTTTGTAAAATACGTTAAATTAGTGCCTAATACAGTATAATATGTAACATTAAGCTAATCATATTTAATTCAATCCTTTTGTTTTGTATCTTCTGCGTATACGCTTCGTCGCTAAAATATTATTATATCGCTTTTGTGACGTCTGAGTCATACTTAAATTCCGCAGGTCTATAATCATAACGAACAGAAAGATAGTTTTAATTATTTTCATATTTTCAGAGTATATACACTTGAAAAATAACTTGATGATTATTTAAGACAAAACAAGTTAGTTATTTTGTTATAGATGGTAGTATTGAACGTTACGTTTTGCAGGCCAACACTGACAGTTTCTTAGAAAAAATTGAAGCAATTAGGTACAGAACGAGAAAACAACGAGGGTGTGTTGGAAAGAAGCGGACTAATGAACAAAGATCCTCGACGAACAAGAAATTAAAAAATTCGGTTTCACATGCATTGAGTCTGCTGCTTTCAGCGGAAAGTATTTACGTCAGAGTAGACTGGAGAACTCGTGCCTTGGGTAGCTTTAAATTGTATATTTAAAGGACCGAAGACATAGTGAGGGACGCCGAGTCGTCGTGCGGATGACACGGAACCGGGGCGTTTTTAAATTACAGTTCTTAGGGACTAAGGGGTGACTGGGAAAGTGACCGGAAAATGGTATTTTAAATAAATGTGATTGGGGAATTCTTTAGTGTAGGACATGTCCGGGAATTTATCATCCTGTGACAAAATTGACTTTTTGAAAATACCTTAAATAGTTAGCAGCGTGATAAACTGCCGACGATGAATCAAATAAAGTTATTCTTTGCGTTACAAAAATGGGAAAATGTATACGTGCTATTATATATAATAAGTTTTACATATTGCACAAACATTGGAAGTTTAAAATAATGGATCTGCAGATTTTCGGTGCCTTCATGGCATCAGTTTGATTCAGGCGTTGTGTAGAATTTATCCCAGAAAGTATTTATTACAGAGGCCCGGAGCACTTCGCTTATAATAGCTACAAAAACTATTTCATTTCTAAAACATTCAAAAAGTAGTATGCATAATTTAAATATGTACCCACCGAGAAATTCAAATCGGGTTTGATATATTATACATACTCGCGTTTCCAGAAGAATGCACAATTAGTGCTTTATTCAAATTGTCAGTTCTTGAAGTAGGAAGTACAAAGGTGATGGAAGTACGAGCTATGACCTTTAAAATTTGAAAATGCATCTACAAGGAAAAAAAACTGCAAAACAATCGCTGAAATGAAAGTAAATTCTCATGTTGCTGTTTTTTGAATAACAAACATGTATTTTTATAATTTAAAAATAATTATGGTACATTAAATATGTTTTGCTTTCTAATTATGAGTTTTACATCGAATTAGTGTGTATTTATTATTAGTTAGTGCTTCCTCACGAAGTTATGATATGATACTATATGCCCTTAATAGGAATGCATTGTACCCCTCCCACATTTTTAAAATTAATATGTTATTAGAAGGTAAATGAGTATTATTTATGCAAACAATGGTGGGTATACACGTGATATATGGTCCTTAAAAAGTATTGAAAGCAATAATATTTTTTCTATGTCTATTATAAGGGATATAAGTTTGATGTTTTAGCCATAAATGCCTTTTACAAGTGTCTACGACATAAAAAAAATTAATGAAATTTAAGAAGTAGTTTAAGAAGTAGTTTTAGACAAAAAAAACTTTTTAAAAAATTGAATTGATTTTCGTTTACAATACTGCAACTTGGAAGAAATGCATGCTGACATCGTGCGATGAGAGAGCCGGCGGTATTTGAATTAGTGGATCTTATGAGGATAGGCAGTAAAAAAAAATAGCAAACACGGAAACAAACGACATAGCGACATAAGAAGCTTGCAACATCAATTTTGTTGATATAGGTTGATATAGGTCTTGCAGCAATAAGTCAAAAAGTATGAAATGTGACTTTGCTGAATATCTAGGTACCAATGTACCTAGATAGAGAGGCAAGGTCCCGGGACCAAACCACCTAATCTCTGAGACAGTAGAGGTGATCGTGGATGTCATCTCGAAAACGTTCTCAGAATTATTTAACTAGCTACTGAGGCAACCCATATAAGGCATTAACATTGGCCTGGGTTCCCAGCTATTCAGGCGTGAAGGAAAACGAGACAGTGGAGGATCTGGGAATGCGAGGCTTGCCATGGTCATTCGTTGGAGCCGGCCCTTCCTTTGACACTACCAAATCGCGAATTAAAAAATATATCGATGAATGGATACATAATGAGTCCAGAGAGTGGTGGCAAAAGTCGCCAGGACAGAGGCAGCCAAAGGGTTCCCAAAGGAAAGGGCCTGTATTTACTAAATACCTACTGAGGAGAGGCAGGTCTTCTAGAAAAAAAGGGGACCACAAAAGACCAGAAAAGATCGCGGTGAAGCAAGTCTGTCAACCACTCTAATCCTAATCTAATATAATCTAAGTATGTATGTCAATTTACTACCTTAAGTGAAAGGGAATTCAGTTTGTGCGCTTCCTAGCAGCCAAACGCCAAAGTCGCAAGCTGGCAATGCAGTCATTGATCTAACTCGGGCAGTTCGTGGACTGTGCTCGTATAAAATGAGAACCAGACTGCGTAGATCGTGATATCATGAGCGGCATACCATGAAGTAATTGAAACATCAAATCAAAATGCCAAAATTCAAATCTATAGACAGTTAGGCATTTTTCTTTGATGTTCAAGTTTTTAGTCTAGTTGCTCTCTGTAATGCATGTTTTCTTTCCAAATACGTTTGATCCAAACTTTTATCTGTCAAAATCTACTTTAGGTATTAAATATTTTCTTTACAAAATGTTATTTCCACCTGCAATGATTAATTTTACTTCAAGGGCAGACTACACTACTGTAGTATATTATTTTTTTTAATTGGTAAAAGTAAGTTGTGGGTGTATAAGAATAATATATTTTTGTTTAAATGAATCGTGAAAATATATATATGGCTACGGCCAAATCTAAGAAACACGCCAGATTTAGTTCGAATAATCACAGTAAGATGGATTAAAAATGAAATAGTATTTAATATATATCAATTTATTAAAGAATCTTAATAATTTGTTGCACTTAAAAATAAATAATAAATCATAGAGCTACTTCCAACATCATGAAGTGCGCTGGTTTCATCAAAGGTGCTTGTAAAATTTCGCCTCAGCTCGCAATATTTACGGTTAGATGTATTTTGGATGCTTACAGATTTGCAAATAACCTTGCGATGCATATAAAATTTTAGATGTGTTACCTTTATCTATAAGCCAACAATACCTTAAAATTGTTCTCGATTGTAGTGACATTTTGAAATAAAACAATGAATTTTAATTTCTATATACCTATTTTTATATTGTAGTATGTAGTATTTTACAGCTAATTAATTAAGTAAACCGGAGAAAGTATTTTGTATTGATTAATGATAAGGTCTTAATGAAGAATGAAAATAAAAAAAAACTATTCTCAAGTAAAACTGCATTACCTATCAATGTAAGATAATAATTATTGTAGCAGTTTATTTAAGTGATGGTTTGGGAAAACTGCATATACGCAGTACAAATATCTAGCTAGCTAGAATATCAAAACATTCGTTTTATTGCAGTTTTCCAATAAAACCGAAAATAATTACTTATCTTTAATTATTTTCCTACTTACCTACTGCTAAGGGACATTTGATACTAAAGTTAAAAAGAGCATGTCCTGAAAAAACTTTGTGTCGTTAATTTAGGACAGAGTAAATTTAGATCGCTATGGCTGGAAGGGAAATTAAAGGAGAAGAAAGAATAAAATCCAATGGCGTAGTAGAAAGAGATGAAAGAAACGCAGAAGCTCCAGTGATCGACGTCTCAAGGGGATCAGTAAGTTGCAGAACTGGAATTGATACCGCTATATAAGTTAATAGCCGGAGACAAGATGTCCCTGATTAGGAGATGTTCCGGGTGAGGGCGCTCCCGATCCCATGGTGGAAATATGCATTTGGATCATTGCATATTTTAATTCAGACATTCTAAATTTCCGGTAATAGTCGGTCGGAACTACTTTTAGAATACTTTAGCTTCGTCTAATTTGTCGGTCTGGGAAACTTACAATTTCTTCTGAATCTCTTGGTTTATTTGTATTTTTTTTTCAGAAAAAGCAGTTTTTGCTGATGGTATTGGGAAACTCAATAACTTAAATTTATAACACATTAATGTTTGCAACCATCATTATTTAAAAGACGCTTTTCTAATTAGTATATGTAAAACACAAGTTATTATTAAACTAAATATTCCACAATTTACACCTCAATTACAGTTAACGTCAATTTCTTTCACGTATGCTGAGGGAAACGCTTCACGTATTTTTTCTTAAATTACAATTGAAATACAAAATACGTCGAGATTGTGCAAGATATTTATTAAATGAGATCTCAATAAGAAGAGAAAGAATATTAAAGAAGTCGCTCCTAACCTCTCAAAGCCTAAAGAAATACCTACACACTAAAACTTTTTTGCAATTTCTCTTGAAAATTCCTGTAACGTACAGGCAACCAAAAATTGGGAAATTTAATATAAACTATGTGCTAAAAAAATTGCAACAACTTGAAGGATCTGAGTCAGAAACCTGCCTGTTTTGGCAAGTTTCAGGTAGTAAATCATAACTGCTAGTTTTCCGTAGTAAATCATAACAATTGGAATAAAATACCATTAACCAGCAAAAATTTATCAATAAAAAGTCACATCCCCACGATTGTTTATGCACTGTTTAACTTTGGGAAGCATGCTCTGAAAGCGATGATCAATAGCATCTTAGGGGGTCTCATCCTGGGATTAGCAAGCCTGGGCTTGCTGTAGATAACGACAAAGTTTCTGCAAGGTGTTTGATGCTTGTGGTAAACACATGCTCAATCAGATTTAAATCTGGAGAGCGAGCAGGCCAGGGGAGAATTTCCACTTTCTCTTCGTGTATGAAATTCTGACAGATGTAGGCGATATCGTTATCAGCGACTTTTTAGATGCAGCCAGTTGTTGACTGACCTCCTCCGCGGTGTTGCAATTTTTTTGGCACGTAATTTAAAACACTGGGTATATTTTCTACTAGTTAGTATTTAGTTTGGTGAAATATTTAGGCTTTACCCTGGCTAGTAAACTGTCATATAAGATCCATACCGAGGAAATTGGGCCGAAACTTTCATCTGCTCTATATACAAATTGCAAAGCATAGTAAAAGCAGTTTACTACGCAAATTTTCAGAGCAATCTCATGCATGGTGTTTTGTTCTGAGCTATATCATCCTCTTCCAATAGAGTATTCAGTCTTCAAATCGCTATTATCATCCTCTGTTATAGTTAACAGATAGAAAGCGACAGAAGGTGTCCAGAGTATTTTAAAACCGAAAAAATACTGAACCTATCGTCACTGTATGTACTAATCGTTCTAAAGTATGTTCTTGATCATCATCTTCACATTGCTGGGAATGGGGAAAACTGTGTACAGGATACAAAAACAATCAGTTCCATACCACGGGATAAAGTTTCATATTGATTCGCGGATTATTGGATACCGAAAATCTACAAGAAATTTAACTCCCTCCATGGTCAGAATAAAGTTACTATTGTTTGTTAATCATTTTCTTGTTGTTGTTAGGTTCTTTTATTATAACTACTTACTCAATGACTTTCGTGTAATGATATAATTACATTGAATAAATGAATTATGAATTACTAAGCTAGCTAATTCATACTCAATGTTAATGTAAAGACTGCAAATGTAAACAAAAAAATATTTTGTTGGACTTGCATTGGCATTTGATTTAGTTGCAATAAACAAATAGAAGGAAAATTATATCTCATAATCGAAGTCGAAGCAATTTTTTTCAAATATCTTGAAGGCGATAAGATAAACTTACAATTTGATTTCACCAATGTTTTTACTTCGAAAAAGTAGCCCTGGACTACCGATCTTATTTTTTCCTATCTAAAGCATATTTACTCGTTATGTACATCCAATTTGTGAAGTAGGTACCCATATAAACAAAGAACACGCCTTTACTCCGGCATAATCAGTTTTTTTTAAGTATGTAAAATAATAAGTGGGTTGTACTTTATAAGATATATTAAAAAAATAAGAGAAAATACACCTACAGTTTTTATATCATCCGACTGAAAGGTTTTCGTGAACTCATTGTTCGCGTGCTATAATATCTCAATCTCTTGAAAGCAAAGAAGCGCTAGTAGTGACTGTCCAACATAACCTAAAGGAAATAGTAAAATGTTAATTATTAGCCAGAAAAACTAGGCCTAATTTATCATTCACAGAATCCTGGCGTACTCAAAAATAAAGATAAAAATAATATACTCATTTTCTGGCAATCCAATAAAAAATCAAGGGTTACAGCAAAACTTTTTACTGAATGGTTTTGCTTATGACCTGAACTTAAACACCACTTGGAACAACAAACATTGCCATTACACGCTCAACTTGTTCTTGTATGCATTAGCATAGCTATAGGAATGGGCTCTATGCCTGAAAATTACGGAATACTGAAAAATATTTACAATAGCAAATACGATTACTTTTCTTAAAACAGCAATAGATGCATTGAAATCAGCGACTATAAGGTCATATTGGAAGACTTTGAAAATTTGCCTACCGTTGATAAGAAAGTAAACAAAACCATTTGCATAGAAAGGCAATTTAGTGAGGTAGGACTCATCGATTTGGTGAAGGCGGAGATGCATGAATTTATTGCGCAACGTATTGAGAGGAATTAAATGAAGAATTGGAGAAATTTGTTATATCTTCTATAGACAGAGAAAAAACTGATCCGCGGCCAGTTGAATGGTCCATGAAAAGATTTGGCGAAGTATTTTCGCTTGACAGGATTTAAAAGAAAAGGTTATGCATTACGTTTCTTTAATGGAACGCAGCATAAAAGTTACCAAAGCAATCACTGAAGCACTGTATCCTCTTAAAAGTGACTTAATGAATTAAAAAAATAATAAACAATTTCCTATGACAAAGTTTTTCAAGGAAAGTGAGTTTAAAACATAAAAAAATAACAATCCTGCCCCATCGACATCGTTTGCTTCTACTTCACTTTCGTTGGAGATGAAAGCTTCAGTAGATGCTGAATATTCTCTTTTTGATCATTTATATTCATTCATTTAGTTAGGGTGGGCACCTATAGCCCAGGCACTTGAGCTAGGTGCTCATTGTACCATCCCTATTCATTCTCTTATTTCCACTCCAGCAGCTTGGTGCTCTCTATAAAGCCCAGTACCTTGCCCCAGTGCAAACTTGAGAACACTCGCGGGCTTCCCGAAATATTTCTACCCGAGTACCCCCAATTCCTCACATGTGCAGATGTAAACTCGTTTCCTCCTGTACTTCGCATCTTCTGCACCACGGTTCGCTTACTCGACCTGTGTTGTATAGATGCTTTTTCAGGGGACAGTGTCCAATTACGAGCCTAATAATGGTTTTAGCTTCTTTTTTGCTGCGTCTGAGTATATTATCAGAGAATCTAGCATACCTATCCCCTGATAACCTACTCAGAAACAACAAGAAAGAAGCTAAAACCATTACTGGGATAGTAACTGGACACTGTCCCCTGAAAAATCATTTATATATTTTCAATGTTTGGTTTTATTTATTTAAATGTACGTGTATATAATAAAATGAATAAATGGTAACAAGTTCATTTTATTACTGTTGAATGTAATTAATACCGTATGTATGTATGCTTTTAAACGAAATTTGATAAATATTTCGGTAATATCCGCGGTTTTTAGTATCTCCGCTAGGGCTTGGAACGTATTGTTGTGTACTGATGGTACCAAAACAAATGCAAAATGAAAAGTAAAAATGAAAATTAAATTATTAGCTCAGCCGATTAATCAAAAGGGCGCAAAAGAACAATTAAACTCAGGGTTACCCTCGCAAATTAAAACATTAATTTAATCATGAAAAGTAAACTGTGGGTGAAAAAAATCTGACTCTCTTTAATGACTCCAAAAATTGAAAAGGTTTAAACAAAAATAAAGGAACAGAAATTTTGAATGACGTTAACAATCAGAAATTTTATTATATTAAAAAAAAATGTAAAATACAAAAGGACAATTCAAATCCTTTAACAAAGCAAAAAGAACAAATTAGTCCAGGAAGATAATTCTTAATCACGAAAATCCACGTGGTTTCAAAAAAAATTAGAACTACTTAAATTAAACGTGGACAATTCCAATAAATTATCAAAAGAAAAACTTAAATACAAGCACAAAGCTTTTATTCACCCAACCCGAGGTGATTAAAGAATAATTACAAAACAACAGCAAAATATAAGAAAAAAAAACGAAAAATTAACTCTTTAAACTAAAATATCTTCCTGCACGTAAAATAATAAATGATCTTATACCAAAATCGTGTACACAACAATACAACAACAATTATTATTTAATGGGTTCCTAGATGGATGAAAAAATCAAAATAAACGAATTTAAATTTTTAAATCAATTGAAATAAAAATCGGCAGCAATGAAATACAAATTTACAACTTACTCTTTCCTGTCAATCTCGGAACTGAAACCTTACAAGCTTAAACAATCGCATACATATAAAACAACAGCTGCGTGCGCAACGCCTAAAGATCATAGAAGAACTCCTCAAGGAAGGACATTGAACAACATGAGCAAATAAAATATATATTAAAGAGTGAAAACAATTTAAACAACTGAACATTTATATAAACAAATTAAACAATTAACTCAATAACTAACTCTTATACAAAATAAAACATTAATTTCTGAAAAAAATTTCCCGAAACATTGACAAAGACAGATCGTAGTAAAATATGATCACTGAATTTACAACAACCGGGGTGCCAGACCACAGCAGTATATACTGCGGATATAGAGGTCCTACTGTGTTTGTGTATGTATAGATTGGCATCATTTCTTTACAATAACCAATACCTTTATTATTGCGATGCTGACTTTTCGTAAGACGCTATGATGACTAGACACTGAGCAATCTTCAGTGCCGATCCATACACATTTGTGTGTCGATATTAAACAAATAAAATAATTGCAGAGAACAGAACTGTATAGATTTCTAGATAAACATATTGTTTCTATTTTTCAAGATTTTATAAACAACATTTCCGTCAATTTAATTTAATATGTCTAATGTTACCTATTTATTTTGTAATATATGAAAATATTTGTAAACCCCTCACCACAAATTGCACTAAACTGGACGTACGTTTCGATAGCAAAGCTATCATCATCAGTAGAAACACTGAACTTGAGAAGTTTACAGTATTACCAGTACCACAGTTTGGAGTATTTTTGTTATGAAAATATTTATTTCTACTAAAGAGTATTATTGCAAAATTAATTGCTGCAGGTAAACAAACCAATTATTAAATGGCATATAAATAAATATATACCAAAAACCGCTGTTCTGGTCAATTTTCTTTGTTTAATAATCTCAACAGTAGTGCTTCGACCTTAAGTCATAATGAAACATGAAGTGCTAAGAGTATTAATTTACAGTAGGACGGCTGTATATATTTATATATCATTTAATCACACAATAATCTTACGACACAATATATTAGTTTTTCAATTCATTATTTGAAAACTACGGGAAACTATATTTTTATCTGTGTAGAAAGAACTGATGTAGAAACGGTACACGTTTTGAAAACAGTCAATAAATACAGTAACAAAGGAAGTGCTACAGTTGCCGCCCCTGTTATCAGACATCAAATAGTGCAATAAAGTTTAAGGATCCCCAAAAGAGGATTCGTAGATACACATAAAAAGCCGACTAGTGTCAAAGGTTCAGTATCCCGTCAAAGTTTATCGCGTATGACCTCCAAGTTGTCAAGTTCCTGCGATAGATTTTCTATCTACTAGGACAGTGAGGGACAAATACGCGGTTGCTTAAGTTATAAGTGTTTGTATCTTACATTTAGTGGACACTATTTCCGTCGAAATTTTGAGACATTTTTATGAACGACTAATTAGATAAATTAATTTTGCTATGTTGAAATTATACAAACTAAATTGTAAATTATGCTAACATGTGAGTTTTATTTATATTCCTATTTACGCAATAAATCTTAATGCCGAGACTTTTTAGTCATATTAGAACAACAATACTATATAGAAATGAATAAATTCCACATTTGTTATTGAAACTAACAATAAGCAAAATGCACCAAGATTCGGGGCTTTGCTTATCTGTGTCCTACCGAAGCAGCGAAACCATGCTAAATGTTCTTGCAATAGTATTCATATCGAGAGAAAGACAAGAATTGAGGCATACAGAGTAAAATGTGTACTGGAGCACATATATATAATATTTTAGCTTTAGAACAAGAATTACGAGTTTGTAATTACAGTTGTTATTGATGATATCTAAGCTATCTATGACAAACTCTTCAAGTCAGTCTTGAATTAGGCTAATTAAAGAACAGAGCACAAACCAGGGCTTCAAACCCAAAACCAGTATTCAAATAGGGCGTAAAGAAACATGGGTTCTGTCCCTGGTACATATGGAGAAATCCTAAATCATAAAGAATTTGTGACACTTTGATCATATAACACCATCTATCAAACGAAAATAATAGCAGCACATAGCTCCATGGCTAGCTGATGTTTTGTAATAATTTGTAATAACCAAATGTGTGAGATCATAAAAGAACGCCCGCTTTACTTTGACACTTTTATGGTTAAATTCCAGGTAGTTCCCTGAATCTGAGATGGAACTCCATTTAACAAAGCAACTTAATTTTTCTAGTACTGGAGTACTTTCTGAGTTTCTCAGAATTTGATTTGCAATTGCTACCGTGCAATGCCAATAGCAGGTTCTCGTCCGAAAAATTGCTACGCAGCGCATTTCTCGTAAAAGTGTTTGGTTCATCAATTACCTGAATGAAAGAATGCTTAGATACCAAAACTATTGTTATCGAAAAACTGTTATTGATTTGTGACTGATGTTTTTGTCCAAAAGCTTCCCAGCACAATGGCATACATTTCAGCCAGAAAATAGTTATGTGTTGTTCAAGGTTACAATATCATCTGATTCTTGGATTCGAGAAAATACTTATGCGCTTACACCCTGCTCAGTTTTTGTACCGTTTGCAATGGTGCGTACTTACGATGATATTCCCACAATACTAGATATAAAAGTGGTATGTCGATAAGTTTCTAACTTATTGGCATTAGAAGCTCTTCTGGGTGGAAGCAATGTCTTCCTCCTAATCCTTTGGGGTGGACGACATTGCTTCCGCTATTGTTATTTTTGCGATCCTTTGTGTGGCTGCAGATCTTACTATGGATCTGGTTTATGAGCGTGTATAGCTAAAGCAAATAACGAACTGTAAAAAAAAGGAAAAACGATTAATCCATTTCATTAAGCGGATACTAAACACACTCAGAACGTCCATTATAACCTAATTATTACAATAAGGTTTGATGATGATGATGATTCTTGAAATAAACCGTCAGCAGCAATCTCTGTATGTAGAGAAGTATGAGAGAATGGATAGTTCTGTGAATTGTGATTTGACTATTCAGTTGAAGATATATATATATATCATAATATTCGTTTATGTACTACAAAATTGAGCTGGACAGTATTATATCCATACATGGAAAAACCAATTTGTTCAGGGCAACAAAATATTTCGTTATTCCAAATAAATAAAGGGTTAAATGAACAAATAATTTGGTTGAATTAACCAAATATTGGTTTACTCATATTTAACTCAATATTTATTTATTTAACTTAAACAAAATTTGGTGTTGTGTTGTCTTTTCAGTGCAGGATATTATGGGCTTACCCCGTAAGGTAAGTTTTAATATGGACATAAATTTAAAATTATGTATACATATAAAATACCACAATTAGTTTAATATTAACACACAAACCAACAATTGCTTATTGACATTTTGTTGAATTTACCGTGACGTTTTGAGTGTTGATTATATAAATAGAAATTTGACTTTCAAGTATAAATTTTAATAAAATTGAATCACATATCAATCAACTATTTTTGCCTGTTACCTATCCACAATTGCAGACGAACTATAATTGACAAAGAGACGTGATGGTACGCGATAAAAAAAAGTAAATGTGAAAGGCGCACACCCTGAATTGTCTACAATCAAATTTAAAATGAGTCGTTGCTTTAGAAATTTCAAATCCCCATACACTTAATTCCCACTACAGTGCGCCGTATATACATAGGGTGTAAATGTAAACGCCAGCGTACGAATAACGGCATGAGCAACTCCGTATTCCAAAGAGAATTACCTCACTTTGTGCCCGCGAAAGGCGTTGAAGTACGGAATTTTATTTGATCCTTGCCAGACAATGTAATTTTATATTAATACGGAGTTACTGACTTTTTTTTTAAGGCCGAGATAACTTATATTTTCTAGTTTGCTCTTATATATTTATGTATTTACTGCTGAACATCTTTTCTACAACTATAATTGTAAATTTGTTTTTAAAGTTAATTGTAAACGTTGGTGTGTGAATTTAAAATCGTTCTTAGTATTGGCAATGTGAAATCAAACGTCAATACATGAAATTTAAAATGAGCAGCTTGTATAGTTGGTGAGTAGGCGTTATACAGGATGAATATGTAAATTTATAAAGTAAATGAATAAAATGCACCAAGAACTCACGATTTTTTCACGTAAATTTTAAAAACTCTTGATACAACTCAAAGCACTTTAGAAGTACCGTTAATTAGATGAAAACGAGCTCAGAATTCCTGTTTTATTACAATTTTATAAACATCCCCAATTAAAAAAAAAAACCAAATGCTTACTTCTTGGTACACGTGTTTTTAATTATTTTATTTTCATTTTACATAAAGTCGACACAATCAAGGACGAATAAATACTTGTCTTAGGTCAAAATTGTATTGTTTAAATGATCGGCTTTGACCGCTGATCTGGATTTGGCAGTAAGATTTTGAGTAATTTACCACGAAATTTATACTGCGTAAGTTTCATGACTTTATAATAACCAGTCAAAAATTAAATCTCATTCCATATTTTTTACTTGGGGTCGTTTGCAATAATATGTGGTGATGCAATTTTTGTCATTGATAAAGATTGTGGGAGTGCGTGATTATAATAACTAATTTGGTAATATAATAACATAGAGACGCATGAAGAAATTGAAATACAAGAAGTATGTGTGACAACAATCACATTATTTTGTTACATCCACTCAACAAGTTCAGTTAAAGGATAGATTTAATTAACAAAATCAGCATTACTAAGAAAAGGATTAGACTACTCAAAATTGCAATTATTTCCCGGAGAAAAATAGATATTGCAACGTATTATAAATATAATCAATGGTATTAACTCAGGGACAATAATACATTATCTAATAAATAGATTACATTTTATTAGAAAAATTATACAGTCTAATATAACTATAATATATAGCTAATTATAAAGTTTGCTGGCACTATTTTTATTATCCATTTTTCTCAGTGTTCAATTCAATTTATAAGTTATAATGTTAAAACTACTGATTTTCAAATTGAATGCTCTCAATTTTTTCCAACGTGTGTCCCGGTCTAAACTTATTATAGTAAAGTTTTCTAGTCAAGTAGTAGCAAATACAAATATATTATTAAAAGCATAGAAATTGCCTAAACGGCACACGCAGCAATAAAATATTTAAAAATATTTATCTAATTAAATAAACATAACATAAGAACTGCAGTCGTCAAAATGTCAACTCACTTACTGAAATATTTTTTTTTTCTATCAAATAAACAAATGATTAAACTACAAAACTACTAAATATTCTCGTATCTTACAATATAATTAACTAAATATTTATTTGAGTATTAGTTTTAAAGTTATCAACCAAACATTCTTTATCATTCCCAAAATAAAATTTTACTTTGCGAATAATATCGATGTCAAAGTTGTTTTTTCTTCCATGAGAAAGAAGTATATGCTTGTTAAATCACTATTTCTTTCAATTTTTTTTTCTCAGCACCTAATGAATACCTTATCGTCACTAGTTTAAAGAATAATTTCTTCGAACTAATACATATTTACTAACACCATAGGAATCTCTTTTCTCAATGTAGTCACATTAATTGTTTGATATTAGTAAATGTTTAGGTATTATTATATTTTTTCTTTAATACAACTAAACAGTTTTTCAAAAGGTCTTCAATGGATATTAGTGTTTTGGCCTAGTTTGATGATGTAAAGCAGTGTTGGGCATCAGGAAGTATTTTTTTTTCAAATAGTTATGTGAATATCTTTCAATTATTCTTTATTCAGTATTTGGTTATTGTTGAACGAAGTGATCGGACATCATTTGAATAAAATACTATTGAATGAAACGCTGTTTGAATGAAGCATTACAGGAATAGTTTTTCACCGAATAAATTGTTATTCAAATAATATTACTGAAGTAAATTTGATAGGTATATGTATGTATGTTTCATCGGTTTCCATTGCCGTGGCCGTCGTGTTTTTATATGTATCACAACGTATAACTAACTCTAAAAACGACTACAATACAAAGGTGCGTAACTGCCTACTTGATCATACGAGGTTTTTAATACCCAGATAAGCGTACCTATACTTTTGATACACCTACAGTCACTTAAAGATTACATAATTAAATATTTTATAACAATAATTTGCTTATTCCTCTCACGACAACAGTTTTCAATGTTTTCAATTTCTTTATATCAGAACATTTTACGTCTTCGATTGTTACATCACACAGCATCTTATGACTTAATTACTGGATTGCCATAATCTGATCCATCCTCATTTAATTTTTTTCGTTTGGGGTATTTAAAGGAGGGCACAGTCGGAGATACCCTTTGAAGTTCTTGGTTACTTTTAACCAAGAAGAACTGGCATTAGGGAAAGCTTGAAAAATATAGGCTGTTGGCTAAATTTTCATTGCGTGAAATCCATTATCGGGAGGTACAGAAAATGTATCGGACAAACTGACGGAATAGTTAGAAATAAGCTTCATTTAATCTTTATTTAACATGGTACTTTATTACAAGCTTTTAATTTAAATATCCGCCATTGCCAATCAAACTATAACCGAACGTATCTTCAAAATGTTGTAAAGAAAAAAAATGCATAGAAGTGTAATTATGCTAAGAATTTGCATAATAAGAATAAAATGTTGACTGTAGAGCGAGAAGGTTTAATATCATAAAATTAAAGCCAATTAAAGGTATGAAAAAAAAAAATAGATGACAAGCAAACAAGATAAGTTGCTCTTCCATAAACTAAATCAGTGAAAAAAATTACAATTTGAATGATTTTTAACATTTTCGCAGAATTGCACCGTTTGTTATAATTTTCGGTCATGGACGTCCGATTTCATCCAGAAAATCTGTGCTAATCTGTGTGAAAACTAGAATCTGCTATAACTTTTCTATTAGGTATTCGTTTTAATGATATAGTGTGTTAAGATTTTTATATCATAAATTAAATTGCCTTTCAGAATATTGAAAAATATACACAAGTACATTTGTTCGATGTAAAAAATATTAAATTTCTAATTATCTTAAAAATTCCATTATTTTTCGTTAACTGCATTAATCACAACAGAAGACACTGAATCTTCGCTAATTTAGTGGAATTTGTAGCTTTAATATGGTCCAGTCAACAATCAGTTCAACAAATGAATTAAATTATCTATGCTCACAGAAAAATAAATTTTAGCCGGAATTGCAAGTAAAAAATACTGTCACAATAACAAAAATGCTCCAAACTGTGGTACTGGTAATGCTGTAAACTTCTCCTAGACCCCTCACCACAAACTGCACTAAACTGGACGTACGTTTCGATAGCAAAGCTATCATCATCAGCAGATACACTGTGACGCTGGGAACAGTGAGCTCACATCAAATGAAACTAAAACTTCATTGTCAGTAAGTTCCATGTTTTTAATCTTTTCAATGAACACGTATGAATTTGTAACTGCTAAATTCGGGGGTTGCACAGGTAAGTGATTGAATTTGTCAGATAGCCATTTGGACAGTAAGTAAGTTGGACTATTGACATTGGAGACAATGGGTCTCATGCTCTTCCCTGGTTTATGCATCTTAGGTAAACAATACATCCTAGGTAACACTGGATTTGATACAGTTAGTCTATATCTTAAGTTATCATTAACAATATTCTTACATTCTGATAAGGTCTTCTTGGTTTCTGTGATCATTTTTGATAACGGATTTTTAGTTAGTTTTACGTAATAAACTTGCGTTAAAAGGGTACTGACACGATCAAAATAATTTACAAGCAGTTCTAATAAAGTTTTTAGTATGATCATCAAAAAGTACTAATCGCTGTTTCTACGCCGTATATAATTTCTTCAATTGGTGGTTTTTTAAATTTTAATTAATAAAAATTGAAATAAATTTTAAATTATATTTCAAACCTTTATTCAACAAATTAATTTCTTCCTTGTTAAAAGATAAAGAGGATTCGTTTCTGACTGGAACGAATAAAAAACATATTTTCTGGTTTATTAATGTGAGCACATTCTGGGTTTTTTAAAGACACTAATTTTGATAATTTCTTCTTATGAACTAAATCTTTAGTTAATACTTTCTTTGAAATAATATCTTTTATCCTATTCAAATAATTAATCCATTCTACAAATTCTAAATTATTAAGACCTTTAGCTAATCTTAAATGTAGGTTGTAAGCTTCTAATTCTAATTGACTAATTCTAAAATACTGATATTTACTTTCTGAATTTAACCAACATTTTCAGTGTATCTGCTGATGATGATAGCTTTGCTATCGAAACGTACGTCCAGTTTAGTGCAGTTTGTGGTGAGGGGTCTAGGAGAAGTTTACAATACTGTCACAAGTAAAAAAAAAACACACAAATAAAACAGATCTAGTAAAATAAATAAATAAAATTATATTTGGAGTGCAATGAGTACCCCAAATTTTGTTCTTAAGTAACTTTTAGTAGCAACTACAAGATTGTGCATGATTTGCCCAGTAGTTCTTTACATTTTTTACATCTTTCATACTGCAGTTTCCATTTTTATTCTATATTATATATCTTTTTTCCTGTTATATTATATTGTAGAAAAAAAAGGAACAAAATAAATGATCCAATGTTGTAAATTCATAGTATGATTTATCATGCAGAATTACTATGTTTTTTTTTACAGTGAGTTTACAGTGTTCACAATTTTACTTATTGAAATAAAATATTTTCTTAAATCATAAGCTTTTTATGATTTTGCAAGCTCGAAAATTGCAAAATAAATAGTCATATAACTAAACAATATGTCTTTTTATGTTTTTTTTGTTTTGCAAATTCAAAAGTTTGTGTTTACTTTTAATTGTCTACTACGAATCTATTACCTAATGTTGGTCCCCTAGGAGAACTCAGATGTCAAAGCAAATTCTGTTTCCTCAAATATCACAATTTTCTAATTACTCATGTGAGTGTGTTACTTTTGAATCGAAAATTTCATACCATCTAGTTTGATTTTAATTCTTCTTAATTTTGAATAAGTTAACAGTGTTTAATTGGAAGCAACAAATAACACATCTCGATTATAGCCCTTAAACAAAACATGGCCGCGTTATAATTAAATGTAGTAGCGGTCAGTAATAAATATAACATGACTACGCGTATTGGTAATGAAGTAGTCATGTTAGTTTGACAATTCGAACTGCATGTATGCAGTATTTATTCAATTACTTCAATTCCCCGAAGCCAAGTTCATCATGTGTCCATGTAAGTGTGTGTATATCACACCGGTAGTATAAATAGTAAATAATGGTTATAAAGAAGATGTGTTCCGCTTGTAATATCTCACGTCGCTCCAAGGACGGATATATCTTGATTACTAGCGAGTTGAGGGAGGTAGAGGGTGAATAGGGTACGTGATACTATCCGGCACATATTTCACCAAAGTGGAGATAAATCAATGGACTTGCCCTTGTCACATTCTCCGATATGCCCCGGTTATTATTTGCGATCCATTATGAAGAACCGGATTGCCAAGAATATTGTGAACGGGTGGTTATCGATACTAGGACATGAATGTTTCGTCTTAATATGGAATAGGCCCTTATTAATCATATAGCGAAAATCAATAACTTCGTTTTAGTCAAATATTCTTGGTACTATGAACGAACTTAATATTTAACCTGCTACTTATGAGTGGTACGAATCTACAGGCTTGTTCGCAAATCTTTCCAGCATTTCCGAGGTTTGTCAAACATCTTATCTTTTTTGCACTGAGAAAACGATTTTTTTTTGTCGTTAATAAATATGCATTAATCCAAATTAATTATTTTAATTTATTAAGGTTTTCTATTTCTACAGAAAAAAATACAGCTATTACTCGAAAAGAATCGATATCACTTCCAAAATAAAATTTCTTTGTTGGAATAGGAAAACATATTTGGTCGAATAGCTCTATAATTAATATTCAAAGAAATATTCGGTTGATTGTAAGAAACAAAAATATATGAAATCATAAAGCGTATCTTTTAGTTTAATAGTTTGTTTATTTAACCGAAATAAATTATTCATTACACATATATCAGACGCTGTTGTCCGTAGCTTCGTCCGCATGGATTTTCGTGAATGTCAAATTACAAATGTGAAAAATTAACCAAATTTCAATCAGTTGAATGATATATGATTGTAAGTCCATTACTGGTCACATCGGTATTGATTTCGAAGTAAAAGTTCTTTCCAATCTCAAAAACATATATCATTTATTACTACAAGTTTCGGTCTTTTAGACCATCCTCAGGTAATAATACCTTCTAGTAGACTCGACGATATTATTACCTGAGGATGGTCTAAAAGATCGAAACATGGCAGTAATAAATCATGTATATTTTTGAGAGTGGAAAGAACTTTTAATTCGCAATCAATGTTATATGTTGAATTGGAGCATTTGAAAAATAAGACCAAAAAAAAAATGATGTTAAAATGCAGCGCAATTAAACTAAATAAATTAAAAGCGGTAGTCAACCGACCTCCCAATGGTAGCCTAGAAGAGTTCTTTATTGGTTTGGATGACATATTGAAAAAAATTCTACATATCTATCAAATATTTCTTTGTGGAGACTTCAACATAAACTTCAATAATGTCTTATTTGTTTGTTACAAAATTTTTATAGTTTAGTTTGTAGTGTCTGAGTATATTTTCATTTTGAGATTTTGTATTCGATATTTATGACAACATTTGCTGAATGGGGATCAATTTAATTGATTATTTATGTAATCATTTTCCATTTGTCTTATAAAAAAATGTGTAATAAAAAATTCAAAGCCTCAACCGAATCTAGATATTGAATTTATTGATGATATATGTATTTTATTGATTTTATTGAGAAGAAGCAAAACAGGAAATTTCAAATATCTTGATGCAATAAACTTGATTGATTGACCATTTATTCTGAAAATAGAAACCAACTTTTCTTTGTTCCTATAAAAGCCTATTTTAAAAGTAAAAAGCATCTCTGTTATAAAAAAGTTTGAAATCAAAGCTTCTAAATTTAAAATTTTAGAAAACAAAGCGTATAGAGTATTTATTTTTTCATAATCTACACTTTTGTTATTAAAGATGCTTAATGAAAATATAGTAAATATTGCATAAATAAAGAAGCTGTTAAACTTGAGGTTGTCTCGGGAAATTTTAAAATATCACACTTTCTGTTTATTTTCTGCTTTTCACGGAAAAAAGTTGCTTATTTATCATTTTTTTTTAATAATCTACCGACTACTCCGATACAAAATTTTTATTTCTTTAATTTTTTTATACTGATTTTTATTTCGTGTGTATTTTTGGTTTAGATAAAAGAAGGGCACCGAAAATAAAATTTATGCCTCGAGATGATATGTTAAAAAAATTCAGCTTTGTGAAGGAATTCATCACAAAGCTCAGTAACAAGAGCGAGTGGGATCATAAACCCATCTTGAAGTTGAATAGAAATGCCATCAAATGGTACACTGATGGCTCTAAAACCGCAGAGGAAACTGGAATAGGAATATATGGGTCTAGAACCACATATTTCAAAAGCATGGGAAAATATCCAAGTATATTTCAGGCGGAAATACACGATATTGAAAGATGTGTTCGGTTCAATATTGGTAGAAATTATCGAAAGCAGGAGATTATCATCATGTCTGATAGTCAAGCAGCCATCAAGGCGCTGAGCTAATATGAAATCAGTTCCAAGACGGTCTGGGAATGCCTAAGGAAATTAAATGAGCTAGGCAAAAGGAATAAAGTAACTCTCCTGTGGGTTCCGGGTCACACAGGAGTGGAAGGAAGCGAAATAACGGATAATATCGCAGAAAAGGGGCTAGAATGCCTTTTTTAGGGTCTGAACCCTTTTGCGGGTTAAGCAGCAGTACAATACTGAAGAAACTGAAGATATAAATGGAGCAGAGAAAATCCAGTTACTGGGAAAATCTCCAGGGAATGAGGCAAAGAAAAATTCTTCTGGGAACTTATAACCAGAAGAGGTTTACAGACTGCATCAACCTGAGCAAGAACAATGTTCGCATATTAACAGGAATACTTTCAGGCCATTGTAGACTGAAGGACACCTGAGTAAGCTTGGATTCGAAAAGGAATCTTGTGGGGAACAGGATGAAACACCCATTCATCTCCTCTCAAACTGCGTAGCACTGTGCAACTCAAGGGCGTTGCACCTGGGAGCATGTGAAATCGAAGAGGGGGACTTACCTAGACTGGGACTCTCTGATATCATACACTTTCTGAAAGGAATAGGATTGGAAGGCCAGCTGTAAAGCAGCAAGAATAGGGGACACTAACCGATCTTTTTGGTCGCAGTGTAACATCACCCTTTCATTTATATACTTACATACAAAATAAAATTTAACAACAAAAAGATGTGGTGACTTTGCTACAAATAATCAAATTTGTGCGGGTTTGCATTAATCATAATAACTCACAACCTTTTTCTATGGCGTTTGTCAGAAAAAATATTTTTTTCTAAAACAACGACAAATTTAACAATTAATGGGAATAGCGTGATTGTTCGTATGATGTTATTTGACATCATTTTTTAAACACAAAAACATGGCAAAGTCAAATTCATCTTTAGTCTGTAATAAAAAAAAAAAGATATCATATGATACGGACTTTATGTGTGACGCTGTATATGTCCAGTATAATAAATAATTTGAATTGTGTAGGGTTTTATGAACAAGATCACTTTTTGTAAATGTCTTTTTTGGCCTCGTCAACTGTAAATACAGCATTACCGGTCATCTAACGTCTTAGTTCAGACGTACTGCATCTTTTTTCATTTCGCAGTTACTTTGAATATAAAATATGCATAATTTCCTTTAATTTATATACAGGATGAGGTTTTTTATGTTGAGACAACGGAATATCTCTAAACCACTGCATCGAATCAAAAAAAAAGGTCTCAATAAGATTTGTTACAATGTATGGTTCCGAACTCGATCCCCCACTTCACCCCCCAGAGTGGGAGGGGGGACAACTTTGAAATCTGAAATAGGAACCCCCATTTTGTATTGTAGATTCGGATTCTACGCCATCAAGTATGTAGTTTTTGTTTGAAACTTTTTTTCGATTCGTAACAGATTGCGCTGTAATCGCGAGAAACTTGATTGTAAACGTCTAGAAAAAATACACAGAAAAGAGAAGCAAGCAAACATGATCTTGTGTTTTTTTATTTTAACATAAACTAACAATTCAAAAAGCCATGTGTTCGAAACTGTGCCCCTTCACTTCGATACATTTACTTATTCGCTATTGGAATGCTATTCAACGATACGAAACCGTACTTTATTTAGTACTTGACAAGGAGGATTTTAAATGGAACTCTCTATATACCGAGATATTGCGATTTCTGTGGAAATTTTGTCATCTACAGTGCTACGTAATTGTTTAATTTTCGCTTGTTTTAAGTAGCAGATCTCTATCTAGCACTAACATTGTGTTACCCAAAGCGTAATAAGCAGTTGTACAAGATGTCTAAAAATTAATGACATCAAAGAATGTTGAAAGTTGCAAAACTTATTCTTTTCAAATAGAGTATATTTTTATACCTATTATAGGGTGTATAACTAAATTCTACATCAATTTACTCTAACATTTTCTATACCTATCTTCAACAGTTTACTTTTAAATTTTCGTTTTGTTTATTAACTCTTATTAAAACATCTGTACCATTTTGTTTTGAAAAAATTGCAAAACATATATTTGCTTGATGTTTGGTGTTGGTCTAATATAGGTACAGAGTGTAAGCTAACTATCCTTATACTAATTTCAGTTGGCTGAATATTTTTTTTTTATCTGCTAGGCTTTTTTTGATATTACAATAAATTATTATTGTCAGTTACTATTATTGTTATAATAATTGTTTTCTGCCTCTTTAATTTTCAGAAAAGTCCACTTTATTGTACAATTTCAAAACAAATAATGGAAAATGTTGACAGATTTTATTTTGATCTGTATATCTTAAATTTATTCTATATTCATGGAGAATGTTAAAGAATTACAGAAATAGCTTGTCCAGATTTCAATAAAAAAATACCAAATTCTTGTGTCACTAATGTTTAGACACCCTGTGCGATACAAAAGGAACTTTTTACTACATTTTGAAGAAATAATGTTAGTACTTGGTAGTTTTCAAATGGGAGATCTCTGGCACTTAAAGCAGGTGAAAATGAATCAATATTACAACAGCGTTATAGTTTCTAGTTGCAATCGTCATAGAATTTTATGCTGAAGTCAAAAATGTAATAATACATAGGCTATTTCTATTTCATTCTATTTCAATTGATTGAAAAAATTATTATATTCACCAGGTGTACTCCTATACACAATTATTTATTTCGGGTATAAGTATAAATTGATGCACTAATTTTACATTTTGAAAACAAATAAACAAAATTGATAATACACATCAACAGTAATACAAATGCAACTAGGATATCTTACACAGTGATTCGCACAGCACTAACCAAGCAGCCGTAGCTAGCGAATTGTAAAAGATAATAAAGAAGAATGAAGAAAGTAATGGATTCGGCAACGTAATGGCTTTAAGGCCGCAGTCCTCAAATGAGTTTAAGTTTTCAAATAAAACAAAGTCGTGATCTCAATCAACATTCATAATGGAACCCCGAAGTCGTTCGAAAGAAAATAAAACATTGCTGCTAGATAAATTGATTGTCCCAAACCGTAGAAATATTGATTGGATTTCGGTCGCTTTGTATTAGTCTAAGTGTTTTAAGAAACGTTTACGCGGTTTAAAACACATTTAAATTTTAAAATGTTATTAAAAATAAAACAAACTTATTCCATTGGATATTTATTAATACTTATTTACTAATACTGACGATCCTATAGAGAATGGAACTATAGGCAAGTACATATGCGGGAAGGAAGTCCAGAAACGTAGAATATTACTCTTACATGACAGAAATTCCAGTATGTTTCCAAAGCACTTCGTCTGTGATATACAGTGTCGCCCATGATGTTGGCATAGTATGAAAATACCATTTATTTCTCATTACATATGAATTTTGTTGTTTGTGCCAAATGCCAATTAAGATCATGCACACGAACAATCACGCTACCTTTCTCAACTGTTAAATTTGATATGTTTTCTAGAAAGTGTGAAATCTCCTTGTTTTCAGAAAATGTAATAGGTAAAGGTGCTTACTCTTTCTTTTATCAATATATCAACTGTTAACACTGTTCTACAAACGGTCTAGCCATGGTGAACTGGCTCCCAGAAGGGATTTTCGGAAAAAGTTTTGCCTGGGTACTGGCCATTCATTTTACCGCCTGCCTGACACTGTTTTTTAAAATAATTAGATAAATGTGCCCAAACAGACATTTTTAAAATTTTTGTTTCTTGAAAACTATTCTTGAAAAGCGAGGCCACCGCCATCTGCTACACATCCACTCGTAGTACATTAAATGTTTTGTGAAAAAATTTCGTTCGTAATAACTAAAAGAAAAATGAGTTTGAAGTATTTCAATTACCCGTCTTAAGCGTGACGATTATAAAAAATCACAAAGCATGAATAATTATATCTAGGTAACTTCCACAGGCTTGATTGAAAATAAGAAATGCAACATATTAAAAAGACATAATCCTGTAAAAGCCTTCAATGCGCCCGCCATAATTCTTTGTATTACTAGTAAGTTTATATTTTGTTATCTACATTTTGCGATACCCTAAGATGCAATCACGAAAAGATTTCTATTTCATCAACTATGTCAAGTACATATAACTTTTGCAACTTTGATTTAAAAGAAACGTAAGTACAACATGTTATTAGTGTACTACACACTTACCGTATCTATCCATCAATACAATAATAACTAAAAAGAATATTACATGTTCGTAATTATGTCAACTATTAATTGTTTAAGTAGAAAAGGTGGAACATACTCAAAAGAATTACATTATTAACAGTGAGAGCTATTAATGCGCTGACCTTTATTTAACTTTGCTATTTTTTTATTTTAAGTTACTGTGACACTCGGCAAAAGAAAAGAGAAATTAAAGAATTATTCAATATCACATATTGCTAATTGTAGGGCTGTCGAAGAAAGCGTAAGTACATACAGTACTATACAGTAGTGCAAGGTGGTACCTGGAATATCAGAAAATTTCTTATATAGTTTTTTTTGATGCGAAAACTATATACATCAAAAGATTCATTGATATAGTTTTCATCGGGATCGTTAACATATTCACACATTCAACTTTTAACGTTTTGTTATTTCACTCATCGAATATGGAGTTTCAACAAGTATATTCCTCATCTATTAATAGAGTTGGGCAAATTTTCCGGCGCGGCAGGTACGTATTCAGAACGTGCGCTGTCCAACTCATGTACTCCAATAAAGCAGATGAACTGTAGAGTTGCAAGTCAGTATCCAGCAGATCTGTGTATAAGGCAGACGTATAATTATCAATTATGACCGTCGTGCGGAAGAGAAAAAGGAGACCATCACTTGACGTGGTGCGAAAGTTTATTAAAGAATTTTCTGATTTATATTATGATGGTGCTATGATATACTGTAAAGTTTGCGATAAATCGTTGATGTGCTGGTACAAAAGCGACTGTAAAGATCATATAAATAGCGTACAACACCAAAGTAAGAAAAATAACTTGTCACCATAAACGCAATTTATGTTGGATTTATTGTTCATGATATAAAATGCGAATGCATCGCAAAGTGGGCCGTTTGTTCGCCCGCTTCGTCCGATTCTATCCCCAAGGAAAATTTACACAACTCTATTAATATGACTCATGTTTTATAAATACATACTAAATCACAATAATACGATTGATCCGCTTTATTTATATTACATTATTTGAGGCCCGTGTCGCAATACATATCTGCTCCGCCGGACAATTGCCCAACTCTATCTATTAATTCACATATTTGTTGGTCGATCTAAGGGTCCAAAAACAAAATTCTGCGAGCTCCCACATTTGGCAAATAAACATCGGTTAGCCACTGTGTACATAGTTCTTTTGTGAATTTTCCACATGTGGATACTGTTAAATGAACATTAACTTTGTTCTTTGAGAACAATTAATAAATGAATAATAATAACAAAAATATAACGCAGTAGACTTGCAATTATGTGAATACTGCTTTATGTGAAACGCTGAAATATGTTTACTTATGAAATGATACCAATTGATTATCATTTCATACGTACAAACAAACGGGAATGTCAAAGTTCAATGGGTCAAAATCTATAATGAATAATAAGAAATCTTAACATAATAGAACAGAAATCTATTAAGAACTAATTAAAATAAATAGCTGAATAATTGTTTTATTTGGGTTTTACTCTTCGTTACAATAAAGGATTTAATTTTAAATCGACGGTTTTCGACTGAATAATATTTTTTTTTCAATGAAAGTATTTTTAGAAATGTTCAATGAATGATTTTATATTTATTTTACCATGAAATAAAAAAACAGCAATTTTTAAATTATACTGATAAAATTTTCTACATATACGATTATTTAGCATATAAGCTGCATATTTTTTCCCTAATTTATAGATACAGCTTGGGAGAGATTTACATTTACATTTTTTTAATTTAAGATAAATATCTCTTATCTTCATTTTAAAGTGAGGGTAGTGAAGCTATGTAACATTTTGCCCATGTGTGTGTAGGACGTAGACATTCCCCTATCCCAAGGGTCTGTAGGAGGAAAGTAGAGTAAAATTCAGGGAATTTGCCGAAACGTACGTGTAAAATAACGGAATCGTAAGATACAGCCACAACAAAAGGCTGTCATTAAAGCAGTGGTGTGTTGAAACATCAATTATTGAATTATTTAACTCAAAGTTAAATATTATGTGAGCGATTTTTGAAAATAATGCGTACCTCTCCTAATCATAGTAAAATCTTTAACATTTCGAATAGATTTCTGCAGTAATAAAAACATATTTTCATATGAATAAAGGCGGTACAACATATTACATTAAATGGTCAATGTAGATATAGGTATTATATATAAGTGTCAGCAATTTAACGTTCGTCCTTGGTTGCACAATACCACATACCTGATCTTTCCATGACCTCTACGTCCAAATACAATAATAGATATTATTGTCCGGTACACAATAAAAGTCTCACATCATTTCCCGATGAACTTTATGCAAACAGTCCTTTTTATTTAAAAAAAATGAAGTTTTGAATACCAGGATGTGGCATGAAAGTTTGACCTTTGATCCTGATTGTTGTTTAAACAGACTATTCTTTCAAAGGGTAACGATAACAAAGCAATGTTTATTTGGAAGATTTTCTATTAATTTTATTTAATTTGCATTTCTGTAACTGGCGATGATGTTATATGGTGCTTTTTGAATTAAACGTATGAACGTATGACGAGTTTGCAACGAATGTCGGACATATTTTTCTGAAATCCCAACAATTCTTGAAATACCCAAGCAACATTAATGGTCCAAAAATCAGCATCGCCCTGTAAACGTTAAATAACCGTTAAATATCGGTTTAATTTCTAGAGTATGATCAACGTAAAGAAAATGTATTCAATCTAATGGCGCTTTCGTTGTACAGGATGATAAAGCATACTTTTTAGGTCATCTAACTTCTCCTTCTCGTGAATGCTATTATGGTCGTTTTGGAAACACTACTATTAAGATTTTCCCCCAAACTGTTGCTTACTCAATGTAAAGGAATTAAGAAGAATTAATGCATCTTGGGCTGTTTTTGGATATCGTGTCACTTACTATGACAATACAATAAAACTGCATCTTATATGAACGAAAAATCAGAACAAAAGAATAAATAGTTTTAAAATACCTAACTGGAGTCTGTTTTTAAACTGCAAATTCTCATTTCAGCAAGAAATTGTTACTTTCTCTTCTAACAGACGATCCAGTATTACACCTCACTCGAATTCACATACAAATTTGTCTTTTAAAATAACGCCCAACTCTTCCCCAAATTCACACGGAACAGCCAAACCGCGGACACGTGCGCCCCATTCCTTCGCAGTTTGATTACTATAATTTCTTGCCTCATAAAATTTATACTTTTCGGTTAATACTGATGTTTTAGGATTAAATCCTTGTATTTCTTCCGAAAAATTTCGGGCTACATAAACTATATATTAATTTATATGCATCCTCTTCTAATATACCTACTTAGTGACAAAAGTGTTACACCCAGAAGGAATAATTTTTTTCAAGTTGATTTTTGGCATCAGAATGACTAAATATAAAGCAAGCTATGCTAAGAATGAACAGAATGAGCCTTTTATCTTTGATGATTTTTTTTGCGAAAAAAAAATATCTGGTAGTTTGTTTGTGAAGATAACTATTTATGAGAGCTTCCTAGTATAGAAATGTTTAGTTATTGCGCGTCCGTCTACGAGTGTTAAGCGTAACAAAATGCCTAGAGTTCGAAGACGTCAAAATCATCACCATGTTGGAGACTGATAGGGGTAGAATTGTTGCCTATCAAGATGTTGATTTGTCCTATCGGGAAATTTGCCGCCGTATTAATTGTATTGCAATTACGGTAATGCGTGTGTGTCGTGTATAGGCAGAGGAAAGTAGAGGAACACGAAGAAGAGCGTCAAGGTAGGCGCTTCAGACAATTAGCTCTACGAGACCGTTTTGCTGCTACGCGTCAAATCGCTGACCAATAGTAGGACAAGAAGGTAAACCTATTACCACAGAATATCTAACAACCAGAACATCAACTTGGCTTGGCGGGAAGGGTTCGCGCATTCTCATCGCGCAGCTTGATCCGCCATTAAATCGGGCGAGAACTTGTGGTTCCGGCTATGTTCGCTCTTTGCATTAGGCACACGTCGCTGACTTCAAGTTTATATTCGTATGTTAATTTAAATACTGTTATCAAGTACAAGTCGATAAAATAAGAGAATAAAGGAAAAGAAAGTAAAATAATTGTAAAAATAAGCGATATTCTTTCATTTTATCGTAGATATTGCTGTGTTTCATAAGAGGGAAACCACCAACCATATTGAAATGCAGTTACTATTTTATGTACACACCTGTTTGTAAGTCCAGTATAATTTGGATTAATTCACGCTAGTAGTCATGGAAGTTGAATATAATTTATCGTCTGATAGTCTGGTATCCGTGGTATCTATTTTGATTGAATGTGGAGTGACCTAATGTAATTCGTTGTGAGAAAATGATGAAAATCCTTGGTGACGAGGTTGTTGATAAAAAAGCTGGTTGAGAGATATTTTTATTTTTTATCAAGTGTAATGAGTTAAGTGGTTTTTCCTGTCTTACGTCTGGGATTGAAGGGATCTTCTATTCAATTCTTGTAATTACTCTATTCTGGAAATATACAGAAGAAACGTGAGGATTGTTCGACATTATAAGAAATTTTGCTGTATCTACTACACCTGGGTGTTTCTTCTCCGTGGGAGTGTGCATGTGTTTGCTGTTCCGGGTCTAATCATACATCCTGAATGTAACGAAGGAGGTCTGTTTCCTGAATTTTCCTGCTACCGATGTTATTCCTCCTGGTCTGGCCCCTTTTAGCTGTATATACGAGCGAATCTGGATTGTCACTACAAGGAAATCACACTTGGAGGTATTCTGATGTCCGTGTAAACCGGTAAACGAGGTATTTGGTCAAAACATTGTTTAAATTTTTGTATAAATGAAATTATAACGTCTATAGTGTTTTGAGGTTATTATCATTTCGTATGTGATTTAGAATTTAAAACTTTCATAAGTTGGCAAACGTGGTTGGTGGTATTCAATTCTCTTATGATAGCGCGGGAGATTTTAAAAGTTCATATTTGAATAAAAGAGTCTTAATTATACTGGATAATTGATAATACTTGTTTGGATATTTTCAATAACTGTACTCACCTTGAGAGTAAGAGTTCTCATGCTATTTATATGTCTTTGATATAAACTTAACAATAAATTATATAACTTATTAATGATTACACTGTTTTATTAACGGAAGTTCATTTGATACATTGAATTATTAAGAATTAAATTATAAATGCAGTATTTAACAAAGTAAGGGCATAGTAATAAACAAGTTGGTGATTCAGGAGAACCGAGGTAAACTAGTCATTGGTTAGTAAGAGGGGGGAACATTAGAGCGCATGATCTGGAGTGGTAAATTAGATATCTTGGACGTGAACGGGATTACATAGCCATCTAGTGGATTGAGTTTGCAGTTGAGAGGTTGACAAATCAACATACAAGACTGTCGGAGTAATGGTTTTACTACTTCTCTTTATTCGAGATAGTGTGACAGCTGCGCCTTATGATGATGATGGTGTCGTACTTCTTCAGCAAGGCAACGCACTTCCCCATATTGCTCGTCCAACTATGGAATTTCTCTAAGAAGCAGACGTTAATGGTTTGCCCTGGCCATCCAATTCACTTGATTTAAACCCCATGGAACATATGTGGGATATCATGGGGAGGAGATTCTTCATTTGTCCTCCACAGACAGTAATCCACGAAGTTTAAGCTGCATGGAACTAGATGCCACAAGCAGATGTCAACCATCTCATTTTGTGTTCATATCTAGACGTGTACAGGAGTACATTCAGCTACAGTGTCGCCAAACACATTATTATTTTTTTTCGTATTACATATTAATTAATTTTCTTGCAAATGTTATCGTTTCATTTTTTGTGTAAAGCTATCACATTGCCAAAAAATCAAATTGAATAAATTATATCTTCTAGGTGTAACACTTCTAATGTCACTGAGTATACATTTAATAAAATGGCATGTTGTTTTGCATTTTTGTCAATACCATTAGCCAAAAAATAATTCTCTTATTTGGCCTTATATTTATTCCAATCTGATGTATTCAGAATAAATCCACGTAGGTGCTCAACCAATTCGTCCGTTATTGCCAAATTGGTTTTTCTTTTCGCTTATTTACGTCGATTTTCAATTTATTTCGTAACAGTTAATTCTCGTCACCAATGTGATATTTTTGATAAGATCAAATACAACACAATACAGAACTTTATTTGCCAAAAAAGATCGTACAGTCACAGATAGCCAAAATTTCATTCTATTACAAAGTTTGATAGTGACATGGATATACTACAACGCTCTTTATGAAATAATTAACAAAATTTATTCAAACTGTAAATCACCTTACCTACCAAATATGATTTTAGCTCTCTTAAATTGAAATATATGTGTACTCTCTGTAATATGTAATGGTAAGTGATTAAATAATTTAGCACCTATCCAATTCAATGAACTTTTGGAGATTTCCAAGTTAACAGAAGGAACGTGGTAATCGTCTCTCTTCTTAGTATAATAGAGATGAATCTCATTACTCTGTTTTTTTTTTTCCGTTGACAAAAACATATAGCTACGCATACTCTATAAATACATAAACTTGTTAGTGTTAATATTTTAAATTCTTTGAATAAATCTCTACATGAATGAGTAATGTGCACGTTAGCAATGATTCTTAATATAAGTTTCTGTGTAAACTCTTTGCCATAGTTGAACCCCTCCAAAAGCATACACCGTATTTCAGCCTACTCTCGACCAAGGCATAATATACAGATATCAACTGATTTCTTGTTAAAACATGTTCCAAATTCCGGAAAAGGTAAAAGAATTCAATTTTGCAAGAAGTTGTTCGCAGTGTTTATTCCATGTTAAAGACTGGTCCACGCATAATCCTAAAAAAATATTATTTTGTACTTGTAATATCTCTCTGGTAAAAGTTAGGAATTGAGTCTTTTCAGTATTTAAAAGAAGATTATGGTTATTCAACTATGAATTAATTCTCTCCAGGAAGTTATTGCATTTAATTTCTAAAATATCAATATCTTTGTTCGATACTAACACCGAAGCATCGTCAGCATACAGAGTCATATGAGTTTTCCCTTCTTCAATAATAGTATCTAAATCATTAATATATAGTAAAAAAAGGATTGGACCTAAACGGAGCCTTGCGGAACCCCCAAGGTGTTTATTAAACTTCAGAATTTATAGAGTGAATATGTTCTCCCAGATTAAAATTCACGGCTGCATATTGAGATCGATCGCTCAGAAAGGAAGCTATCGATTGCGACGCCAATCCCCTAAGGCTAACATCGCACAATTTCCTCATTAGAATATCGTGATTAATCGGGAAATAATATTTCTAATAATAATTTATTACCACTTTAAAATTACACCCATAATTAATACACCTTACAACAATCTAACTAGTACAAGACAACAGACTAGAACAATTACAACTATATGGCTGTAGCAATTCTTAATGCAAATCAGAATTGTCTTCTCTGCGCATGTCAGGCTAATGTACCACAATATTCTAGCAGAGAATCAAATGTATTCGATATAACAGTTAATGAGCGTCTTCACAAAAGCTGAACTTCTGTTGACATGAAGTTGCGTATTGGTATTTTGGATGAAATAAATACTGCTAGCGTCTTTTCCAGGACAAATAATTGGAGAAGTACAGGTGCTAACCTTTGATTGTAGCCACACACAGTGTTGAAGTAAATTCAAATTCCGGTATATAGAAAATATTGCGAGTCATTGTAATTCAGTCTAACAACACGCACGACCGTAACATTTGTAAGTGACGGATCTGCGGCGGGATTAAACACCAACAAGTGCAATATGGAACCGCACACGGTGGTAGTAGTAGTTGGAACGAAGGCAGCACAAGCGGTTGCAACATCTGGCCCGACACGAAAGGACGAGGGAACGTTGAGGTTCGAGTCGTCCTCCATCTACACCGGTACCGTTTCTAGTAGCATAGCTTTGATATTAAATTTTTAATGAAATTTCCCTTCACTACCGCCAAGTTCCATTGCGCCGATCTGCCTACCTCGAAATTTTATTTATCTCCGGTAATTTGGGAACGTTCTACATACTTCCGATGTTTTATGAATCGTTGGGCGAGCTGATTTCCGCAATCAATACTTCAGTGTTAGGTAGATATAGAAATTTCATTAATCCGCAGTTATAACTTTTCATATATTTGATTAGGTATGTTATCATCTAGGTAAAAAGTATTAATGCGCTTATTTTGTTATGGATGAGTGAAAACTTAAATACCAACTTTCTTACTTAATATTTGGCACTACCTTTTGCATGAGTCTATTTCAACGTTTTGTTCTGTCTCAAGAACGAAAAATAAGAAAAAAGAAGTGCCGGTTTTTCCAATTAACTATAAATTGTTATTACAAAGCAAAATTTTAAAAATAAATACGAAGCTGTCTACCTTTTGCTGGGTCTGCAGCGGCATTAATTATAAGATCTCTAACACGCAATCTAAGTACTGCAGCATATGCAGGATACAGGCGTATAACTAATATGTAAGGTAGGTGAAGACAAAATACAACAAAAATCTATAAAACTTGATTTCATGGCGGTATAAAAATTATAATGTAAGACTTAAGAACAAACTTTCTATATTAATAAGTGTAACGATCGGATTTTAAGACTTTCAAACTTTTAGGGCTCAGATTAAATAACTTACAGCTCTAAAATATATAAAAAGAAAGCACAGAAAATGACTATACAAGATAATTAACCCAAAGTATCCATTTTGAGATGTATTGATACACAGAAAAAAAAAATGTAAACTTTCAAACAATTATAAAGTTTTGCACAAGTTATTGAAGGGCAGTTCGCCTGTAAATAGTACGTGCAGGCCAGTGGAAATAGTTGCAACTAATCGTCAACAAAATATTTACAGTATTTTTGCTATATTATTACAAATCTATGTAGTGAACTGACATTAAGATTTTGCGTACAGATTAACTGTGCTGTTGCTATAATTAATATACCCAGCTGAAAATAATTATTTACTGTATAATGTGTTTTTTTAAACATAATGTGTAGTTTTGTTGCACAATTTATTGACATAACCTACCTATAAAGGAGCATAAACTGCAACTAGCTTGCCGCAAATGCAATGGTGAATTTTCATCAGTAGGATTTTGCGTACAGTAAAGCTGAATTGTTAGATTAAGAAATAAAGAGTCCTAATTTGAGAAGTTTTGATCTCATTGATTTATTTTGTTCTGTATGTGACGTTTGTGAATTTCTCCTTCGCTGGTATACGATGTTTTTCTGGTTTTCATTTTATAACAGTGTTATAACCGTGTAATAGGAGAAGCGCCATCTTTGCAACAATGACTGTAATACATATACCTATTGAACGTAACTATATAGGTAGAAAACTTCGCCATAATAATAATATTGTCTAGATCAGAGAGCCTGTTTACAAAAGTGTGGACTATGTTTGGAAAAAAAAAGTAATTTAAACATAATAATTACATGAAATTAACTACAATTGTGGTTAGCGTAACCTTATTTCTTAATATTCATTTTGTTAATTGAAAAGTACTTGTTGTTTAAGTGAAATTAGTGGATTTGTCAAATTAATAAACTAGAAGTAACAAAATAATATAATCGCTTTTTATATCAATTATTTTTTTAATTTTGGCAATATCTCTAAAAATATATAAATGAGATTTTATTAGCTTTAGGGTTTGTTTGTTGATTGCATTAACAACAATAGGTAAATTGGCGGTAGTTGACGGATGTAATTATTACTGCCATGTTGACAGCCCGGTGCATGTCTTAACATTAGCTTTTTTGCTCCAGAAACAGGAATTCGTAAATTTTGAGGCATGTCCAAGATCTTCTTAACAGCGGAATCAGAATATTGAAATTAGAGTTAATTAATTATTATTAATTCTAACCGTGAACTAGTGTTCGAGAGCTATAAAATTTTCCAGTATATAAATTCTCGTTTATAACTAGAGTTGGGCATTTGTCCGGCGGAGCAGATACGTACTGCAACGCGGGCCTCAAATAATGTAATATAAATAAAGCAGATCGATCGTATTATTGTAATTTAATACGTATTTATAAACATGTTGTATTAATAGAGTTAAACAAATTTTCCTTTTGGGGACAAAATCGAACAAACCGGGCAAACAAACGGGTTACTTTGCAATGCATTCGCGTTTTATAGCACTACATATTTAGATAAAATAAAAAAAATTGCATTTTATAAGTAAAACAGACACTGTTGTTACTAACTTGCAACTCTACGGTTCATCTGCTTTATTGGAGTACATGAGTTGGAGCGCACGTTCTGAATACGTACCTGCCGCGCCGGAAAATTTGCCCAACTCTATTTATAACTTTATATTACTATGCGGATATTTCTCTGTGCACCTTTTTCTTGTCATGAATTCACAATATTACAATTCAGATAAACAGAATAACCTAAATTTACATTTAAATGCAAGGTTTAACTTACTACAATGAATATCATTTCTTTCGACAGTAAGAAGTTGAGTTACGACAAATCTGTTAAATCTTCATTTAATATAAATTAACTTGTCATATTTCATAAAGGTATTTTTATTTTTTTACTGCTTAAAAAGTACTGCTTTTATGCCACGCAAAATATTTTTTTGTGACCTAACAATTTAACAAGTGAAAATAAAAATAAAGACAAAAAAACTTACTAACATTTATTATAATAGTGCTAACGTGTGAAGAGTATGATACTATTCAATCTTTTAAATGTTGATATTTCGCTCATATATTTGTTTTGTAAATTAGGTAATAGTGCTAACATCTCATACAATTTTAAAATGTTTTGTTTATTGACGAACAACAGAGTCATCTACAACACACCTTTAATTAATTTTTACTTTATGAAAACTTGAAAAAGGCAATAAGAAATTGTCGAAACGTTATTTAATTAAAAAAATTACATTCATTTAAGCCATAATTTCACGAAAAAATTTTGGTTGCTCTAGAAAAAAAAAAAACAAACCAGCTTCTATTTCACCTAAAACGTCGGAAAAGATGTTGCTTATAATTTCGATTTTCAAATGTATTTACAAACGTATACATGTAAATACTTTAGAAATAATTTGACTTCCAATACAATAAACACATATACAGGCTGTTCCTAAATATCATGTACACAAGGAAGGGGGTAATTATTTGGTTTATTTTGTGCCTAAAATTTCATATAAACATAGGTCTGCAAACGCTTCGTTACCAATCTGCAGGGTGTTGAAATTTCAAGATTTTTTTCACTTTTTACTGTATAGCTTCTACAGTTTTTGAGATATTTTGCTCAAATTTGGAAGGTAGGTTACGCTATAAGGCCTGCATCATTAGCCATGCCAAATGATGATGTAAATCTACAGGGTAATAATTTTTTCGGGGTCATGCCCTCTTTTCTCACCCTGAACTTTTTTTGCGATGCGCCATTTCTAGATTCTAAAATACGCAATAAATGTTCTGTCTTGTTTAGAAACTTTTTGATCTCTTGTATTTTTTTCTTATCTCTGACCGTTATCGAGCAAAAAAAATTGAAAACAATTTTCTGTAATTCGCCAGAGAAAATTAATTTTTTTAAAATGGTCTAGCAGGCTCTGGCTTTATTCAGATAATCACTTGAGTTTATTAATTTGACAACTGACATTAGAAATCGTAACTTGTGTCTGTATAAGTAAAGTTTTAAATTGCAAACTGTAAGGTGTAAAAGTGTTTTAAATACTCGTTATAATTTTGTAAATATGCCAAATTTCACTAATTCTGAAATGGCTGACATGCATTTTATCTACGGCCTTGCGAATGGAAATGCAAGAGAAGCCAGGCGTCTGTACATGGAGCGCTATCCCAATAGAATGATACCCGATCATCGAATATTTTCAAATATTCATAGGCGTCTTGGACAAACTGGAACTTTTAAAAAGAATACTAATGATGCAGGTAAACCACATACTGTTAGAACACCACAGATCGAAGGGGCTGTTATGAATGAAATAGACAGACATCCTCGCACCAGCACCAGAAAAATCAGTGAACATTTAAATATTAGTCATCAAGTTGTTTGGCGTATTCTACGTGTTTTCCTGCTATACCCTTACCACATTCAAAGAGTGCAAGCTCTTCTTCCCCGAGACTTCCCTTTAAGGATTGATTTCTGCCACAAAGGTGTATATGAAACGTCATACATACAATACACATATACACAAATAAAACAAAGAACAATAAAATTACAACAAAACAAAATTACATTCTTTAGCCATCACTAGTCGCTGCCATTCGTGCAATACCGTCAAAATACTCTTCACTTGAATAAATGCAATTTTATGATTGAAACAAAATCATACGTTATAAATGTACTCGACACTTTGCAAGTAAATAAAAATGTATTGTATTAATAATAGGCTAGTACCTTATCTAACAATGCGAGTAGGTAAAATACTTACTCGTAAGTAATCATTCATGTAGGGTACAATAATTGTCTGCGGTACTACTTGTAGATTATCACTTACTGGCATGATTAGCTATGCTGTGGTATTTATCTCCATTGTCTAAAAAGTCTATTCAAATTCATGTCTTGTCAGTTAAACAGTTATTGACGAAATGCTATATAATATTTATAGTAGAGATATTCCATAAATTTCAAGAATATTCCTTAACACAGACACAAAATTGGCAAAAAAAATAACTAAGAAAGATAAGGTATAGTTAGGCTTTTCTTCATTTAAGTAAGAAAAATGAGCAGATATTTTTGAAACAGTTTAAGGACTTTATATGTCTTTGTTTTTTTTTTCAGTGTATACAACACAAACGTAAAATCCGTCCATTCTCTCTTTTTAAACGATCTGTGTGTTAGTAGACAAGCCACATATTTCGACACGTCAATATAAGGCAGCAAACGTGATCGATCAACTGTCGTGACTGGTTAAACGGTTATGATAATACTGGTTAACCGATTATCGGGTTAAATGCACAGCACTAATAGAATCTCACCATTAATGGATCGGACAAGAATATCATCGAAGAATTGATATTGATGTATAATATAAGATGCAGCGAGCTAAAACTTGGTTAGCTACATTAACAACTCTCTCTTAACTTTTTCAAAATCTGGCTTTCTAATTACTACAACAAAAAATCAATCTCTCGTTTTGACAATTTCTTTAGCACTATCTTTATATCACACAATTTTAAATGAAGATTTCAAAAAAAAGATATATAAATACACATTATACATTAGCTTATCTTATATTCATCTGGCTAAGTTATTTGGAAAATTAGTAAATAAGTAAGTACATCTTACATCATCAAGTTTATAGTTACTTCTACAATTAATCCTTTAGTGTCTAGTCAATGTTTTCATATTTCCGGATTTGAAAATATAATTAGAAGATGCCAGAAATAAAGAGCGATACTGAACATTTATTTGTAATACTTGGCTTTTGCTTTCCTGAAAAATTGGGTTATTATCTAGTAGCTGCTAGCCCCTTCATCCATTGTTTTCAAAACCACGTCATTTTCTGATGGTCTTTTATTCTTTCCATGTAACAATTCAGATCTTCAAGCTCATTCGAATCCCTAGCACTCTGCTGGTGGCCACGTCCAGATCAAAAAGAAGTTTATTTACCTTTGACTGATTAGTCTCCTTATTACACACACTATTTTATTATAGGTGAATAGTCCGAACTAGTAAAATCATCAAAATTAAAAAGAAAGAATTCACGTCAATGCGGTAGTGCGCATTAACATAAATTGCTGTACCATCTTTAACAAATTAAATGCGAACCTAGACTCCACAAATCTTCGATTGTTTATGCAACCGAAACCACAGTACACTAAAATATGAATTAAAATTATTTGCGAACAATTCTGAATTACACATCACTATGTATGCGTACTTGTAGTTTGGGTTGCATAAATAATCTAAGTTGTGTGGAGCTCAGATTCGCGTTTAATTTGTTAAAGATGGTATACTTAATGTAGACAAGACTCAAGACAAACAATATAAGCCCTAAATTCTTGCCAACAGCTGCAGACAAAACTGTCTGCAAGTTGTTGTCCGGCAATGTCAGATACATATGGCATTTTAGTGGCATTTTAAATCGAATCGCACGCTTTTTATCAAAAAACACACTAGTAGCATCTTATCCAATGTTAATTTTGAAATAAATTAGTTCAATGAACTTCTTTTTGAAAAAAGCAATTATAGGAGATCTGAACCAGATTAAAAACTGTTAGCTTTATCAATAATAAAGATATAGTAGATATTTAAACACAACACGAGGACATCAGAGGTTTGCATGAAATAAAAGGGGGAATAAGTTACGTTTCGGCATATTTAAAAAGCCTGATAACTAATTGAATTGCATCAAGGGGACCGGTTTAATTAAATAAATTGGTCCACATCCATTATTTTTATTTACGTTTCCCTCTCAAGGTAGGTAAGAAACAACATCTCACGTCCGTATTCTGTTAAGATTAATGTTACATGTCTGCACTTACGTGGCATCTTGACCGGAATGGTCATCATCTCGTTATAATCTTGAAACCCCAATAGAAAAAACGCATCCCTCACTGTCACCGAATCAACCCCTCCGATCATATTGGTTATACTTCTAACACCCGATATTGTCATATCAGTTTTGATTTATGTAATTGCGTCTACTTCGGCTGCGAGTTGAATTTTTTCGTTTTATTCGTTTCGTTCCGACTGGGGAATGCAACTTTCTGGCTGATTGATGTATCGACGGATTTATACTGGAGGGTGTTTCACTCGATGAACTGGATAGAATGCGCATTTATTTCTGGGGTTGCAGTAATACAAAGCGCAAGTTTTACGCGGTAGCAATTGCAAGGTTCTTGCGGGTTAAAATTTAATACATTATTCTGCCGATGAGTTACAGTGAATATATGAAAACTCTGAAGGAATTCGTTATTTTAAGCCTAGTTTTAACGTGCTTTTGTTCATTATTGTTACATTCATTTACCATGATTCAGTTTAAAAAACAGTTTATTAAATTACATATAATTTCGTAATAATACTTTATAAATGCGTGTATGACGATGGAGATTCTGTCTTAAAATAATTTGGCAGTACCTATTGGAACGTAAGTTCTATAGTAATATTCTATATATTCTATACTTTGGACTAGTTCTACACATACTGCTGTTCATATGGTTGGTGACATTCTGTAATATTTGTTCACAGAATAAACTTGTAGCTCCCTATATGCTTACTTTTCTTTTCGAACTAATTTCATTCATATAAACTAAAAGCTTAGTGTTATATTAGGCATATTCATGGAATAATTAA
Organism: Protaetia brevitarsis; assembly: GCA_004143645.1. Lineage (NCBI taxonomy): Eukaryota > Metazoa > Arthropoda > Insecta > Coleoptera > Scarabaeidae > Protaetia > Protaetia brevitarsis. Next base: position 122,244 of record RXPK01000205.1, read on the forward strand.
GCCTCTCATAAGCTGGTGTTGGATCATTTCTTTTTTCACTCCTCATTGGCCTATTGACATGATTAAAAGTAATCGGTCCTGGAACAAAATGAGCCAAATGAGGGAAATGAAAACAAGTGTCACAACTTACTCAATGGTGGAGAGGAATGGTTACCTGCTACTACAATAAATGGAATAGACAAGTTTTATGGGTCAACAATATTGGAGTATTAGACATACCCCAAACGAAAAAACCCGCTTGGAATCAAGTTATAGTAACCCAAAGTACTTTTTCTGTGACACGAGTTAGAGTAAATTGATAAATATTGCGGAAGCAATTATGTATACCTACCCAAATGCAAATGGTTCCACAACAAAGTGATTCAAATGTTCCAGGAATTTAAGTTTGCTAACAAATATTATGACAAGAAATAAAATCCAGATTCTTCATTGTGTGCATACGAGCAGATGGAATTATAATAAAAGTTATAAGCAAATAGTTTGGATTACTCACGATGCAACACTGACGAGGACATCGAGGGCTAAAAAAATAGGTATCGGCAAATATTATTTTTGTCATAATACTTTTTTAAGTTAAGGATGAAACCAAGGTAGGATAAAAACGAAGCAGACCACACGTGAAGAAAAATCTGATAAATTTGAAGAACCATCATTCATGAAGCTGAGGAATTTTAAAACTATGCACCTATGAAACATTTTTCAACTTATGATATGACACCTTGGCAAACCCCAAAAGACTATACCGAAGCAATTCTTGAATAAACCTCGCTGAAATAAAATTGCAGTAAGAGGTTTAAAAACAAAATATATTTCAAATGCTTAATGTGTCAATTTTTATTTATGACATTCTCACAATGCACTTTCTAACTTTAACTCTCGTCGATAGTCATGCCCAAGAATTTATCTGCAGTTTGAAGCTCTAAACATGAACTATTATATGATACATTGTCATTAATATTAATCACGCTATGTGTTGAGTTGCATGTAGTTAGTGTTAGCCACATTCACTGCCAAGTTGTTAAAATTAAATCACCTTGCCAAATTATTAAGCAATAAGTTTGCTTCAACCAGCATTTCGAAGTGGTCCCTTCCAATTCCAATGGCCGATATATCGTTCCCATATAAATACAAATAAGGTTACATAAACAAAACTGTACCGTTAGTAAATAATAAAAACAGAATTAGCCCTAAAACTGACCCCTGTGGAATACTAACTGTGAGAGGCAAACATGAAGAAAAAGTCCTGTGCTTTGACTTTAGCGTTCATTAGCATATTGAGTCCTATCTGTGAGGTACGAAAGAAAGCATTTTGACGAAACACCGCGAACACCATATGCAGCCATCTTCACAATATGAAGTTCATGATTAACACAATCAAACGCTTAAAAGGTTAGCATCAGCATATCCGGCCCCTATCCAATGCTTGTACTATATTTTTTACTTATAAGTAGAGTTGGGCAAATTTTCCGGCGCGGCAGGTACGTATTCAGAACGTGTACTCCAACTTATGTACTCCAACAAAGCAGATGAACCGTAGAGTTGCAAGTCAATAACAACAGTGGCTGTTTTTCTTATAAAATGTGAAAATTTTTATTTTATCTAAATATGTAGTGATATAAAATGCGAATGCATCACAAGGTGGCCCGTTTGTTCTCCCGCTAAGTCCGATTTTGTCCCCAAGGAAAATTTGCACAATTCTATTAATATGACTTATGTTTTATAAATACATACTAAATTACAATAACGCGATTAATTTGCTTTATTTATATTACATTATTTGAGGCCCGCGTCGCAATACGTATCTGCTCCGCCGGACAATTGCCCAACTCTACTTATAAGAGATTGTATTGTAGTGATCGTTCACTGACGATCTCTGAAATCATGCTGTCTGTAAATTTTCTCTAAATGACTTGTTAATCGCGTCAACATAGTACATTCATACAATTTAGAAGAACAGGACGTTTGCAATATTCGGCGATTATTCGAAATTGCTTGTGAACAGTACTTTTAGGGAATCCGCGATGCACAAGACACTTTTAGCATTGTCAGAAAACTACTTCTCTCGAAAGACAAATGTATAATTAACTGCACAATGGATCTCATCGAGTCCTGATTAGTATTTATTCAAATAATTATTATTACTTAGCAGTATGAGCTTATCTGCGGAAAGAGGGTAAGTCTACATACTATTAGAGAGAAACTAGTGCAGAAATGAGTGGTAACCTATCATTGATTTTGGAAACTATATTATGACGTCCCTCTATAAAACAAAAATATTATCTTTTTTTTCCTACAATACGCAATATGTGATGATGACTTAAAGTTTCCCCATCTATCAGAATAATATTTGCACGCACTGTCCCTTATTTTAAAGTTAGAAATAACCAATGGTGCCTTCCTTCCAGGAATTCCAGAATTTTAATATGTATATTGTGCATAGATCATAGTTGGTTTGAATGCTTAGATTCTATGTCGCATTTTTCATTTTTATAGTCTTCAGTTATAGTATGATGCCTTACTTGCAGAAAGTATAAATCCCTCGATTTCTGACACGAATTTTTAATTGACTTATTTACCCATGATTTACTTTCATAGGTAGGTATTTTGCATTAGAATTTGCTGTGTGGAAATTGAAATAATAGCTGAATATGTCGACATCGAATGATTATTTTGATTGACTCGATATAGGTGTGCGTTACTTTATTATGGGTAAATTGCAGTGTTTAAACATGTAAACATGTTTTACATAAATAAAATGTTGAACGTGAAATTACTTTCGCTAACTTCAAGAATGTAATTATTTTGCAATTTTGCATAAAAGAACAAATTTTATTCTAACCAAAATATGTAAAGCTGGAGAAGAGTAACTTTATGAATACGTGTTCATAATTAGAACCGCTAAGGTGATGGTGCATTTTTCATGTTCATGTTAAATTTTTGGAAAAATTTATACCACATTATCTTAGCTGTCAATACAATTCATATTTTCTTAATTTTAAATTAATGTTTTATCGCTTGCATGTGTTCGTTCACCTCGCTGTATTCTATATGCGGAAATGTAAGTGGTAGTAGTTTGAAAACTAGCGTCGTTCACATAAATTTTATACTTAACCCATTCGGAAGAGCAGTAGTATATATATATATGTATTCCCGACATACATATACTAACATAAGCAAAAGAAACGTATATGATGAATTAAAGGAAAATACTTTACCAAACAGATTGCATACACTCTTTCTTAAGGAAGCCCTGGAAATACAGCAATGACATTTTTTTTAATTCGATAAAAAATTACATACATGGTTTTGAGTTGAACGATTTTAAATTTAACTTGTCAAGAAAAAAATATGAGCCCACATAGGAAGTGAATGTTTCTACAGTATGTTTCTCCATCTTGGTTGTATTGATCCGTTTCCGGTTTATCCACCCTCTCCTCCTCTACGGTCGTTGTGCTCTGCATACCAATTGCCTAGTATTTTTTTCTACCCTCCGGTCTTTGCCACGGCTTTCTCACTCGCTCTTCGCGTCCCCGTCTGTAAATAAAAAATACCTACGCTAACTGAAAGTGCCAATACAATTGCCCTTAATGAGTTTTCTTGTTCTTCAATGAAATTAAGTTTTATTAGCCGTTTACGTTATTCATATTGAATTCGCTCTGTGCTTTTACAAATCGTTTAAGGAAACTACAGATAGGCAATAAGAATTATCATTTCTAGGTTAGGTAATAGTAGCAGTTATTCACTTCGTAATTTTATCTCTCTACCATCCTATTTTCCAATCCTCACATCTCAGAAAACCTTATATTATTTGATGCATATTTAGCGGAAATACCACAGAAATATAAATATATGTGACTTTAAATATCCACCAAGAAAGTATATTAAGCAATAATTTGACGATTAGTTTCCCCTCAGCAGTCGAGCGGCAACGTTGGTATTAGCGCCTGTCATTGTGTCCATACACATTAATTTTCTCCCTAATTAAGCATTTCAGGGGCATTCATCAAGTGCAGTACTAACCCTTTGACTTGAAACCCCCTGCAGTCAGCACCGTTTCTAGCCAAGGGCGTGAAGCCTCAGATATGAATATATAGAGTGTGGAAGTATTCTAATTAAAAGTATATTCGTATAGAAGTTATATATGCAGCTGTATTATAGCTACATTAAAAACCAAATATGTACATCTACCTTATATTCGATACTGTACAGGTGTCCCATTGAAGACTGGACTTTTGTTCTATTTTTCATTTTAGAAAGAAGTGTTTTGTACAGAAATTGTATAGATTTTATTGATGCATAACTTAAAAATATTTCCGAATATAGAGAGTGTTTCAGAAGTGTACAAGTGCATACTTACCCCATTATTTTACATAGAACAGCCTATATATTATTCCATTTTTAAATTTTACCCAGAAAGATAACATGACTTTATATAAAGTACTGTATATGACTTTAATAACAACATTGTTATTTACCCTTTTGCAAGAAATTCAATTTGCATTTATTTTAGATATTAAATACATACAGATACAGTGTAGTGTATACATATGCAGTGTGATTCACAATACACCTACATGAGACGTGAGATGATCCTCATGGCTCGCCTCCAACTGAGGTGGATTTGGCTGCGGCGGAAAGGGTGGTGGAAGAACTCCGGATTCTTTGGGCAATTAAAAGTTTTCAACTATTCAAGTCACCTGGCCTGGACGGTGCTTTTTCTGTCCTACTACAATGGGGCGCGGATTCTCTGCTCAGCTCATTGGTGACACTATTCAGAGGATGCATTGCATGGAGGTATGTACCTGAGGAATGGAGGGAAATAAGAGTGGTTTTTATATCAATGCCAGGACGTTCCTACTATACCTTGGTTAAATCATATCGGCCGATAAGTTTGACCAGTTTTCTGCTGAAGATTTTGGAATGAGTGTGCGGCTGTTATATAAGAGAGGTAGCCTTACCTCTGTATCTACTTCACACAAATCAACACGCGTACATTCCCGGATGATTTACCGAGTCTGCTCTCTCCATCCAAAACGATCATTGGCGAGGAAGTGGAAGTAAGATGTTCTTGGACAGCTAAAATTTCGGAGTGAGGAAATAAAAGTTACAGAGAAAGTGAAATATCTTGGCATCATTCTTGACTCTAAACTCACTTGAGAGCAACAGCTTCAGAAAATTAAAACCAGGGCGGAGACTTATGTTGATTAGAAGAGTTCATGAAAAAATATGGGGATTAAGGTCAAATATGGTACTGGACATATAGCTCAGTGGTCAAACCTATGTTCACTTATGCATCTCTGATATGGTGAACAAAAATGCACAACAAGACAACTGCTATAACTGAACAGAGGAATATACAGAGACTTGCGTGTTGATCGGAGGATCTATGTTGCTACAGACAAAATACAATCAACACTGGTTTGAGAATGTATTTGAGAAACGAATAGCTTGATGACTGCAATAAAGTCACTTTCCTGCAGGTGCCCGGATATTCAGCAAATGAAGGAAACGGGAAAGCTGATGAGTTAGCAAGGAAAAGATCATCCACTTCATATATATAGGCCAGAACTAGTTCTAGGAATGACAACAAACACAACAGGAGAGCAGGTATATATTTTTGTAAAAAGAAAAACACAAAGAATACTGGGAAAAAACAACCAGGCAAATTAAATTAATGGAAAGACATTTATTAAGAGACCGCCAAGGAAGAAGGCTGGAAAACTAGTGCAGCTTAGTGGAAATCATCTTCGTAATAGGTAACAGGCCACTGTGCATTGAAAGAGCACCTACAGAAAATTTGGATTAATACTGGAGATACCAACTATACAGTCTGTGTAATTCAATGACTGAGAGCGCTCACCACATCCTACGTGAATCCGATGCTCTGGACGCAAAAAAGGCAATTTCTGGCGAGTCTAAAATGAATCCAGTGGATTACTTCGATCGCCCTTCCAAAGACCTACTCAGATTAATGTAGGGTACTAGGATAGTAGTGTAGCTCGTACAATTTAATAGGTAAAAGAAATGGGAGGCTAAATACGAAAAAATTAAGAGCTGCTGTGTTTTCAGAGACTTCAAGTCGGACGGCTCCTACTAAAAAAAAGATGCAATAATTATTAATCCCATTAAAACGGGTGGATACTATTATTTCCGCCAATCTTAGACGAATGACATTTTTTTTTCAATAATATGTTATTAGTTTTATTTTTTTATTAGTCATTATTTCTCTGTATAGTATTTAAAAATAGAATAATATACCTAGAGGCTGTATCATTTGAAATAATCCAGTAAGCATGTGTTTGCTTGCTTTCGGAACCCCTTGTATTGTCAGAAACATTTTTGTTGTTTTTGTGCAACACTGAATTCTAGAAAATGTTTGTAAAAGCAATTCTCTTTTAAAATGAAAAATAGAGCTGCAATCAAAGAAGAAGTCTTGGATATACACCTTTATATATTTATTGTTTGCAAATCACTGACTATTACTTCTTTGGTAGTAAAGGAAATTGAGTGTAGTGTTATTGTGTTAGCGTTGTATAAAGCTATTACTTTTTTGTAGCAGTTTTTCTTAAATATCGCGATATACATGTATTGTTTTGTTTTAGAACATAAAACATGTTACCTGTATTGAAAATACACACTGAGATATATCAATGTTAGATGTTCTTTTAATATTAAAAAATTGCATAAATCAAATCTATACAAAATTAAAATAGAAAAAACGAAGCAATACACGCAGTACATGAAATAAACTGTCAGCCTTGTAAATAGTAGGTTTTTACGAATCAAAAAGTTTGAACTAAAAATGGGTGAATGAAAAAACTGCTAATAGATTATAATCGCAATATATACCTACTTATTTATAAGGAATATAAGGAATATGGAATCCTAATTTTTATATCATATTGTAAAACAGTTATCAAAAGTTCACAAACAACAAGAGATATATGTTTTTCTTCCTATTTCATAAAACAATTGTAAACACACGCTGCTTAAGCTTTTTTGTCTTATCACAAGCGCGTCTTCCCAGCTGGAGATGATGCCGCCAGCAGAACTAACCCTTTTAATTTACCACTTCTTTATCAAACCGTTAGCGCTGTCAGCTTGCGTTTCGCTTAATTATTTTTGTATTTGCACTTGCTCTGACTCTGATTTATTACCAGCGTCGACTTAATCTAGAAACGATGGAATGCCGGAATTTTCGACTATTCCTCGGTGCTGATGCAGGATGATCTATAGAGGACGTAGTTCTGCACCCAGTTATTTCTCGATTATTGTATGTGCCAGCGTTAAGTAGTAATAACTCAAGCACTTAATGACTGTTTTGTGTGCGCTGTAGTAGGAGCGAAAACCTAAGAGCGTAGGGTTAAAGCGGTATATTAAGTCCAGTGATCAAGTGATCGTTAAATTATGTTTAATGTTTCTATATGATGTGGAATACCTCCAATTAATCACGTAAGCGAGGAAGTACTTAATTATGCTATGGAAGAATGTTATCGATTACTTAAATCTCACCAGGGAACCTCACAAACTGTAAATCGCAGATTCAAGGGCTGCAATACTTTGAAATTTGATCTAAATTTCGTTTATCTAAAGTAACTTTGGGAATAAGAAATAGAAAAAGCTTTAATGGCGGAGTCGCATCATTTATGTAGCTCTTTCGACTGGTATTTGTATAGAGGTTATTACGATGAACACGGAAGGAGAGATGTTGGGCTTTTTTGATCGAATTGCAGAAATTAACTATAATCGATTTATTTTTTTAACAAATATTGCACACAGAGGCAATTTAGATAACTATACACAGTATCCTTATTTCAATGAGATACTCTATAAATTGTTATGTGATTGCATTGTATGTTGAAAACCAGTGTAAAACTGTACCAGACGATAAATAACTACATATGATAGTTTTCAAGTTATACGCGTATTAATGTAGAAATATATCGTCTTGACAAGGAACAGGCAGAAGAAAATATATTTACTTCCACCGGTTGTTCCTAATATTTTAGATATTACATATTATAAATACAAATCAGCAACAGATTACGACTTTAATTTTCATAAATTTAGGGTTTGCCTGTTGGATACCTACGTAATCATAAAGGATGTTAGGCAATATAATAACATACGGGTGAAATATGTCTTGCATCTTTCCTATTGGGCTCCGTGTGCGCTTGTACTTGGTTAATAAGTAAGTGAGTTGAATGATTCACTAAATCAATTCAAATGGAATCGCTTCAGGAATGCGCTTGGTGCGTGATTCGTGAATTGCATGAATTACCCCTTGGTTTTCAAGTTACTTTTTGGCCAAACAAGCCGATTCATGCAGATCTTCAGTTGTAGTAAATATTCTGCATTTTGAGCAGTCTCACTATCATGACGAAGAGTAATGGATGAAGAATGTATACACAGTGAAACTGACCACTTTTACTAAAAAAAAATAAGCTGTTTGTAAAATATGGCCCCGTTCATTGGAGCTACACTTTCTACACTCGTTTGTAGATAAGATAACATAAAAGATTCACTCTTCACATATCTGAGAGAGATAATACATGTACCAGTTTAATTGGGGTAACCCCAACTAACAAACCTTACGTTTGATGAATTACAATTGTTGTAATATGTATGGGAATATATTACACCGTGTAAAGGAACAATCAGTAGAAGTATACATTTTCTTCTGCCTCTTTTTTTTCACGAGGTAATGTATTCCTATACATTAAAACGCGTCTAATTCAAAAAAATCATATGTACAGGCATTTAACATCTGGTATAATTTTAGACTGGTTTTCGATATACAATGCAATCGCATAACAAGATGGAATAATTAGGTACTATAATGTAGAATGTATGAAAACATTCATAATATTACGGACATGTTGTTTATTTATCTAAAACACCTCTATATATATTATTTGGTTATGATAAATAGAGCGACTATGACCAATTTTTGATATTCCATCAAATAAGCGCAATATTTGTCGTTTCGTGTTTATTGTAACACCTTGTATTTTTAACCGGTGGTTAAAAGAGCCATTAGAGCTTTTTCTTCTCTTTCGCCGTTTATTTATTATTATTATTTTGAGTAAACAAAACTTTTGTCAAATTTGTGCTTGAATAATGAGATCTACAAACTGACAAAATGTCCTTGGAACCTGCGATTCACAGCTCGCTAGATTCCAATGACATTTTGTCATTACTCACGGCGGGGTTAAAGTGAAATCCTTATTTATGCCTGCATTAACGTTAATGTTTGTAACACTGGAATGGTGTTAAGAAATGGTAAATAAATAATTAAACCAGTTAATTAGTGTATGAGAACCCACAAAAAGTTTTACTACATCTTCAAGCAAGTTTGTATTAATTAAATCTGCTAGAAATAATTCACACGGTCTTTTCTACGTCTTTGAAAAAAAATAATGGTTTTTTAGTTTATGTTCTAAGCTGAGAGGCACTGAGATTGTTTCAGTTTTGTATATACAGTTTATACAGCAAAAATATTGTAATCGTCACCTTGACAATAATAGCATGCGTTGAATAGAAAGAAATACCTGCTGCCTTAAAGCGGTTGAAAAAAAAGGCGTTTTTTTTTTTGTAAAATTTTAAGTACTTTTCAGTAGTTCTATTGACTGGGTAACAAATTCTCAAAAAATTTCGATATCTTGCTAAAGACGCGGTTACACTACCGTATTTAATGTTACCTCGAAAGTTTTGTTTCTCCCTTGATTCTTTTCGGAAAGCTGCGGGTGATAATCAGTTTCTTCATTCTTTAATGATAAAATACACCGGTATATTTTTGCTGAATCATGTCAAATGTAATAGAAATTAGTTTCAATAGTGTGAAAAAGTCTTTATTTTAATTTCAGTTTTCGAAATCTTTTAAAAAATCATTGAATCAATGCCATCCTCCTGTATTTTTACAAATTTGTAATAATTTCGTTTGAACAGTGGCACATATTTTCAAACAGTCTGAAAGTCAACATCTTAAAGTGATATTAGTTGCTTAACTCTTTCTTCTTCTCGATTAACCAGGCAAATAGGTGTTCTGAGAAGATTTTTAAAATAGAATCTATGTATATGCCTTCGTTTATTTCATTTTCATCTAGAAGGTGAATGCAGTATTTCTTTTATATGCGCTAACTTATAATGAGGTATTTGTATATCCATATGACCTGCCAGTTGACTCGCTTCTTATGGTCTGTGGCAAAGCTTCCAGTTGTCACGTTTGAATTTGCGTGCTCTTCATCCAAGAAACTGTTTCACTCTTGGGTTGTAAAAACTGAACATATGATTACTTTATTATGACTATTTTGTTAATTACCAAATAATATTACAAACCAACTTTCCTGATATATTTTTGGAATTCTCTGCTTTTTGCTCTTTAATGCTGTATTTCCAAGAGGTTCGCGGAGAGTTAAGGAGGTAGCAGAAAAACCATAGGATAACTTACTACAATGGTAACTGAAATGGTGGGGAGAAAAAATGTTATAGCCCCTCTCGTAATTTTACCAAAACTAAAAATAGAGCGCCAAAACTTTCAAATTTGTGGTAAATCAATATTACCAAAAAAGGGTTTGCATCCACAGTAGCATTGTGAGTAACCTTTAATTCAGATGTTCTCGAATTAAATTTTACTTACAGTGCAATTGTGAATGAAAGCCCTTTTTTGATAGTATTGATTTGAATAACGTTAATTTATTAATGTTGTATTTATAACATCCCAGCATATGGCGAAGAAATTTATTTATTTATATTAATCATAACTTCATGTTGTAAATACATATACACACGACTTACATTTCTACTCAAAATATTTTAAATGTCAGCATTGTCTATTTGACCACTCAAATAGTTAAAATCTCGGTATTTTCACAGATAGCCTACGCCTAAAATTATTTTAAATATAATTGAGCTACCTCAACATTTACCATTATTACCTTGCTGATGTAACATTCTAATTTCATTGCATTCACGTACACAACACTTCTTAAGTTCTAGTGGCATACTGACATCCACTGCAGACACTGGTTAAATAATAACTATTGTTTGTAAATACCTACAAAAGATCACAAATGACGTGTTACGGATATATTATTTCTACTTAAACCAGCCTATTAATCTATAATCCTAAAACAGTTTTTGTATCACTTCTAATTATTAAAGTGTATAAAATGAAAAAATAATATGCTAAACTAACAACAGAGAAAATATAAAAATAACAGAAAGCAAGAAATTACTAAAACTAACATAAAAATTTCTTCTCAAATATGAAACGCGCAAAGAAATGAAAATAGAAACGAAAATCGTAAACAAAGGTAAATGAATAAATGTTGCTATGGTAGTTACTCGTACCTACCAACTGTTCCCATTTAGTAATCGGTCAAATGAAAAGTGTGCGCAATAATAGTAAATGGTGGCAATTCGAATGTCCCACCCCATGAGAACAACGGCTTTCGATTAAGTTTATTGTCCACAATTATATCAACCATAAGGCAGAATTTTACAAAAGCAAATACTATTGAAATAATGAGTGTCAAAAGCTGTATTAAATATTTTTACTAGTTGAATCAATAGTGAAATACTAACAACATTCTTAATGTTATCATATAACAAGTCGTGTGTAGACCTTCACTTGTTTAAACCAAGTGGTATGAGAGTAGAATACGGTATTTGATTTATCAGTTTAGCATGGTTTAGTTAAGGTTCGGCACGATTCAGCGCATTTGCGAAACGATTGTTGAGCTGAAAAAACAAATTTCGAACAGTTGTAATTTAACATCCTTGGCCAATATTTTATTAAATCTTTTTTACATACAATGCTTTTACATGGTGTCACTGTTTTCATTGATGTGTATCAGAAAATCATAGATTCTATTAATTCGGGCTAATATGAACTAGCTGTGTGGTTGTAGCCGACACTATAAAGCGTATCAATTGCGTCTAGCTATTTAAATTTCACGCATTATTTTACTAAATAATAACACCTACTTATACTAATATTATAGAATAAAATAAGTATGCCTATTGTAGATTCTAAACAACTTTACATCCCTCTTTATATTTCCGTAATTTAGGAATAAGGAAGAAAAATAACGCGCCAAACCTTTGTATTAACAAATTGAATTAAGCGACCACGGGCGCATGAAAGGAAACACCTAAGCATTAGCTTTAGTCGCCGTTGTATAACACTGTGCTTTTAAAAACGTCGCGAACGTGCCTACTTTGCATCCTTTGTGATTGTATGTCCGCTTCATTCTTCTTTTTACTTTTTCCTCCGCCTTTCCGATGCTTTTTGTTTCTTTGTGCTCGGTCTAGTGCGCGTTGAAAGGCCGATTGTGGGAGTAACTCCTCCGTCTTCGACCATGCATTTCATATTTTTGATGAATGAATTGAAAGGCGACGTATAAACCCAAGAGGCCAGACAAATGCGCTCAATAACACGTGGTGATGCGTGAAAATAACACCACCGTAGTAATTGAATTGTAAGTGTGGGTAAAGCGTGTACATATTTTTTGTTGATAATTTAAAGGCGGGGGAATATAGTGAAAAAGTGCGATTAGTTAGCATGGCAGATTGTTTTTCCGAGGAAGTGAAAGCCGGTTTGCAATGGAAAATATAAGTTGCACTTACTATTTATATTTTTCATTTTATATTATATAAGATATTTCTATTTAAATCAATTGAAATAACTTTTGGAATGCAAATATAAAAAATAACTCACAGATACTACAATTGTAGCTACTTTTAGTTTACATGCAGCCGTTAACAGTGGTAATTGGATGTTTAAAATTTGGACTTATTATAAACTTCCTTTGGGAATACTCTTTTTTTCCTTCATTCGGGCCTGTGTGCTTTTTTTAGCTATCACTTACTTACACAATTAGAGAATTATAATTTTTATTTGAAAATGACAGAAATAATAATACATTGTTATTGAAAAGAAAATAAATATTAGTAGCACCTTCTTAAAGTGATTGTAAATTTTACATTATTACACATACATGTAGAAACTATAATTTTCTATATCGAAAGTATGAAGCCTATTTATTACAATTAATATTGATCTGAACGTCATTGTTAGCATGCTATTTCCTTCTTCTTTTAGCTAAGACCGCCACCCTATTCATATTGAGACAGTCGACTACCATTAATTTTTGTTTACATCTAATGTAATACAAAGACGGGCGGGGGAGGCAAGACCGGCACCCGATTTAGGTGCTGAATCCAACACAATAGGACCTGATAATTAAGTGTATTAGATGCGTGTCCCGCATCTCTAAAGAACATGCCAATTTGTGTTAATGAGCTATTCTCAAAAAAGTGAATTTACGTAAGTTCGTAATTATTTGTGCTTCATTTTTAATACGTAACTTAACCACAAAATTAAAGTGTTTAAAAGTAACATGTATACGGGTACTCCACGTAAGTGGTTCATTAAAAGTTTATGATGTTCTACTATTTACTTATATTTGAGATTTTGGTGTCATTATCTGTTCGATTGGAACTATAAATGTAAAATACTTTTACCAAAATATCACTTCCGGTTGACCGGAAGTGGATGTCAACTTTGTTATTGTAAATAGAATGATCTAATTTTTTGTTCATTTTTGGATTCTACGACCACAAATACGTCAGTTTTCATTAGCTATTCCTATAGCTACATGTTGCCGTTTTTGAGTTATTTAAGATTTTCTTTTTTTTTAGTAATAATCACTGCCTCATTCAGAAATTAATATTTATTAAATTGTAAATATTATTAAATTTGCTATGTTATGAATATAGATATAACTCTAAAAAATGGTACACAGACTTCGCACTCTAACATACAGGGTGTTCAAAACTGAGAAACAAAGTGACATATTTTCGAATGCAGAAAACTAAATTTTCTTGTATGGAACACCCTGTATTTTAATTCGAAATTGGAAAGTAAATATCATCCCCTATCATTTTGTATCAGCACTTCCTATACCTATCTTTAATAGATTTTGAGATATGAGCAACTCTTTGTTGAACAATCTAAGTAGCTCTAGGTTTAATGTTCGCAGATGGCTCTGAATGGGATTAATGTCAAAGTCATTGTCTAACCATAAGTATGTGTGTGTATGTCATCGTAATTATACTTTTGCACAACGCAATATGAATAGAAACGACTGTTCGAACAGCAACATTTTGAATTCTACATTCATAGAGAATGTATTAAATAGAACATGTCGTGTATTTAATGACAGATATCCACACCTTCCACCTATTACAAAGAAGAAATTTCGAAAAATTTTTACACTCGGAAACCGTGAAAATAAAAAGAAATGTACAAAAGGTTGTTACTGATACGAAGATAATCAGGTTAACATCTTGGCCTACTTTAATGCATATCCAAATAGTTCAGCATCTGCTGCTTCATCTGACTTACGTAAAACTAAATAATTTAATTTCGTACGTTATTTTACGCCTCTAGATGTTTATTTATGGGGCTACCAAAAATCATCGGTGTATGCCATACCTGTGTGATCTCGAGAGGAACTTTTACATAGGGTTACGACATATATCAGAAGAATTTCCCGTAACAAATTAATAGATTAATACAAGAGAACTAAAAGCTTATTATATTAAATTTTAAAATGCTTAAAAAATAATGGGAGTCATATAGAAAATATGGAGATCTAGGAGTGTGTTTTCAAAATTTTAATTTATTTTATCTTTTTGTTTACGCATTCCCGAGTGTGAAAAGTTGTGTTCAATTTTTGGAAATTTCTTCTTTGTAATAGGTGGAAGGTGTGGATATCTGTCATTAAATACACTTAATTCATTCATAATCATTAAATACACTTAATACTTTATTACATTCTCCATGAATGTATAATCAAAATGTAGCAGTTCGAATAGTCGTTTCTATTCATATTGCGTTGTTCAAAAGTGTAATTACGATGACATCACACACACTTATGGTTAGACAACGAATTTGCCATTAATCCCATTCAGAGCCATCTGCGAACATTTGAACCTAGAGCTACTTAGATTGTTCAACAAAGATTTGCTCATATCTCAAAATCTATTAAAGATAGGTATAGGGAGTGCTGATACAAAATGATAGAGGATGATATTTACTTTCCAATTTCGAATTAAAATACAGGGTGTTCCATTTAAGAAAATTGAGTTTTCTGCATTCGAAAATATGTCACTTTATTTCTCAGTTTTGAATATCCTGTATGTTAGAATGCGAACTCTGCGCACCATTTCTTAGAGTTATATCTACATTCATAACATAGCAAATTAATGGTCTCTACTTGCAGTATTAACCGAGATATTAATTTCTGAATGAGGCAATGATTATTACTAAAGAAAATCTTAAATAACTCAAAAACGACAACATTTAGCTATAGGAATAGCTAATAAAAGCTGACGTATTTATGGCCGTAGAATCCAAAAATGAATTAAAAATTATACCATTCTATTTAAAATAACAAAGTTGACGTCCATTTCCGGTCAACCGGAAGTGATATTTTGGTTAAAGTATTTCACATTTATTTATTTATTTTATTTATTTCAATCGAACAGATAATGGTACCAAAATCTCAAATATAAGTAAGTAGTAGAACATCATAAACTTTTAATGAACCACTTACGTGGAATACCCCCTGTATATGTGTCTAGAAACACAATTTATTGGGCTTTCACCTGATTAATTATACGGGGATTTGTTTCAATGGTTTATCAAAAACAAAAAAAAAATTGGCACTTCTAAAAACCACCAAGGCGGCAAGATGGTCATACGGTAGCCCTTCTTGTTTCAATTCCTTCCGGATTTGAGGTTTTTCCTGTTTTCGCTTTGGACATATAAACGTAAGACTGATAGGGCGCAATGGCCACACAAAAGCATGAAAAATGTTACCAAGGCTGTTCTAGAAGACTGGGGACTGGGGATTGTATTCAAAAACGTATGGAATGCCACGAACAACATGATGACGAGAACCATGAAGCGACTTACGTCTGCGTGTTATGCGTATCTGACAAATAGATACTTTATATAGTTATTTTTTTATAGTTCATTTTACCTCATGGGTGTAGCCCGTCTTACCGCGTTTATGGGGCAAGATGGGCAATTTAATATTTTCTTGATTTATTTTTTTTTGAGTGTATGGACTAAAATCTTTCTTCTTAAGTACTGTTACCTTAAAGTAGTATTGTCAAAGAGGTTGATTAATTTTTTTTTACACTCAGCAATGAAAATTATGGACTTTAATAATTGCTACACCTTAAATAGCCCGTCTTACTCTACTCTCCCCTACTTGTTTTAGATTTCTTTTATATTTTGCTGTCTTTATAGTTTATATTTCTTTCTTTGTTTTACGCCTTAAATTTTTATGATTTCTAATGTACGGCTTATTTTTTTTGTTTTAAATAATAAACACATACATCAAAACACATGGTATTACGATAATGTATAGACTGAACCAAATTGGATGTACACAACGGGTAAATATATTTTGCAGGCGAGATACGAATAAAGGAAATAAGCAGACCAGGGCTGCTTTATCGAGATGAAAACATAGCTGAAATTGTATTTTGAATTTATATTACTGTTTTCAAGATATTTTAAAAAAAAGTGATTTTTCTTCAGTTCGATTATGTGGTATAACTTTCTTATTACTTAAAATTTCAAAAAAAGTTTAGGTATTTTTCATGCAGCTTTTTATTTGGGGATGTTATTTCTAGCGCTTTAATACATTCTTGTTGGAGTAGGAATGTAAAATCTTGTATATCATTCCAGTGATTTTAGGTAGACTCTATTGCTAAATTCAGTAGAATATTTGTGTATAATGATACTACATCTAATGATGCTAAAATATTGTTGTTAGGAATATTTATATAGTCAATGGAATTTTTAAAATGAAATTTGTATGTGGGATTGAATTGTACTTGTAATATTTGACACAATGTCAGCTATTTGTTTAATATTCAATACAACATTCCGTTAAAACCAAGAAAAGCAACGCACAATATAACGTTATTCGTTTCGTTCGCATATTATCTCCTTCTAATTGCAAAATTAGTATTTATAGCAATTTGAAATAAATAATACTTGTTATTTGTGAATCGACCTCCCAAGTATTACTACACAAACATATATTAAGGAAGCAATAAAAATATTGTTAATTATAGCAATATTTATATTTTCAGTAATTAAACGTGCTTTCAACTACAATATCGAAATTTGCATTAACCTAGAAAATATATTTGGATACCTAGAGTTCGCAAAAAAATTGTGGTATTATTATTATTACTATTATTATCTTTAAGGTCATCTTTGTTATTTTGGGCGCCCATAGCATGTAAATATTACCTACAGTATACACAACAATAAATACAAACACTCTCCTTTTGGCACAATGATTATAACCTAGCCCATGGTACGTTAAATACTTCCGATTATTTGAACAAATTTATTTCATCTCCAATTATATTCCCGTTTTACATAACAAATATGGCGTGACATTTGTAAGGTGTACAATGTCGAATTATTTATTATAATTAAAGCATTAAACGATTTGCATATTTTTCCATATCATTATAAGGAATGAATATCTCTTTACTTGCTAAATAGTTCATATAATTTAGTCTATGTAGGTAAGTATTAATCACTTTCGCGCAGTTTTTAGGAGGCATAAATTAGTTCTAGCGTTCCGCGCATTGATAATAGTGGCGCCTTGAGTGCTGATCGTGTTATTACATGTCAAGTTGTGAGTTTATTTTGTTTTACTATAATGCTATTTCGTTCATGTATTAATTACGATATTTGCCTTTCCATTTTGAATAATAGAACAAGCCACGCAATTCTAAAAATAAAGTAAAAAGAAAAGAATTAGGTGAATTAATAAAAATGGAAATAATTGAAAATATATTGCATATCCCACTAACTATACAGGCTGAACCAAGTTAAGTAATCACTATTACTATCTCCGTTAATACTGATGCTACGATGTTGGTTAAATTGGCAAACTAGTAGTATTTTTCAGGTTGATTAACGTATCTTCAATAGAAAAACAATTGATTTGCGCGTTTGCTAGATAACTGTCAAAGTAATGCTTCTTTTTTTTAGTGAGTTTTTATTTTTGGTTTTTTTAGTATTTTCAAAATAACTTTTCATAACTTCCTTATTATTCATTTTAGTGTAGTAGTGTATTTAAGCTTTTATATTGTAAATGATATCATCATTCAAATTTTTAAAAAATATACAGGATGACTCACTAAAAAAATGAAGCATTACTATACTATACTACTGTATATAAGAAAATTGTTACATGTGTTGGTAATGCTTAATATGCGTTCTTTCATGGCACTCAGTTCTCTACTCATATTTTGATTTTGGTAGGTATTGTTTCTCTTT
Source organism: Protaetia brevitarsis (assembly GCA_004143645.1). Taxonomy (NCBI): domain Eukaryota; kingdom Metazoa; phylum Arthropoda; class Insecta; order Coleoptera; family Scarabaeidae; genus Protaetia; species Protaetia brevitarsis. Next base: position 140,629 of record RXPK01000205.1, read on the forward strand.
CAAAATTATCACAGACTTAGTAATTAGCTAAAGTGTAGTCATTAGGGTTGCCACATTTAAGCGTCTTAATGTAGAAACATACCTGTATGGTCTACGAGATCAATAAACTATTATTATTATTATTATTATTATTATTATTAAACAAGGCTTTTCAAAACGGGGAATTTAGTGAAACTTGACGGCGGATAAATATATTATTGGTTAGTTTCGGGTTTTTCACGATGTGACACAAACAGGTTTTGATTGCATTTATTAACTATTTAAATTAAATAATAATAATTTAATTTATAAGCAATAAAACTAATTCAATAATGAAGCTCCAGAAATCAAGATTAATTATACTTCTATTGACAGTTCTATAAGCCATACTGTTTGTTTCTAGTTATCAGAAAAAAGCCCTACTAAAATTTCTTCTCTAGAATACAAATACATCTTTGATATAAATTGGAAACTATCATAACTTCCTTATTGCTCATTTTAGTGTAGTAGTGTATTTAAGCTAAACAAGACATTGCCATGTACACTTATTATAATTTTTAACTATCGAGTTACTCTTGTGTTTCTTACACGTGGTTCTTGTACATTATTTACCAAACAAAAAGGAAAAATAATTTCCATAAATTGTATGAGGTCGTATTGCCCTATAATTAACACAGCGAAAGTCTTGTCGATCTTCGAAGTAAGTTTTTATAACGACATAATTAAACAGCTTCTGAGCTTTTCGAGGCTTTCAGCACGAATCCAATAGAATACCGGACCCTTCGAAATGACAATGCGCATTCCTTGACACTTAGGGGAAAGGGTTGGAATCACATTAATTAGACGTCGGAGGACTTTATTAAAGTTATGCCCTCTCACTTTTATTGTTACGGCCGATTATGTATTGTGTTGTGGCATATGTTCTTCTAGACGCAATTTCTCCCTTCCTTGTTTTAATTTCCGGCTAACAAAGAACTCTAATTTTTGTTCGAATTATTCACAATACATTTTAAGCTGATAAGGTACTGCAAGTAATTTCATATAGAAAAGAATACATATATTATAAATAATATATCTTTATTATACATGATATATATATATTACATTCCGAGAAATATTGAGGAGAAAAATATTTCAATGATTTAACAATAATTAGTTCACCTCTCTTTATTCCATGATAAACTAAGGCTCAGTGGATTGGAAATGAAATATTCATTTTAGATTAAATATTACTTCATGATGTATTACGTACATCCAAAAAAAAGGTTAGCAAATTTTGTCAAAATTGCAGTAACATCATTACAATTTAAAATATGTAATATATACACCAGACGCCCCTTATAGTATAAACAAACATAGACAAGTTTACTACAATATTTGTGATATTTTGTAAAATTTGGTAATAAGAAAATTTACAAAGATAAATAAGACTGTATGATAAAGTTTGTCGTGAAATCTTTTCAGTAAACTATGCAATTGTTTGTAGCACAATACAGTTTGGTTTGGTACAAACTATAACACTAATAAATCTGTGGTTTGGTGTAAAAAGGGCTAATGTGATTCTTTCTTGAAAACGGAATTTATATTGCAAAACAATATTGGTGGTACATATAATCCTCAGCAATGTCGATAGTGTTTTCAAGAAAAGTGGACATTGCATCAATTCACAGAAATATTTGAAAAACTGATTCATCACTTCAAATGCTTTATACATATGTATATTGTAACGGTTTAGGGATTGAAATAACTAACACTGGCGATATATTAAATAAAAGGTGTGTTTCTACACTAAAAGTCTAATTAAAATAAAACAACACTACACATTAATAATAAATAACTAGCACTACTGAAAACACTTATAATAATAATAATATTTATTTCCTACAGGCGGAAGCCCAAATACAGGAAAGTTACATAATTAAATCTTAATGTTAGCGAATACAAAACTATAAATTAAACAAATAGGCTATAAATTATAACTTCTCTTATTTTACCAAAAGTGTCGTAATGTATGTCACATAAATGCGAAATATCGTTGTAATTGTTACACATAGTGACTACCGGAGACTTAACTAAATCATTAGTTCCATTTCTACTACAATAAAACATACATTGGTAACGGGTTTCAAACGTTGGAACAAGAAAATTAATTTTATTCAAAAGCCAGGAGCTATCTATATTATTATTTAACAAGCCAAATAAAAATTTTATATTTTGTATTATCCGTCTCTTTTGTAATGACAAAGTTAAATCTTGATAGCATAATGTTATAATAAACTAAATTCACTTAAGTATTAATATTTATTTATATTTAAATGCTACTTACTTTGCCAATAGTGGAAATAAATAGTGGATCTATTTATTTCCACTATTGGCGTTCATCGTTTACTTGGTTCGCATATGGGTCACACTTATCGGTTTCAGAGCGGTCCATATCTTTTCTGAACGTTCTAGCGCATTCGCACTAGAAACTTCAATTGCGTATTGAAGAAGCATACTACAGCGGTCTCTATGGTGACTTAACTATCTAGTGTGACTTCCGCGATATACAGGCAGCTCCATCTGCTGGTGCAATTGGAAATTAAAATTCAAAATTTCAAAGTAAGCGCGCGTTACACTGTTCCTTTCGATGATAGGGAACAATTTACACAAGCATTTTTCGATGATACTTACTTACTTAAACTTATCCTTGGCCTCTATTCCATTAGAATGTGATACCGTTTGTAAATTTCGCAAGAATAATGCAAAAGGAAATAATAATGGAGAAGTAACAAAGAATGATAAATGTCAACTTTAGAGTTGAAATCAGGAAAGATGTAGATTACTCCAGAACCAATCGTGCCCAATATGAATACGCGCGCGAGCGAAGACGGCTTTTATTGGAGAGTGCTATTCGAGAAGCCGAATGCGAACGGAAAATATAAATAATAGTGAATAATAAATACTAAATATAAATAAACAGCATTTAAGTGAACTTAGTTTAATAGCTGGTTTTAGTTATTTATTATTATTATTTTTAGTGGTGTTATTTTATTTTGTTTAGACTCTAAGTTTAAAAATAAATACCTTTTGTTAAATATATGGCTTATGTTAATAAGTTGAATGCTAAGAACGTTACAGTATAAATCTAAACGGACTTAATTTTGGAAACCGTCGTTATAATTTTTTTAGCAAAACGAAACTGGTGAGGTCTCTTATAATAATCATCATTTAAGTTAAACTAACAAAAGCAATTCCAGTTATCTAATAAAAATATTTTCAATGTAACAAATCTTTTTATAGCAAAACGTGTTTCGCTGAGGCAACATTTTTCTTTTTTGAGTATAGCAATTAGCTGGTGTCAAGGAAACTCGTAGTCGTAGGTGTATATTAAATTTATTGTAAAATAAAAATCTGCTATAATAACACGAAGCCAGATTTATCACATACCGTTAAAAAAACAAAATAAAAATGTGGATTGATTTACGCCATCCAGCTACGATATCTTATGATACCGCAAACCTGATTGTAAAATAAAACGAAAGTGCGCGCAACCATAAAATATTGATTTATTTTATTTATTAATCTCTATTAAATATCGGCGTTAGATAATGACTGCGATAAGAAGCACTGCTTTGAAGATGTATGATGCAGGAAGGCCTTCAGAGCCAAGGTCCTCACGTTTAGCCTGAAGCAACTGGCACGACGACTACACGAGCTGTTCAATTCACTTTAGTTGTCCGACAAAATGTTATAGTTAACAAACAGCAAAATTACACGACCGCTTTTCTTTTTTTTTTTATGAGCCATAATCGGTGGTGTTCATCTGCGTGGAGGCATGTGCGAGCTGTTAACCTATAAAATTAATGGTTTGTTTTTGTTGTGAAACACTTTGCAATCATCAACTCTATTACTTGATAATAATACGAAAGGAATACCTAGATAATGTAGTTTCACATTTTTAATGAAATATTAATTTATTTGGCTAGGTAAAACGTCAGTTACAAAAATATGTGTGTATTAAAATTTATACCCCTGAAATCGCAGAAGAAGGTGCGTACAAATAAACAAACCGCAGGAGATTGTAATTTTACTCCGCAAGGCAAAATTTGCATGTTCGGCAGCCTATGTAAATTCTATTTGATTTTGTAACTAATACAACACGATCATAAAATACATTGAAAAATCCCGGGCGTGCTTTCAACAGCTTACAATATTACAAAAGTACATACGCGGAGATTCTACTTTCATCGCGATTGTAATACACATTACTGTTTAATAGCGGTGGATTTTTTTCGTTTATTATAAAATTACAATTGTCAACAGCAACATGCCTACGTTGTTGTAAGGCCCAATATGTTGTCGCTTTATCTGAAGGCTGCAAAATCTTAACAAAACATAAATTCAACTTTATATGAACATAAAACTATGTAGTTTATAGCGACACGGAGGTAGTACGTAACTGGTTATGTAACAGATAAAATTCCACATAATAGAATATGGGCAGGTTAAGTGCCTCTAGTACGAAATATCTACGAGATAAAGTCGAATGAAATGTGACACTGGTATGTTTCTTAAGTTGTGTAATATATGTATAAATATGGGAACGTCGCTTAGTAGAGAGGAAGTGGGATCGAAAGATGGCACTGTAATTAAAAAAAAAACTATCACGGGTGAATGTACTTTTTTCAAAACCTAAAATTGCGATGTAAACAGTAGCGTGGGTTCGCGCATTGATATATTAGGCATAAAAAACAACTAATCAATAGAGTTGGAAAATAAACATTTCACTCGAACTTACACACCATAATGTTTATATGGCCAGAAACACTCAGCAACAAGCCTCGCGATGTTTTCTAGGCTGATTAGAATAGGTACAAGCCTCTCAGTTGTTTTTGCTGGCTAGAACTGTAGCCAGTGCATGATTTCTGTAGACATCCAAGCGATTAAAATAGTTAACTTTATAATTTTTTTTCGATTATTAATTGATATATTTTCAGTGCAATTTCGACATCAATGTTAAACTAAGGGAGAAAGAAACTTTCATGCGTTAAAGTGATTATGTAATAAACTAGCAAAATATTAGTTTTATACAGTATGTGTCCGGATTGAATTCGCAAAAAGAAAACCATCTTATTTTTAATTTAAAGACGAAAAGTTATTCTTTGTAAAAACTTTGCTTTAAAAAAAAAATGAGCTAACCGTGAAGAAACATCAAATGTACAGGGTGCTGGTAAATTATGAAAATACGTACAAATGCTTCAAGCGAGAAGTTCTGTTATCTATTACTTTAGATAAGAAAGGATAAGAAAGTTGTTTGTAATTCAAGATTAAACTTAAATACAGAAATTGAAGTCAAAAATTTCCAATTTTATGGTTCCATTGTTTTTATTTCAGTACATTTATAAAAAATCAACTTGGAGTGTGAATGAAATACTACAGTTTATAATATTGTGAATACTGATCTGACAAACGTCATTGTGTCGTAGCTATTTATACTTTTATAAGAATATTAACTTTCAATTTGAATATAATTGCGACAACATCCAATTATTTAAAAGAAAATATATATTATGTCTATTTTTCATTGTATGTTACTGTAGGTGGGCAACAGGAATTAACCGATTAACTGCAAATTTCAGCAAAATGAGAAAACAAGGAATATTCTTCTACATTAGGAAGCAATGGAAATGCTTATGATGGACGATCACAAGCACATCTATTGTATCGATGTTTTAATGTAATCATGACGTCAGTATATTATGTAATATTACTAGGTGCTCTCTCATTGAAATTATCAAGGTACGAATATAATTAATAAATAATTACGGAAAACAATTCTATCTAATTTGTCTACATCGTACATGCGCTATTTCAATCGGTTAATTAATGAGAAATAAGGCGCGATAAATAACAGTGAAACGTACAAATTCATGCTCCACCTAATAAATATTAAACGGAATAATGTTGGTGCGAATTATAATAGCACAATTAATTAAGGCTAATGAGCATTGCTTTATAATTTTTCCATCGATTTATCCGTGCGCTCTGGTGTAAAAATAACCCGTACAACATTCCCATGTTAAGTAGAATGCATACGTTTCTTACGTAATATTTGAATAAATAAGATAAATATTTGTTTCAATCAGTATGCTAATGCTGCAAGTCAAACAAAACCGTTGGTGCGCCTTTAGACGTTTGGATTTTCGGTTGAGTGTTGACTTTGAAATACAATGATCAATAAGTGGCTGTGTAGGAAATCTATCCCTCTATAAAAATGTCTCCTAAAAGTACATAACAATTTTTATTTTATATTATTGTTCTAGATAATGGTATATCCTTCCAAGAAAATGATTTTGTTTAATGTGCGTATGTCATACATAAAATTGATAGTGAACAGATGTAATGCTGTAACTCCACACTAATTCACGCGTCAACAAAATTTCAGATTTATTTTCTCGCACGAGAACAAGAAAGTGGGTGAGCTTGGTAGTACTTTCTACACTTATTTCATATGTGGTTTCAGAATTTTTCCATCAGGCAGGGTTTCAGAGTGACAAAGCAATTATATTTTGTGTTAGTATATGTTATAATATGTGTATAAATCATGAAAAAATGACGTACAAAGTAATATGTTTACTGGGAAAATGTGCTGATGTATGACTTTCGGCTGTACTTTGCATCAGAGACACCTCTTCTCTGCATCCAGCAATAGTCTGCTAACATAGCAGGGCTCTATTTACCTTGGTATCTCTTCTCCATGACTAGATTGTCCTGGTGAAATCTTTCGCCGTATTCGTGACTGACTGCTCCAAGGTTTTTTAGGAAAAAGTCCAAGTGAGAGTCAAGAAAGTGTATTTTTAGACTAATTTTGCAACCCATGGCATTACATGAGGCTAATCTCCTTAAAAGACAACAATACTGCTTTTTCAATGTAGCGCCTTAAGAAATTTTTCATTTCGAAGTAGCTCTCCGATCTGGGGTCGCATAAAAATACCTTTCTTTACCTTAGGCAAGTTAGTCCTCACATATGCAAACCCAGTGTTAGTTTTATCCATACTTTTGACAACGTTTTTCATCGACCCAAGCTTAATGTGTAAAGGGGACAAAATAATTTTATGAAGATCAACAAGTGGGGTACCAATGACATTCTTATTTCCTGGTGTCAGGAAAGTTCGTTTTGACCACTCTTTCTTATTCTAATGATTTTCCCTATCCCGACTGTCCCATTCTCAGAGGAAACAACAATACTTTGCGTAACCGAGTTGCATACCGAGAAAAAGTGAAACAACATTCAAATCGCCAGAAATATTCCATTTAAAGTCGTTATACTTAATTTTTTTCAAAAGAAGCTTCACGTTGTCATAAGATTCTTTCAAATCGCTTGCATGAGCCAAAGAAACAGAGGGGAACTTATTTCCATTGTGGAGTAGTGCCGCTTTCAAGCTTAATTTGGAAGAGTCAATGAACAAACGCCACTCATCTGTATTATATTCACATTAGGGAATTTAAAAAATCCGACCGATTTATTGTTAGATACTTGGGATATGTTGCGCGAGGGGGGTATAAAACTTTTTTGGACTAGGGCTCATGTGGGTACAATCGGTAATGAGAGGGCGGATCAATTAGCGAAAGAGGCGGTATCTAGGGGAGATAGCTTGATTATTAGATTTGGGCTAATTTCGGCTAGTGTAGTTAAGAAAGCGTTTAGGGATAGACTTGATAATGATTGGCAGAGTAGATGGGATAATACCTTAAATAGGAAGTGGACTAGGAAATTTATCGGTAGCGTTACACGTTTTAGGGAAATGAGGGTTAATTTATCGTATCAGGCGGTAGAATTAATAACAGGTCACGGTAATTTTAAATCATTTTTATGTAGAATTGGCAGGGTTAATGATTCGCTTTGGGAGTGTGGTGGGGTAGATACAGCGGGGCACTGATGAGTGGCGGTCGCGTACGGAGGTTAGGGCATTAGCTAGGGGGTTAAATTGGCCGCGACGCGAAACAGATATTAGAGATAATGAGTCAATTGAATGGTGGGAATTTTTTAGTAAAGTTGCTAAAGAACTAGATAGGCTACGGCATGATATTTAGATAGTTAGTAGGGTAGCACGCTTATAATTGAATATTTTATGCTCTTTAGTGGTCGGAATTGGTGTTAAACTACAAATATTTAAAATATAAATCTTTATTTAATTACTCTTGGTTAGAATAATTAGGATGAAGTTATTATTAAGTATTAGAATAGGTACTGCTGTTGTTTTGATTGTTTTTTAAGTCTTTCCTGTTCAACTTCTGAATGTGTGAAAAAGGGAGCAGCTACGCGAGAACGGCAAGGCTGTCGGAATTTGAGGAGACGTGGAGGCTGCTTCTTCGGCACTCAGAAGGATAATAATAATTTGCGGTTATCAGTAATAAGGTCTGGGACTTCTTCCCAGATCCTCCCAGAGTAAGGTTTTTGCCATGGTTTTCCCTTACTCCCTGGCCATTGATTTTATATAAGTATATTATATATAATTAATGTCTTTGTCGAATGCATTTCACATATTTTATCATTTCTCAAAAGTAGTATTCATATGGTCGCGAGGCTACTGTATTATATTTTTGTTATTAAGAATCATAGGGAAGTTATTTAGTTAGAGTAGGATCATTTCAATTGTTATGGAACCCATATAGTACTTAGAATAGGTAGCCTCGTGTAGTACCTTTTTTAGGTGGAGCACGGGGTTGGGATGATTTGTAATAATTTAGTTTTCATAAATAAAGTGTATTATATTCATGATCGCGCGTCTTCATAACAGGAAGAATGTCATTATAAAATATAAGTCTTTTTTCCATGGAGAAGAAAGGCTCAAATTCTGTATGGCGATTACGAAAACTTTTGATTTCCATTCTGAGAAGATTCTAGATTTTTAATCTGGAACCTAGAAGTTCGGCTTGCTTCTTAGACAAAGCGGACGAGATCGTGGAGGTCTTCTTGACTTAGAAGATGCGGCACACAACAAGACGAATCTGGTTGAAGTGTTGGATGCAAATCCATATTGTCGCCTGCAAAACTTTCTTCGTTTACTTCGTTTTCAACACTTTCATCCCTAGAAATAAGCGCTTAGTGAGAATCGATTCAACTTTCAAGACCCTCGTCTCATCAAAATTGAAATGCTGCTTGAAATTGATTCAACGAGTGTTAAGGCGGTAGTACTTATTAGGAGAAGAAAATCTACTTTTTAAATTTTCGGATGCCTGACCTATATAACGAGAGAAGCAATTTTCCCACTAAATATAAATGACATTTGTCTATCTCAGAAATCTGTTTTATCTTTTAATCTAGTGAAGAGAAAAGAACGTGTTTCTGTTTAATAGGATAGCGTTTCTGTTTAGTAGGATAGGTGACAATTTTCAAGGGTACGCTTCAAAATATTGATTAATTTAGGAGTCAAATCTGGAATATACTGCACTTTGGGATATTTCAAATCCTCAACAGAGTGTCTTTAGTTTAGAATGAATTTAGTCTTGATTGAAGCTGCTTATTATTATGTCCTCGAATTATTATTTTTTTTTTTTTGGCTTTCAATTTTTCTAAACGTAAGCTGTCAATTTGATTGTCGTGTATTGTCCATTTTTTTTGTTGTAGTCTATTTTGGTGAAGATAAAAAAATGTTGCTGAAATATTGGTACAATAAAGAATTAGAAGAGATATATTGACGTAGCTCCAGCTCTCCAATTTTGGTTAAAACCTCGGAAGTGTGGAGTTATCAACGTCATTTTTTTTTAAATTTTATAGCTAACGGATTCACAAAGATATTGCCAGGAAAAAGAACAATAATATCAATCAATCTCTTCTGCAATCTATTATCTTTTTTTTGAAGTCTAGCTTTCTAACAAAATTGTAATACAAATAAATTGCTAATGATAATTCCATGCTTCCATAATTAGAATTAATACCCAATAAAAAAACAATACAAATTCAATTAAAAATGGTTTTAAAATGACAACTTGATGACAAGCGACTGAAAAGTGTTGTAAGGAAAAGTAATTCCCATATATAATCGAGCTTTTGCAGCTCTGCTAAACTTGTAAAACGGTTCGTCCCGCTATTGCGTATACCGTATTGGGTCACGTGATTTTAACGTTTACCATAGCTTTTAACGTGGGTTTCCTAAAACTCTCTAATGACATGTCTAACAGACACGAAGCTTTGAGGGACTACAAGCGAGTTGTTTCAGGCCAAAAAATTATAAATAAGCAGTGAACTGTGAGCAGCTATTTTATATTGGGGTACAATTGCAATGGATGGTTTCCAGACAAAATCGGATAATTTCTACGAATTATCTTACGAAAGGTCGTAAATGTAAACTAGCACTATTTTATTGACCGACCGCATAATTAATAGAATTTATTACCCCCTACATCATTAAAATCTAAGAATGTAGTAAGGAGAACCAACAAATTCGAACGATCGGCACTTTTTCGGCTTTAGATTTGCAGGAATTTCCCAATTGGGCGCTTAAGAATTAATTTGAAAATGATTCCTACACTGTTGAAAATTTTAACACTTTTTTGACTAATATAATAGTCAGGAGAGGTCCACACTCTTTTCGTGTTATTTTGTCGAGAACTATAGAAGTTTAAATTTGACGAGCAAAGATAGTCAAGTATTGTCTATTGCTAAGGAGTTATTTTGTCCAACTGACACGTGGAATTATAAAATACTTCTAGTCACATTTTATTTGATCTAGACTAGACAAATTTACTAGCTGTTTAACTAAATGAGTGCGATCTATTGGGTGTTTTAACACCATTTTCTAAACACACGTCTTTTTAATATGCAACTCCTATTTCTTAGTGCTAATAATATTCTCTCTTAAGACGATTTCTCAATTATAAATATGCAAAACCACTCATTCACAAGTTTTGGTTTTCAACTAAACGTACCAATTTTAAAATGATTTTTTGAGAACCATTATAAATTAAGTGAATGTTTATGCTATTTGAGGTCAAGTCTAAACTAATTGCGTGAATAGATGGTCCAATACATCTTTAAGATATTGGAAATTTTTTATGCCCACTGGAATTACGTTTAATAACACGAGGTTACACTTTGCAAGTCAGTCACATTTGGTGGTTTGTTTGGATATATTAATACGGAGAATCAAACACGAAAACAGATACACGTGCAATGCAGGTGGTGCGTATAATGCAATACTGTATTAGAATAGGTGGGGTTTCTATATTTCTATCCGAGGGAAAAATTCTGATTGGTTGACGCTTCTGAATGTCTAGAAAAATAGTCAATCCTTATATCTGAACAAAGAATTCACACGAAATTCTAGTCATTCCTGTTCTATTCAATACGCGTAGTCAACTCCTCTGGCAAAGTTTGGAAAAATCAACACTAAAATATTTGACTAGCGCAAAATTAACGCCAACACCGTAATATTTTCAACAGTGTATACATCCATTTTGCATCACGTTGCTTTGGTTGCTATTTAGCAACTGAAGAATAATTTGATGCTATGCCTTTCATGCTCAAAATATATATCTTGGTATGGAACATATGATATACCAACGCTATCAACAACTTTTTTGATATTGTTTATATAAGCGCTTGTTATCCTTGAGGACTTTAAACTACTCAGAAAATTGTATTACTTATTAAGTTTTATTTCAATTTTAGAAGGTCTACCGAAAGCAATGTTTAACGGTTACAAGGTATTTTTACACTTTATTACATCGTAAGGGAAAAAAATAGTGCAAAAGCAAAAGCGTTTCAATGTGGCCACCAATCTTAAGATCAGTTAGCAGCCAGTGTGCCAACACAATGGAGGGAATTGTAACGATTAAGCTAGACTCCGCGTATTGTTTAATCATAAATCGTATAAGAGAAAGGTTATATAAGTAGGTATATCGCAAATTTACTATTGTCAAACTAAAACAACAAACAACAAAAGCGATGTTAAGGTGACCTAGCGCATACTTACACAAGTACACATACGTGCCCTCAATTCTTTCCAAAGTAACGTGTCTTTTTTTGTGTCTTCCCTCTTTTTCTGGCGGCCACTGTCCGGTGGAATTGACAAATATTTGACTTGTTCTTCACGCAGTACTGACACGGAAAAAAAGGTGCGCGTATACGACCGTAATGCGATATTTACCACAAATTCTCTGCTCAAGTGTGTACTTATTAGAACCTTGATCGCTAGCACAAAACAAACGGAATTCCGATGTGGAGCGCAGATATTGTAACCTATTACGATGTGGTCAACTGAAGTGTAATTAATAACGCTAGTCTTGCTTTGTGCGTAATACAATACAATTTCTGATACATACAGTCATGACCTGAGAAATAAGGCACCCAGAGTGACATCAACAAAAGACTCTAGAATTTTATCGGACAGTAGGAATTAAAAACTTGTATATTGATTTCTCTTATCACAGACCTGTAAATTTTTCTGCAAATGCCGCAAAGGTTTGTGTACAAATAAAAGGGGCGTCTTTAAATTTAAATTAGTGCAACAATTTTGTATGAAGTGAAATTGTAGTAAAAGCAGAAGGAATTGATGTAACTATTGCTGCATTATCTGTACAGCAAAATATAATTTTTTGAGCGATCTTGTGGTTGCACACTTTGAAACAAATACTTGTATATATTTTCTACAAAAAATGTCAAATTTTACATTCTGTCAAAAATCGTGAACAATCGAGTGGCGTGACCAATGGTCGCGCTCTTATTGAGAAGAAGAAAGGGATTCTTTAACAGGCCCAATACTGTTTATGTTTGCAAGCGTAATACATTTTCATCGTACAGCTGCCTGAGCATGACGTTTGACGTTTTACCCAACTACACCATCAGAAGAGTAAAAGCTATCGCGACCCAGAGCGCGACGAAATTAGCATATTATGCGAACTTTCGCAGCATTTCTTAAAACGGTATCTTTGTGTGGGTTTTCTCGCTTGAAGTTTAAAGACATTGCAAGGATTGGAATATATAGAAAATTGTGGCGCAGTATTTTCAAGTGTGCGTATACTCACCACAACAAATGCATATATACTGTTTGTGTAAACCTCGACAAGATAAATCAAAAGTGTTGGAGAACTGTAATAAAGAAGAAACAAAACCGCAAATTATCGCAAGCTCAAGCTCAAGCAGCAAATAATTGGAGCCCAATTCTGCACAAGAAGTTCCCAAAGTATACAAAAGCGATAAATAACAAATATTTTGATAGAACTTTGAAAATCTATTTCTGGGCAATCTGTTTTACATATTTATTCTTAGATATTCTGTACCTTTTCTTCTTCTTCTCCTTCTTTAAGTTAGGGTGTGCACCTATAGTCCAGGCACTTGAGCTAGGTGCTCAGCGTACCGTCCCTATTAAATCTCTTACTTCCACTCGAGCAGCTTGATGTTTTCTATAAAGCCCAGTATCTTGCCAAGTGGACATTTGAAAACTCTCCAGGGCTCCAATAGATCTTTCCCGAAATATTTCTGCCTGAGCACTTTCAATTCCTCACTTGTGCAGTTTACATGTAAACTTGTTTCCTCATGTAGTTCGCATCGTCTGCATCACGGTTCGCTTACTTGATCTGTGTTGTATAGATGCTTCCTCAGGGGACAGTGTCTAGTTACCAGCCCAGTATCAGAGAACCTCGACCTCCATTTCTTTGTACTTTCTTTATCTAACCACGTCCAGATCTCCCTTCATGCAGAGTCCTTAGTAATTTCACATACGGGCTATGGACCTATGAAGTGTCTTCTAGAGTCCTCCTTGGCTAGTTTATCGGCTGTTATATTGCACTTTATATCCTCATGTCCTGGCACCCAAGTCAGAGACACTATGTAATCTCGTGCCAGTGTTTTGAGGGACTATTTGTCCCCGTGTCTCTCCAACTAGTTTTGACGTAGTTACAGAATACGAGACTGTCGTGATTTTACTTATTTTCCTCCTCATGTAGCCCCTCTTTACAATCATTTCTGCACAGACTGCAAGAGCGAATACCTCTGCCTGGAAGATCGTTGCTTGCTCCCCCAGGCTTATGGATAGCCTTTGATTAGGGTTGGGCCTTCAAATACCGGCTCCTGTGGCTTAGTCTCTGTTCGGTATGGATATTTTCACCCCACCATCGTACCCGTGGTATCAGTGTGCCCTCCGACCCTAATGTTAGGATGCCACAAGTTGTTGGCTTTCAGTCTAAGGATCGCACTCATAGCGTCCGCTTGCACATAAAGCTCCAGCGAGTATAGGCCCGCAATGGTTTCCAAAGAAGCGGTCCGTGTGCCAATTGCACTAATGATTCCCAGCAATGCTTGTCTCTGGATAGCGGTTAGTAGCTTCGCTGCGGAAGACACTTCTGTCCTTCTCCACCAGACCACTGCCCCGTACCTTATCGCTGGTCTTATCACGGCAGTATATAGCTAATGGATCACCCTCGGCTTTAGTCCCTAGGTTTTACCAGCAACTCTCCCGCAGCGCCAGAATAGTTGCGTAGCCCTGGTCGTTGTTTTGAACTAAGTGATTTTTCCAGCTTCGTTTCGCATCGAGGGTACTACCCAGATACTTACTTGGTTGTTTGTAACTCTGCCCAAACAGTCTAATGCCGCCTAAGTTATTGAGTTTTCTCATGTTGGTGAAAGCAACCAACTTTGTTTTTTGTGGATTAACTGAGACTCCTTATGAAAGGCTCAATTTCTCCGCCATTCGCAGTGCATGACGCATGATGCCCGCCACCACGCCTGGGAACTTCCCCCTACTACGATGACATGTCATCAGAGTACCCCTGCGTCCTATGTCGAAAATCGTTGCAAGGACAACTTCTTTTTGATGTAGGCTCCTTCCGAGTTATCCCACCAAACTATGCAGGACAGCCTCTCCTGATTTGCCCCTCTGATACGCCCATTGCAGAGGATGCATAGGAGATCTATTAAGTGCTCCTTCTGTAATGTTGAGGTGTGTAATTTTTTTCCATAGTCTTCAGCATAAAAGATGTAAAACTGATTGGTCTGAAGGATTTAGGATGGTAGTACGTATCCTTTCCAGGTTTCGGAATAATCCTAGTATATTTCCAGGCCTTGGGAATGTAACCCAAGGCGTAGCTAGCCCTAAATATCTCCTCGACATGATGTCTCGAATTGCCTCCTACAGCAAACTTGAAAACACTATACCTGATCCCGGAGATTTATACGGTTCAAACGATTCAACTGTCGATTGAACAAGATGAGATTTGAAAATATCGTTTGATTGTCTCCAATCGTCCTTAAACGCCTTCTTCAAGGCAATTGATTGGTCTGTTTTACTGAAATCCACCCTCTCCGAGTCGGGAAAGTGCACGCTGAGAAGGTACTCAAGAGTCTCCTCCGCAGTGGATATGGCCCTCCCGTCTGGCAGCTGAATGGACCTCAGTGTATTAGAAGAGTCCTTCAGAATCATGTGAGGTCCGACCATGTCAGGGACACCTTCTATGTCTTCACAGAAGTTTCTCCAGGCCTTCTTCTTTGATTCTTTAATTCTTTATAAGGGGTAGGTTATAGGTACCTAGTTTAGCCTTATAAGCTTCCTAGTTTTCCGTTTTTTTTTCGCCTTGTTAAATAACTGGTGCATTTCTGTTCTGATAGTGTTCAGCTCTTTACTCCACCAAGCAACCTGTCTTGGCGAGCGACGCTCCCTTAGTGGACAGTTGTTTTCATAACACGAGAGAATGGTCCTTTGCAACCATACAAGGGCAAACTCTAGTCTCTCATTATTCCTGATGCTTACAGGATAGTTACGGGCTGCTGCAGAGAAATCTTCCCTGTAGGACTCCCAATTAGTCCTTCTGGGATCCCTGTACGTTCTCAGCTCCGCTGCGTAGTTAGAAATTAGGATATGTACGCATGATCAGATAGAGATGGATCATCCGATACATGCCAATTCCTGATGTTTTCCCGCACCCCTAGTGTGCAGAGAGTTTATATCAATTAGTGATTCCCCCTCGATGTTCTAAACGTTGGTTTGTTGTCACGATTCAGACAGTTAAGTTCAGTACTACACAAATAGTCAAATAGAGACTTACCTCTTGAATTATTGTCCCTGCTACCCCATGTCACATAATGAGCATTGGTATCAGCTTCAAAAATTAGCTCCAGCTTATTCTTGCTGGTGAACGCCACTAGGGTATCCATATTAGACCCTGGTAGTTCTTTTTGTGAGTCGATGGGTAGGTAGAGAGACGCAACAATCGTCTCTAGTACCTCTTTCATGTATTGTCACTTTAAGTCTGCCTACCGTCATGTCCGCAGTACACAGTTCCATGGTCCATGATTGGCATCATGTCCAGATAAGATCTAAAACAGATACAAGTTCTGATTTTAGTGTTAGGTGCACCCACTATGAGCTCCCTTCCCTTAATCTGCAATTCTCCCACTTTACCACTTCAGCCAGCACCCTTTGACAGAGTGCCGCCGTGGCTGTCTTCTTGTGCTGAAGATTGACTTGTAAAATCTTTAGCACCACTTTATTTCCACGATGTCAACGTCTGTTTGTTCGTTCGTTCTTTTCCAGGATCACAAAGCTAGCCCTCTGGTCACGATAGTACGGTCTCCAATTATCCCGCCTCAACGTCTCCTCGGACTCCTTGTCGATTCGAAGACTCAAATGCCGTTATGGTTTCTGTGTATTCATATTTCTTTTAGTGCTTTTCTTGACGTGTCACTTTTGTTGATAAATGAAGATAACTATCACTAGTTTTCTCAACAAATTTGGAATAGTTTATCCATGAACAAAATGCGTTATGAATGACAGAATTCCGAATAACCTTTCACAAGAAACATATTTTGCTTCCATTTAAATTATTTGTAACCACCACTTTTAACCTTTGCACGAATATATATGCTTTTGAAGTACACATTACGACTAAATTCCTAACCAGCGTCATAGTTTTTGAAGATCTATATATACCGAGAGAAGAAAATGCATTGTGTGAACCAAAATCATTTTGTTATAAATATAGTATTGTTTCAGCAGCATTTTTAATCCGATTGAGCAAGATATAAGGTTACAATAATTGAAAAAAGAAATTGTTAGTTCAACAGCATACCGTTTGTTAACGTGACCACCAACAAAATATTTTGCTTGAATAAATTAAGAATATCTGGCTATATTAACTAAATCATGATTGTTAGAAGAACGCTTCACAA
This sequence comes from Protaetia brevitarsis, assembly GCA_004143645.1. NCBI lineage: Eukaryota > Metazoa > Arthropoda > Insecta > Coleoptera > Scarabaeidae > Protaetia > Protaetia brevitarsis. The sequence goes on from RXPK01000205.1 coordinate 157,757, forward strand.
TATTCGGCAACACATTTTAATTGCATCACAAATATATTACATCGTATATTATATTTTGCTAAATTAAGTAAAAAAGTATGACTATGGCTGTGTATATACTTCTATTATTGAATTAAAAGAAATGTAACTTAGTGAATCATTTAAGTATCACTGTTGCCAATTTGAACCTGTATTAGGCAGCCTCATCCATACAGGAAGCAACTATGCCTGCGGTTAGTCAATGCCATACCGGATCAGCCTAGTCCGACAGTATATGTGTAACTAAATATAACAACATAAACTGATGTACAGAAATTCAACATACCAAATGGCAATCACTATTTTAATCAAAAAAAAAAAAGAAAAATTAGTGTAGCTCTTTGATTGCCCTACGTATTTCTTTTTGTAGTAAAAATCTCTTATTTCAGTAATTTTAATAACTATATGTATACGGAGGGAACGAGATATGTTAAATTAACAAAAACGTTTTTTTTTTTTAAACAAAATATTCTTGATTTAACTAAAATAAAATTTTGAATAATGAATAATGAGGGCATCCAGATTATTTTTATACTTCTATTTTATTACCTAATTTATATGTATTACAGAAATCGTCGTGAAGATGGCGCTTCTTCTATTTCACACCGGTAATGACCCATATTGGTCATGAAAAGCACAACTGCTTGGACTATACAACATTAATCTGATGGAATCACCAGTAATCATCCAATAGAAACTGTTAAAATTAAAACGACTGATTTGACATGACGATAACATGCAATGGTACCGATATCAATAAAGCTATGCTATTCTTTACATAAATATCCTGTTTTAGAGATATTTTGCACTTTATATTACGAATATGAGGTGGTAACTGTACCATGACACCTGCACATACCCCTTGCAAGACGAAATGAAAAATGCTTGTATAGCTTGCTGCAAGAATATAGTGTTATTAACTGAAAATACAATTTTATTTTGGGCTCGACAGAATTTTATTGTTTAACACAGCAAAAAAAATAGCACTTGGTCATTTTAACTAAAATGTTTGTTTAACCTAACAGTAAAATACATTTTTTAGTCAATTCTTTTACTATGTTAAACATGAAATAATTGTTTATTTTACCCATGACACTTATTGTCCTAACAATATTGAAAAAAATACTTTGATTGTTAAAACAATGCTAGAAGTATTGTCAAATCTACATAATTATTTTTTAACATTTACATTTTGGTACTTTAACAGACACTTTTATTCGACTATATTTAACCAAAACCTTTTTTGCCGGATCCCTATTTTTTTTGTTAATGTAACACATCTTGTTTTCTTAGTGTACTTGTTTATGTTCAATATTTACTTAGTTCTAAGGATGATACAAAACTTATAAACATATTTTGTAAGAGACATCAAAAATTTTGAAACAAATGAGCTCAATGTGACGAAACATTTTGTTACTAATTTCTTGACAATCCTAACAAATATTTTTGCATTAAACATGTGTAGTCTTTATCCCATTATCCTTTTAAATTCTTAAAATGAGTAGTACTTTACTATTTCATATTAGATGTCGCTGGTATTACTAATCTACAATATTAAAAAATTGACCAGTGTATTGACTATATTCCTACACTATTTTAAGATATATTCCTATTACGTATTCGGCAAATCCATATTTTATAAATATTAGGTACAATAATATTGGATCAATCAGAAAAAATTGTTGTCGTCACGAAACTGATACCAATTTCTAAGAATAATTCCAAACATTTTTTTTTGCGCATTGCTTAACAATATTGGAAAATGACGAAAAGGTAAAAAGTAAAAATGCGAAAAAATAGAAATATTGGTACTTACAAAGGTTATAATCGTGATAAACCCAAATGTTCCTTTTCGTTTTATGTACTTACCCACATTGTACACGTAGCATATGAGTGCTTTCTTTTACTGACAATTAGCTTATTTGTAAACACTGAATCAGTAGCCATTTGTTTCGAGTAACTTACATAGCTACCATGGTTACCCATATTGTTTCATAATTTTCATTATGTGTTTTATGAGAAACGCTAACCAGAAACGCTGTTCCTTTATAAAGAATATTGGTATATCACACAATGCCACAATCTTAGCAGCAAAACAAGCAGCAGGATCAAAGTCCAGGTATAGAGTCGTATAGTGTGCAATTTATTAATTGAGTAGAACAGGCAAGTGCATTTTACAAGATTGCTCGCTAACGTCTTTCAAGTTTAATTAGCGGTGTGCGTGGGTTTAACCGTGAAATTCACTTAAAGAACCGTTGCTTCAATACTTGTCTCTATTCCTTTTTCACTCTTCCTCGTTCATATCGGTTTTTTCCGCTTTATTGTTGTCCGCCAGGCAATATTGTTTTCGTATTAGTGGTAATGAAATCATATAGAGGCGCATATAGGTGACAAACTCTCCACTTATTGTTAGTAGAAAACGGATTATGTTTATGCCGCAAACGTGAACACTACAAAGTTGCGGTGACAGCTCATGATTTGATCGGAGGTCGTCAAGAATAAGGTCAGGTAGGTAACCCGTTTTCCTCGACGGTCCATTGTTTACGTTGTCGACGGCGAGCTTGTGCAACCGAATGACATTCTTAGAAACCGCGTGCTATGTTCCAAAGGAGCTGATATAAAACATCAAACAGATATAAATGTAATAAGAAAGTAGCAATAGCTTTGGTAAAATACAGTGCGTATGAATAGGAGCAGCAAACTTTTAGCGCGTTTAAGTGCTACGCCTGTAATATTTCTTATCCAGTAGTATTAATAATTCAGAAAGAAAATAATATATAATCGAGTCTTGCATAACTACGTAGGTAACATAGTGACGTGAAATGACCTTTAATGGACGTCAATGTGACATCTATTACGTGATATTGACGTCTTTTAAATGTCATTTCACGTCACTATGTAACCTGGGTAAGCTCAAAATAAAGTTCATATATATGTTAGATACCGTATATTCCCTATATTCCATATTCATATTCACATTGTGGATTATCATAAAAATCATGCGAGATAGAACAAACACCGTTCTTCACAAAATTAAAGTTCGTTAAAGTTCCTACGGAAATGTTCGTATTATTTCTTTTCGAAAAGATTAGGAGATATGGAGAAGAGTGTTGATTTTTTTTTCCTTCCAATACCAATAAGCATCTTTTTGTAAACTTTCACACAACTGATATATCTTCTGATAAAACACTTGCTGGAAACTGAATCTAAAGTGTTGCAGGCTGATGGAGATGCAGGCATACTCATTGTTGGGTCAGCGATTACTGAGGTAGGAAAAGGGATATGTGTAACAGTAATCGATGATGATACTGACTTATTGATGTTGTTAATGAATGTTGCTCTCCTAAGGTGTACCTTGACAATGATTTCGCCTGGAAGAGATAATCAGAAAAATAAAGTGGACAACAGATGGCGGAAATTGAAAATGTATTGTATTGATCGTTAATGCTTTTGCGGACTGCGATTTAATTTTCTCAACATACAAGAAACGTAAAACTACACGTTTTGAAAATATAAGGTCTGATAAAAGATTTAGAAAAGGGCAGTAGCAGATGCTGGTATTATTTTTCTCTTATCCACGCGTGGATCCAAAAATGAGTGTAGTTTGAATGCTCTGCACCACCAACTGTATTTATGTTTATCAACGGTTGCAATCACTGTAAGCGTATTTCAAATTAGCGACTTTGCTTCTAAGAACGACAGTTGCAAACGAGCACTTAATGAAAGTATATCACCAAGGACTAAAGTGGCGTTGGCTCCACTAAATTGCGACTGGAAGAATGTTGGTTGTTATTTGCACCGGACAACAACCTCTCTAGCTGCTGCTCCAGAGCAGTTGCTGCAACTAGTTGCTTGCTCACGCACCACAGATTGTCAAACCAACTGTGAGTGTAGAAATGCTTTGCAGTACTCCAACAGTGAAGATATAGAAATAGATTTAAAAGAAGAAGAGGAATTACTTACGTCTGACGAAGAGAAAATGGAGGAACCTATAGACATAGGTTTTCACATTTAAAGACCTTTTAATACTTATACAGTAAAGAGCTAATCAACATTTTATGACAATCAAACCTATTCCATTTTTGATGTCTGGGTTCAAAACCGGATTACGAGAAAGAGATTGGATTAAGACTTTTGTGTGTGTCCCATTGCGTAGCATAAACAACTCTGCATTTTATTTGTTGCGAAGCAGCCATAATTCTTGGTATACTTTTTTTCCTATTTTCATCTTTCATATGCTTCAACTAGATATAACTTTCCAAAATTCGATCTATTTGAGTTTCATTTTGTTGTCCTAAACCTAATCGTGTCTAATGTTGGAATAATTTTGTAACAATTAAGAGTATGCGATCTTATTCAAGGATGCCATTCGAATGAATTGTCTATGTTCCTGATAACCTTTGGTTATTTTTTGCATTATTTTAGTAGTAATGAGGTATACTTGAAGAAAAGTATCCGAACGATGCGAGCGGAAGCGAGTGAGACAGAAGATATCAGGTTCCTTCTATTACAAGGAGTCGATATTTTCTCTCTTGCTTGCTCAGGCTTGAGTCGTTCGGTTATTATTTTCTTCAAGTCTACCTGTTGTTTAGATAAAATAAAACATTTTATATTTTACTATACCATTTCCCTAGAGGTGCAACAATTAATAAAGTATATATAGTAAATAACAATACAATTGAGTTAATCTCAATCAATTACGTTAATAGTAATTATAATTGAACCGGTGAGTTAGTAAAAGGAACATGTCTTATGGCATAAGTACAGAGCGTGTTTCCTTTTCCAACTCATCGATTCAATTGTGGCTTACATATTTCGGCCTACGGAGACCATCTTCAGAGCCATCTGCAAAATTACAATTATAACCATATTTGTTAAATAATATTCTTACTATGCTTATATTAACTAAGAATAAAGTTAATTAAAGTTAAATATTCAAATTATATATATCATAATTAGAAAATCTTAATTAATATGAATTATTAATCAAGATTTTATATTAAAAGATTATTTAAATTTAATTCAAAATTTATAATGAACTAAAGAGAAATGAAAATATGTCGAATCATATGAGGATAGACACATCAATGAACTAAATCTTAATTCGAATAAACAAGTATTATAAAAATTCTAAGAAAAAGATGTCAACTATAATAAAAGTAAAAATTTGAGGTGTGATAGAAGGGCGGTACTTATTAAATATAACAAGAACAATTCAAAGTGTTTAAAATCGATCAAAGTTAATTGAATAGACTGAAATTATAATAAAACTTTTGCTTGATTTTATATTCTGATTATTATTACATTTAATAAGTGCGACCTTTCTACAGCACCTCAAAATACTTGTGTCTACCTTGTACATTAGGAATATTTTCACTTCTCTTTAGTTCATTGTAAATTTTGAAGTTAATTTTAAATAATCTTTTAAAACATTTCAATTAATTATGATATATTTAATTTGAATATTCATCTTTTCTTTACTAACGTAAATATAGGTAGTGAGAATATTATTTAAGGAATATGATTATAAGTGTTATTTTCCAGATAGCTCGCTCTGAAGATCGCCTTTTTAGGTCGAAACATGTAAGTCACAAATATAATTACTACTAAAGTAATTGTTTAAGATTAATTGTATTATTATTTACTGTAATTTAAACTCAATCTGGACAAAACCATGAATAAAGCATGTGCTGCAAACTTCTAGACCCCTCACCACAAACTGCACTAAGCTGAACGTATGTTTCGATAGCAAAGCTATCATCATCAGCAGAAACACTGAACTGAATTCGTTTCATTTCATTCAGTTCAGTGTTTCTGCTGATGATGATAGCTTTGCTATCTAAACGTACGTCCAGTTTAGTGCAGTTTGTGGTGAGGAATCTAGAAGTTTGCAGCATTACCAGTACCACAGTTTGGAGTATTTTTGTCAATAAAGCATGTGTTTGAGTCCATAATTGGATAAAATTGATACTTAACTAAATTCCATATAAGTACTTCCCAATTTTATTTTATGTACTGAGTGTTGCTACCGGTTGCGGTTCTCACTTTGAACCTTCATCGAGGTAGCTTACAAATAATAGTCATGGATTAAAAACAATTAACAATTGTTAAAATGTAGAACACCGATGCGTAGTGCCGCAGGCATATTTCAACGATTTTCATCGTTGTTTTGAATCCTTGACTATTATTTGTAAGCTAGATTGCTGACGGTTCAAGGTTAGAATCGAAACAGGTAGCAATACTTAGTATATAAAATAAAATTAGGAAATATTTATATTAATTATAATTAATAAAGTATTAATTGAAATAAATAATCATAAATTCAAATCTGGTATCGTAACTTCTCATTTGCATTTGTTAATAATATGCATGTAAGTAATTACAACGCGTTTAAAAATATTATTTATTTATATATGCCAGGAAGGTATATGCAAATATCATAGTTTTGAATAGGCGTACACATAAATTCTTAGGCTAATACGTCGCTGGGTCAAGTTCAGCTTCAAATGTGACGTATATGTACGTATATTTAATTGGTATTTCTTCTGCATCATACCTGCGTGTTTTGTGTGCAATAGAAAGTAAATAGATTTAGTTACGTAATTGAATTACGTTTCGGTATTATCTTTAATAACTCTCCGTATAGAAAAGACTATTTTTTTGCACAAAATAAGTATATTTGACTTTTTTACATGCAGATAAGAGAACAGAAATATTTTAAATAATTGGCAATATCCATTTTGTTTCGGTAGATCTATCGTAAGCTCGCTGTGATATAGAGCTGGGTAATGTGTCTCGAGCAATTTTTTGGACCTAATCGAAGCAACTGCTTGCTGATCACGTGATTTGTTGCTAAAAAAGCTAGTTTATAATCATTTATTTTTTTAATTTTTTGAGAGTTATATTAAAAAGGGATATCAATATGTTATTTCAGCTAAGGGTCACCATCTTTAAAACGTATTTTTTGTGGCATCCATCAGGGATGGAAGATTTGAGAGCGTGCTCTGCGATTTGATGCAGACTGCTCTAAGGTCTCTCGAAAATTGGTGTAGAGAACGTTGCCTCTCTGTAAACCCAGATAAATCAGAGATGGTACACTTTACTAACAAAAGAAAGGTGGAAAAACTCCGGCCCACCACAACTGTTTGGCACTGCTCTCGTTTCTCGGGACGAAGTCAAGTATCTGGGTATCACTTTTGACAGAAAACTAAGCTGGAGCAAACATGTCAAAACAAAAGCTGAGAAAGCGTGTAAGGCCTTTTGGCAGTGTCGCCGCGTCCTGGGTAGGACTAGGGGATTCTCCCCGAAAATTACCTTGTGGCTGTACACTGCCATAATTAGGCCCATGCTAATTTATGGTGCCCTCGTCTGGTGGCCAAGGGTGAGACGAGTGGTAGCCAGGAATGACCTGAAGCATGTGCAGCGCATAGCATGTCTTAGCAATTACAGGGGCAATGCGCACTACGCCGACGGCGGCAATGGAAGCCCTCCTATGTGTCCCTCCCCTGGATCTGTTCGTGGAGAAGACTGCTTTTAGAGCGCTTATAAGGTTGCGGTCCCGGGTCTTCTGATCGGGGAATGGGGGGTCGCGGCCACGTGCGCATCATCCATGAGGGCGTCGCTAAAGTGCCTCTTCTTGGTGCCGCGAAGGACTGTGTGTCCCCCGTGTTTGCTTTCGGCAGACACTACCGCGTTCATGTCGACCCTTGCGTCGAATCACTGCCTTCGATTGCTGTCTATACAGACGGATAAAGACAAAAACAGGTACAGGTGCGGGAGTTTTCTCTCCAGACCTCAAGCTCAACTTAGAGGTTGGCCACCAGGTAGGGTCGCTACGGTTAAGTTTTGGCGATCCTGCATGGTGCCGAAGAAATTTTTAGCAAGGGCATTAAGGACGACGCATTGTCCTTTTACAGTGATAGTCAAGCTGCCCTTAAAGCCCTTAGTAGTTATAAGATCGCTCGGCCTATACTTCAGTGTCATAGTGCCCTTGGAAGCGATCGCCATTGATAAATAAGATTGGTACTCAGATGGGTAAAGGTCATAAAGGTAATCTGGGAAACGAGGCTGCCGATAGGTTGGCGAAGACGGGTTCGTGTTCTCCTTACGTGGACCGGAAGCCTGTTCTTCCATTTTCTTCGCTACACTCAAATACCTCTGATAAACCAGTGGACCACTACTCTACACAAGAGAGATGGGTATCCATAAACCACCTGCTGTCAGGCGCGCAAAGCCATACCCAATCTGTCGCCTAGGACAGCGAGATACTGTCTGCAAGCTTTCTCAAGTAAAACTACGTCAAAGTTGTAGGCTATTGACTGGCCACTGCAAACTTAATAAACACATGCACCGCATGGGACTGACTAGCAGCCCACTCTGCCGTGCATGTTACCTAGAGGACGAGACACCGGAGCACATCTTATGTGACTGTCCAGCGCTTGCCCAACTTAGAGGTTCCATCCTGGGGGAGTTCTGGCCCAGTATGGCCAGCTTTGGTGCGCCTCGCATGCTGCGCTGCTCGAGTTTCATTCCTTCGTTTGGGTTGGCTCGAGTAGGCTGCGGGCGAGTGACGCCGCCTAGGGAAGATAGCACAATGGGGCCGGTTAGAGTGGCCTAAGTGCGCGTGGCTAGCCACTCTTTCCAACCAACAATCCAGAATCCAGGGATCTGTCTTAGGGCTCTTTCAATTCATAATATACACCAATGACATCAATGGAAATTTAAAAAAATCTGGCATATACCGACGATACGATTTTAATAATCAGCAGGGAGTATCTATATCTACGACTTGCGCTTAGCCTACTGCCAGGCTCGTCCGCAAGAAACTGATGTACTAGTCTCTCACCACCATAATTACACAGGGTACTCTAACCTTGTGTTCTTTTACGGAATAACTCAGATGATGATTTTTAGTGCTGGAATTATTACATAGAAATAGCTCAAAATCATGATGAAGCAATTTTTGCTCAAATTTTGTAAATTTATCAAAAAGCAGGTGTTAATAAGGTGAATGTCACAAAATATTCTGTAAAATTTATAAAATTCCGTTGTAGATGTACAAGGATAACAAAATTTGGTAAAATTTATTACTGCGAACTGAGATGAATCACATCCGGAATCATCCAACTGCATGATTGGTAGAGGCAAGAGTTTCCGCAGTGTATACATTTAATATGCAGAGCAATCATCTACAAAATTGGCGCTAGGTTGAAAAAAATGGCAATTCCAACACCATAATTACATTAAATTAAGTCCAAATTTGCTTAAGTTAAGTTTGCCCCAGCTCACTTTTTTAATTGCACAACACTTATTACACTCAAATAAATTAATACAATATGTAGAATTAATAATAGAAGTAACAAAATAAATGATTGCCTTCACTACATTTCTCTTATTAGATTAAGTATAATTCTAGTTAACTCAACAATATTTTACTAGCAAATTTAATTTAATATTTGCTTTTCCTGAGTCCATCTATATATTGCCGTTGATTGAAACTTTCTATAATTATAAAGTTTGTTGTCACATCTCTATTATCTATCTGTCTTACTCTATTGTAGATAACTTGCTTCTTAAAAGCAGAAAAAAATTGGTGTTTCATATTAGGGAAAGCAGATACCATTTTCAAACTAATGTTATAATCGCCAGCACTCATCGAAGAAAAATGTAATAATACAATTACGAAGAACGCTGCCGCGTTGCGACACTCTAAGGTTGGAAAGTTTACCGCGGAATATTGCAATCCGCAAAATAATAAACCAAGGATATCGAACGGGATTTGTTTTTTATTATCAATAAATAATCCACTAGCATGTAGCACTGAGTGTCGGTGGCATAACAGGAATTTCAGCGTTTAATGCAATGGCCTTAACTTATCATAGTCGTTGCGATCCCGTTTTCAACGTTTCGCATTTCTACAGGGATATCTATTAATAAACAGCTTCACTAGATGCTGAGAACATGCACGCATAGATCGATATTTGCGTATGTGTGGCGTTATTGTATTATGACTTAAATAATTGGAGCAGAAACAGTTTATTGTAGTAATAAATAAAAACCAGCTGGCTAGAATTTCTACGCTTGCAACCTACAAAACAACATTCGCAAGGTATCCGTTCTGATTAGAGGATAAATATATGATAGAGTACACAATCAGCTGCTATTTGATGTTGTTTACTAAACCTTTTTATGTTATTCACATTTCTGATGGAATGAGAAACCGTACAAGTAAGCATTCCGGCGATTTGCTAATTTTCTCCTAAATGCTGTTCTTCTATAGGCCAATGAAAGGTGTCCGGAAAACTACACCGAAAAAAATTAGTTTAGTCCAATGCAAAATGCTTTGATTTAGCACAACTTTTGAATTGTATGTAAACAACACAACGGTTGGATTTACTCAATCCATAAAACATGCTCACCACAAAATATTTGTTGAATACGAAATTAAAAGTATCAAATGAACAGTAAATATTGTTTAATTAAGTGATACTTGTTATTTCAAGATAATAATTTTTGTGTTGTTAATAGCAAAATTATGTTGAGCCAAAAGCAGATTTTCAGATTCCTTAAATGAGAAAAAGGAATTAGTAGTAGTTCCATCAAATGGAGGCCAATATGGGATGCTACTGGCTTTATGTGAACATTTTCTCTTCAACTAAAAAATTCTGAAAAAAATGTATAAGGTGCACTAGTTTGTGGGGAGAAGCAAACGGCCTAACTACACTTCGAAAACATCGCACGCCCTTCTGTATATATTTTTTTTTAGTGGTGTCCCATATTCCCCTGCATGTGGAGTAATAGTAGACATAGCTAGTTTTCACAATAAAAATCCAGTTAATTACAAATTTTGGTTTGTACTGAACTTGAAAGAACTAAAAAAATGCTAGTAAATAAGCAATTAATCAAAACAATTAAAGCTGTAATCTGATTTATTAAATAAAATAAAGATATAAATTCTTGACCAAAAGGACATATTACAAAACAAAAATAATAATAAACATTTTTCTTTCATTGTTTTGAGAATCCTAAAGAAATAATACATAAGCGAAGAGCTAACACCATAAGTTTTTATTATTGTAATATAAAATTATATGTATTAACTGTCTTGAATCAGCGGCGCTAGCTAACACTCCCATAGTTTCAAATTTTGTTGCTTTAATCCGTTAACGATAACACCTTTATGGAACAAGTTTTAACAATTTTTTTCTTCCTGGGTGGTAACAGGTGGGAATTTGACGAAAAAAAATAAAAAAATATATATATTAACAGCGTTGCCGTATGGCAACGTTAGCCGTTGACGGGTTAATGAGTTGACAATAACGGGCGCTGTAAATAAAACAAAACAATCCAAACAGTTTTGGGCTATTGCATTGCTATCTGTACACGTAAGTGAACAAGCACACCAGTACAGATAACTGTAAAATATCTATTCTTTATGAGAAATTCGCCAAGTTCCCAAGAATGCATTTTTGTCCCATATTACGTTACTGTCTTACATTGCCATATTCGACGGTACTTCTTAAATTATTGATATATTTACAGTGGATTTGTATTAAATTACACTACTAGTTTCCGTTTTTCGGGCATACAGAATGCAGTAATAGTTAAATGGGTGAAACTTATGGAAAACATTACAATATTATTCTATCAGTTGATGTGTAGTTGTGGTGCTGCAGGGGTAGATCCTGTGACACCACAACGTTTTTGTTCGAATGGCAAGCGTTTACTAGTGTTGTGTTGTCGGAGAATGTACACCACAAACACACAAAAGGTTATAGGTATAATGTTTTCCATAAGCTTCACTAATTTAACTATTACGATACTGTATATGCCCGAAGAAGATTTTGAAGAACCAAAACCGGTAGCGTAATTATTAATACAGATCCATTGTAATAAATATAACAATATAACAATAAATTGAAAGCAGCTGCTACTTTCATTTTATCATCACAAGCAGATTTGTTTTTCAGTTAATATTATTACATTGTTACAACAAACTATACGGGCATTCAATTCGATTTGCAAAGGGGATTTGTTCAAGTGTCATGATATTGTACAGCGTCAGACAACTAAGTGGGAACACCTGATTTTTGGCTAAGTTATGGGTTCTATTAAAAAATAACCTTAAGAAAAGTTTTTGTAGTGTTTTTATTCTATATTCTATAACATATTTTGATTTTCAAAAACTATCATATGTTTCGTGATATGACGTCACCGACACTTTTTTAAATGGATCACAATCAATGTGAATCTTTTCACATTTTCGAGTAGACACTTTTCCAAAAATTGCAATGATATACGACTTGGTGGGTATGCGGCTTGAGATGCCATCATTGTAATTCTTGAAAAAGTGTCTATCCGAAAATGTGACAGACAGTGTGTCATAGAGTAGAACAAAAATACTACACAAAGATTTTTTTTAATAGAGCCTATAATTTAGCCAGAAATCTGGTGTTCCCATACATTTGCCTAACCCTGTATATATATATAGGGTAGCGCATTAGTGTGCTCGATAAATCTGAGATTATAAAAGAGATATTAAGGTATAGGTATTCTTAACTTACATGTTTTAACATTAAATTCATAAATATTTGTATGTATGTATATAAATGGAAAAGTGATGTTTCACTGCGACCTAAAAGATCTGTTGTGTCCCCTATTTTTGCTGCTTTACAGCTGGCCTTCCAATCCTATTCCTTTCAGAAAGTGTAGGATATCAGAGGACCCCAGTCTAGGTAAGTCTCCCTCTTTGATTTCATATGCTCCCAGGTGCAACGCCCCCGAGTTGCACAGTGCTACGCAGTTTGAGAGGAGATGGATGGGTGTTTCATCCTGTTCCCCACAAAATCTACATTCAGATTCCTTTTCCAATCCAACTTTACTCAGGTATTTTCCGTCTACAATAAGATGAAAGTATTCCTGTTAGTATGCGAACATTGTTCTTACTCAGGTTGATGCATTCTGTAAACCTCTTTTAGTTATAAGTTCCCAGAAGAATTTTACTTTGCCTCATACCCTGGAGATTTTTCCAGTCACTGAATTTTCTCTGCTCCATTTCTATTTTCAGTTTTTTCAGTATTGTACTACTGCTTAGTCCGCAAAAGGGTTCAGGCCCTACAAAAGGCATTCCAGCCGCTTTTTTTTTTGCGAGATTATCCGTTATTTCGTTTCCTTCCACTCCTGTGTGACCCTGGACCCACAGGCGGGTTACTTTATTCCTTTTGCCTAGCTCATTTAATTTCCCTAGGCATTCCCAGACCATCTTGTAACTGATTTCATATGAGCTCAGCGCCTTGATGGCTGCTTGGCTATCAGACATGATGATAATCTTCTGCTTTCGATAATTTCTATCAATATTGAACTGAACACATCTTTCAATAGCGTGTATTTCCGCCTGAAATATGCTTGGATATTTTCCCAAGCTTTCGAAATATGTGGTTCTAGGCCCATATATTCCTATTCCAGTTTCCTCTGCTGTTTTGGAGCCATCAGTATACCATTTGATGGCATTTCTATTCAAGTTCAAGATGGTGCTATGATCCCACTCGCTCCTGATACTGAGCTTTATACTGGATTCCTTCACAAAGCTGAATTTTTTTAACATATCATCCCGAGGCATGGCCCAGGTTTGAACACCGTCAGGAGATTGAGGCCTATGCGTAATCATTTCTTCCTTTACCATTCTGAGTGTGGTTCTTTTTGCCACGCCCTCTACTACAATATGAAGAAGGGTAACATCCAATACTACTGCGATGGCTGCTGTTCGGCAGATTCTCATAGCCCTCCTTAGGCATACACATGCTAATCTTTGCACTTTCGAGAGATTAATTCTCGCGGTGGCTCGATTAGTTCTTTTGCTCCAAGCTACTGATGCATAAGTGATGATCGGTCTCACTATCGCTGTATACATCCAAAGCAGTATTTTTGAGTTGCATCCCCAATTTTTCCGTGCAAAGTTTCTGCACACCATCAGAGCTCTTTTGGCTTTGATGGTTACTTCAAGTTCATGTTTGTTCCATAGAAGTTTATTGCCTAGGGTTCATGCATATTTACTTTTTTGCGTTTACTTCTGCGAGCCTTCTTATATAGGGTTTATCGTATCTATTTCGAGCGTTTAAAAAGTTTTGACCATTTTTATGTGTGAATTGCGGTATATTACGAGGATTAGTTCCGGTAAGAGAAACATTATACCACCTTTTTCGCACCATTGCTTGGATTGCCTGTCTTCTATTTTTGCTAATTTGAAAATTTAGCAAAAAAAATATTTCTTGCATGCAAGGTGAATCAAAACTCGGATCCTTAATTTTCTCTAAGCTGAAGTGGAACGCCCTATACTTTTTATGATGTTTCAATAGATATTTATGGGCTCTTTCTTTTTTGTTATATACAATATTATGACACAGTACCATAATTCTGGAATGTAAAATAAATCTGTAGACGAGATATATGTAATTAAGCGCCCATTCTTAGGATGACATTATTATTCGGGACATTTTGTAAAGTCTTGGTAGGTGTTAGTCAGCTCAAGTAGCTGCCGTGTATGTTGGCAGTCAGGTGACTAGTTGCTGTTTGAAATTATATGAAAATAAAGGCCTTGCTACTGTGGAACTATATTATTTGGTTAGCATTTCTTCCTATAGTATTGTATGATAGTCATATACGTATTATTGTACCAAACTAATATAATATATTCATTGTAATCCTTAAGAATGAAATATGATTATATGATTTGAGAATAAAAAATAAAAAAACCTTTCCATTCACTATATTATACCGGAATTCATTTAGTACTACATGTTTCGGCTTTCGCCATCATCAGTACTCTACAAAATGTAATGCAAAAATTAATACCAATAATGATTATAGAATAAATGAATAATATGGTTTTATCCATATCTATAATTATTGCCATTAATATTTGAATTACTTATTAACTTTGTCTTATTTTTCCACCTACCGCTCCCCATAACACTATATTGTACAAGAAATGAGAATAAAACATAGAGTAGTATAAAATGAGCAACGTCTAAACGTCAGATATATTTCTTACACGAGAGATAGCAGAACTCGCCCTACTAACTAGGCCACATATATTATTAAAATGCTCTGACCAGCTTGCTCTTCACGATCACCCCAAAAAACTTCTATCTATATTTTCGTGAGGAACAAAATTAATCTTAAACGGTTTTTTGTATATTCATTATGTTGTTTTGTTTTGTACACTTTTCCTCGGGCACCAAGCTGGTGCTGCAAATACATCCTCGTAATTCCCTAAGGGACTGCGCGGTGACCATCGCAGACGTATTGTCAGGAAAACTTATTTAAGTCATGAGTGGCGCCAGAACGGACCCCTGTGCAACTCCAATATTGATATTATATTCAGCATATTTACTTTCAAAAGAGATTAGCCGGTCAACTAGTCTGCCTCACCTTATGCATGCACATTATTTAAGTTAATTAAAATTATCTGTTTGTATGTATTTCAAAATGTATAGGGGAACTATCGCATTATATATAATTACCAGTTCTACGATATAGTAGTTGCGTGTAGCAGTGCATGTGCAGGTATGTGTATGCGAATGCGTAAGGACATTTGAAGGTATATAATAATTTTTGTACTTTCCTCGTTATCTTAGCCACTTACACTTAATTGAGCCGCGATTAGCAGAGTTATTGGTCTTAATTATAAACATGAATTTAATTTCCAGTAGCAGTCGACGAGGCAGTAGTGGAAACAACAACAGTAACAACACCGAGCAAGAACCACCGCCTGAGGAATTGACAAGAACGAGAACGCACGATAAAGTAATGAGAAATATTCCCTCCTACGAGGCACAAATAAACAGCGCAAATCTTGCAGAAACAGGAAAAGCCTTCTCCGCGTTCGCTCCGGGATATTATTAAACGCACCGCTAGATAACTACGGATAATTAGATGGATAAATCCAACTGAGCAGTCAAGTTGATCGCAAAAAGTTAGTAACTTTGAGAAATTGCGCTTCTATAAAGGATTGTTAACATTGGATCAGAGACGTACCGACGTGAAATTGCTGCTATGAATAAGACTAAAAACAGATCATAGGATTGCTTAGTATCCAATATTATGAAAACTTCACCTAATAAAATGACATGTATGTATAACAACAATCTTTTCGGGTTTTTTTACATGACTATCCAGTTTATATATAATAAACTTCTTACTACAAAAATTGAATAGTAAGGCGCTTGAAATTTTTGGAATTCTGTTTATTATCTTTATTTAACATGTATATACGGCTGTTTTTACTGAATTCATATCCTGAATATAATTTTGTTTTCAATTTTCAATGCAAAATACCATTTGCTGTTATTATTTTAAACGATAATGTACTTTTGTTTTACGTAACGGTAAACTTTCAGTGTTAATTTACTTGGTTTTTATATCCTCAGTTCTCTCTTTTTACTTCAAACACACATGATTATACTTCCTTTCGGTAGATGACACCTGCACTTGTATGTCTTTACAAATACACACATATCGCACGCGCCATCCTAAATACGAACAGTTACATATGTCGTTATATGTATGATGTGGTGTTTATTCCTTCAGCGGTAACTATGCTGCTGAGGAGGCTGCTGCTGAGTGTTCCTCACACTATAAATATATATACAGGGTATTCCACGTAACTGGTTCATTAAAAGTTTATGATGTTCTATTATTTACTTATATTTGAGATTTTGGCACCAGTATCTGTTCGATTGGAACTATAAATGTAAAATACCTTAACCAAAATATCATTTCCGGTTGACCGGAAATGGATGTCAACTTTTTTATTTTAAATAGAATGATATAATTTTTTATTCATTTTTGGATTCTACAACTATAAATACGTCAGTTTTCATTAGCTATTCCTATAGCTACATGTTGCCGTTTTTGAGTTATTTAAGTTTTTCTTTTTTTTTAGTCATAATCATTGCCTCATTCAGAAATTAATATCTCGGTTAATACTGCAAGTAGAGACTCCAAATTTGCTATGCTATGAATGTAGATATAATTCTAAGAAACGGTAAGAACACTTTACATTCTAACATACAGGGTGTTCAAAACTGAGGAACAAAGTGACATATTTTCAAATGCAGAAAACTCATTTTTTTTTTAAATAGAAATTTTAATTCGGAATTAGGAAGTAAATATCATTCCCTATCGCTTTATATAAGCATTCCCTATACCTATCTTTAATAGATTTTGAGATATGAGCGACTTTTTGTTAAACAGACTAAGTATTCCTTTCTTTCAAATAGAACACCCTGTATTTTAATTCGGAATTAAGAAGTAAATATCATCCCCTATCACTTTATATCAGCATTCCCTATACCTATCTTTAATAAATTTTAAGATATGAACGACTTTTTGTTAAACATCTTTGCGTGCTCTGAATGGGATTAATGTCAAATTCATTGACTAACCAAAAGTGTTTATGTATATCATTGTAATTACACTTTCGTACAACGCAATATTAATAGAAATGACTATTCGAACAGACATTCTTGTATGGTTATTCAAAAATAATACATGAATTTGACGTGAATCCATTTCAGAGCCAACTACAAACATTTAAAGATAGGGCTATTTAGTCTGTTTAACAAAAAGTCGTTCATATCTTAAAAATCTATTAAAGATAGGTATAGGGAATGCTCATATAAAGTGATAGGGGATGATATTTATTTCCTAATTCCGAATTAAAATACAGAGTGTTTTATTTTAAAAAAATGAGTTTTCTGCATTTGAAAATAAGTCACTTTGTTCCTCAGTTTTGAACACCCTGTATGTTAGAATGTAAAGTGTGCTTACCGTTTCTTAGAGTAATATCTACATTCATAACATAGCAAATTTGGAGTGTCTACTTGCAGTATTAACTGAGATATTAATTTCTGAATGATGCAATGATTATGACTAAAAAAAAAAGAAAAACTTAAATAACTCAAAAACGGCAACATGTAGCTATAGGAATAGCTAATGAAAACTGACGTATTTATAGTTGTAGAATCCAAAAATGAATAAAAAATTAGATCATTCTATTTAAAATAACAAAGTTGACATCCATTTCCGGTCAACCGGAAGTGATATTTTGGTTAAGGTATTTTGCATTTATAGTTCCAATCGAACAGATACTGGTGCCAAAATCTCAAATATAAGTAAATAATAGAACATCATAAACTTTTAATGAACCAGTTACGTGGAATACCTGTATAGTATACTGCCCTTGTTGAAATGATATTGTCATATACAGTTTTATTACGATTGATAAATATATTATTTGCTTTATTACAAAATAAATGTTTCCTAGCAAGATATGTATAACTTAGTAGCATTATTGTAATATGATAAACACTTCAAGAGTTAAGATTCACTTACTCCAATAGCACATTACTTTCTAATGATTATGTAATTCACTTTACGTGAATAAAATTAAAATTTCCCGTGAATATTGTGACCGAAGCATGTAAGAAAAGAAACAGCGAGCAAGGTCCAACACAAGATAGGCTAGTCCAGGAAACTTTTTGATAATTAATAGAAAGCATTTCATCAAAGAATTACTAAAACAAGATTATCTAGCAACTGACGAACGAGAATAGATTTGCTTTAAAGTGAAGTATAGAGATGTTTTTTCGGTCTAACAAGCCTAATCGTTTATTACCTATACAGCAAGATTTTTTTTGCACTATTTAACACTAGAAATACCCTAGCATTTGCGTAGGGAGGTCCACTCTAAGTGATGTTAAAAAATGTTAAAACCTAGTGTAAACAGAAATGGTAAAGTCTGTACACTTATAGTGTAATTTAGTGTTAACTTTTCCTACACTGAGAAAAAGATTTCTTTGTCATTAATCTTAAATTATTGTTTTAAATGGTAGTAAGGAAATATTTGTTAGGTCTTAAGAAAAAAAGTAATTGAAAGAATAGTGATTTAGGTAAGAAATTTCTTTCTTATGAAAAAAACTTGAGCATAATCGATATCAATTACACATTACCGGTTGATTCGCAAAAGATCAAGGAGGCTAGGCAATGGGAAATTGTTTTGATAACAGTTCCTAAGAAATATGTATCTGGCAAGCAGTAAATATTTGATATATCAGCCATCATGTACAAAACTTATATCGAGTATGGAAAGCTATTACAGTGAAATAGGAGAACCGCCATCTTCACGGCAATTTCTGTACTCGTAGAATATGTTTAACGTGTTTGCTACTACAGCCCAGAAAACTAATCGTCTTATAACCCAAATGAAATACTGTACTTACTAGTAAAAGTAATTCAAAATAAAACTTTACTAACTTTAAATGTAATAGGACTTTGATAATATAATATTTAGTTTATTGCTTTTTGTCCGTTACCATTCCAACCTTCCCTACCCCCAATTTCACTATGAGATTGGATTATGTTCACCTGCTTAAGCTTACAGCAATAAATATAATACCAATTTACTTGTTTTAGTGTACTTTTTCAACACATGCCCTGGTAAAATATTTACAAATTTCTAATGTTTAAGGTAGTGTAGATTTAGCACTACAAGGTGTATATTTTTCTACACTTAAATTTTACCTAATACACTAGCCAAAGTTAGACGCCAGAATTTCTTACTGTGTATACATACGACATGAAGTTTATGCTTTATAGGTCAGATATAATAACTAAAGTCGAGGGAATATTACCAACCACTATAGCAGACAAAAACCCAGTGGTATCCTAAAGAATGATTAAATTAAATTAATTATGAACAAAATACTGAATTTACAAAAATATAGGTGTGCATGTAAAATAAACTTTGTGGTACTCATTTCTTTAGGTTAATTACGAACGTCAATAACAAACGGCGGGTTAACTAAACATACCGAAGAAAAGTTAAGTGACTATTAACAACACTTCCAGTGTAGATGCTGTTATATATCATACATAAAATTTATGAAAATTATATGAACAAAACCAACATATTACCTACTACATATAATTTTTTTTATTGACCTCAAACAAGCGTTCGGCTGCGCACGAGGGATGGATTGTCGACGACGTTGTTTAACAGTTCTGTATGAAATAATTAAGATTTTTAATCTTGATGAAACAATAATTACTAAATTGGTGGAAGTGGTTGTGTATGCAGATGCTTTATTTGTGATTGCTAACGACGAAAGAAGTCTTAGACAACCAGCATCCATTATTGACAAATGAGGAAAATAAGCTTAAGAATGAGCAAGCATGAAACGAAATGTATGACAGTAAACAGGAAATATCAGCAAAACAACACAACAAATATAAATATAGGTTTTACATTCAAGAAAATGAAAAAAGTTAAATACCTGGGGTTAACAATCGATACCAGGAATTAACGAAAGGTGGATATTTAACAAAGAATTAAAATAGGAGATATTACAGAAAAAGACCCATTTTTAAAAAACAGTGAAATATTACAAATACGAAGCAAAAAGGTCTATCTCAGTTATTAAACCTGTGGTAACATGCGCAGGACAAACAATGAATCTCATAGGGCAGAAGAGACTAAGATTTTATGAAAGAAATATTGTACGAAAGTTATGGGTAGCCAACAAAATTTGAAGCTTGACCAACAAGCTGATGGAATCGGTTACTTCCGACGGCATATTGGGATTGCCCTCGGACATGATGTGTACTCGACCAACGATCGCTGCATACTTCACTACCTTCTTTCCAAACAGAGAGAAATGGAGATGCAATGAAAGAACACTGACGCAGACAGGCCCTTGCTGGTTTACGGACGGTTCTAAAACCGAGCAGGGTGTGAGCGCAGGAATATTTTGTCGCAGTTCAAGAAAGAGAAGGTATTATAAGCCTGGACAACACACAAAGATTTTCCAGGCTGAAATCTATGCCAGGGAGGCTTTGGATAAAAACTACCAGCACAAGTCAATAAAAATCTTTGGCGACAATCGAACGGTGCTAAATGCACTAGAGGCGCATAAATACAACTCGAAACTGATCTGGGGCTGTAAACATACCCTAAACAAATTGGGGATGGATAATAATCTCTCCCTAATCTGGGGTACCTGGGCACTTACTCATTTTCGGAAATGAGGAAGCAGACATCCTTGCCAAAAAAGAGTGCAGCGGAGCAATATCCGGCACCAGAATCTACCATTCACCTAATTCTTACGATAACTAACCAGCAAATCAAAATCTGAGCCAATCAGAAAGTGTTGGAATATTGGAACAACTGCCCTGGTTTTGTGCATGTGAAAGAGTGTATTTCACCTAGTCATGTCAGAACCAAGGAACTGCTAGAACTTTAAAACTTGACCGTAAAAATGTCAAAGTAGTTGTCTCTGTGTTTACAAGTCACTGTAAACTCAGAAAGCACTTACACAGAATCGGCCTCTCTGCCGAGACTGAATGCTCACTGTGTTTGGAAGACGAGGAGGCAATTAAGCACATTTTCTGCAACAGATCCGCTCTATAATAGACCCTAGTGGTCGCGATGGACGGGACAACTAATCGTACCATGCGGATACTATCTCTTACCAAACTAACCAACCAACCCAACAAAATTAAGAACGAATGTCAACCGCTCATAAGCCACTAAATAAAGAAAATGCGAAAAGATGACCACAATAACTAAACTACATCGGCTTGGATGGAGAAGCGCAACATGTAAAGAGAATAACAGAATGGAAATAAATACTTAGAGATAAGGATTAAAAAATAAATGGGAGCACCAAGCTGCTAAGGATCTAAGAAACAAAGACGTAGATATAATAGA
Source organism: Protaetia brevitarsis (assembly GCA_004143645.1). NCBI lineage: Eukaryota > Metazoa > Arthropoda > Insecta > Coleoptera > Scarabaeidae > Protaetia > Protaetia brevitarsis. Next base: position 179,541 of record RXPK01000205.1, read on the forward strand.
AGAAAACCTAGGACAGGATCAGATGAAGAGAGACCGTACACAGACTTGAGACACGCAGCAAACTGTGGGGCACTGAGAGCAGGCGTGGCTGGTGCATGCTGTAGATCAAATTTATTCGTATAACTTCGTAGCTGCCTTGGTAACATAGTATCTTACACACGATATTATATGACAAACTTAGATCATGTCATAGCCTCCTCCATGAGTAAAGCACCGGCCGCCGCTGATTGAGGGAGAGGTACGTAGGGTGACTCGCCACACAAAGGAGTCTCAAACCTATAGCATGGGTTTGAAGCATTAGGTATTCCTTTAATTTGGTATGGTTTCTTATTTGGGCATTTGCCAATATTATAGTCAGATCAGAAATACGTTCAGTAAATACTTATTCATTATTCATTATTTTGCGTACGTCAGGATCTAGCATATTAATTGTACTGAAGTTAAGAAACAATACAAAACTCTAGATACTTTACTATGCCCTTATCTTGCTGCTATGGAACTAAGTCAAGTTGAATGTATTTATTCTCGTGACATTTCTCAATAATTTTGTTTAGAGCTAGATAGCTGCAAAGCTAGTCCGACGCAGTATGTTCACAGTTCTAGTGGCAAATCGACGAAACAAACTTCTAAACGTGCTGCAGCTATAACTTAGGCGTAAATGACTTTGCTTTGTGCATTAAGATACATTTGCTATTTTTATTTCAGTTTTAATTTTACAGTTCATTTGCTAATCGTTAAACCAGACGACTAAGGCTATTGCTTTGGTAAAACATAAATTTCTTGCATGCAGAACCAATGTTATTAAAGTAAACAAACATATTGTGTCTAATGAGATACGTGGATCTTTTCTTTTTCTTTGCGAATAAGCTGTTAAATTAAACATTATTTTTTCAAAACGTTTATGAATATTCCCGACCATTTTACGATCGTATCGCTAAGAACAGACATTAGATTCGATTGTAAAAAAGAATATAGTAAAATTTTGCAATATTCATTTATAGCTGCACCATTATACATTACAAGATTTAAGATTTATATAGGGTCACATACTCTTTGTACACGCGGAGTAAATATTTTTCTCTTGTATTTCGATTTAGAGTTGTCCCATGTAAAATTTAAGTCTTTCGAACTACTTATGTTTATCAAATTCAATCTTCAAGTTCTGATAGAATACTACGAAAGAAAATAAGCCTGATAAATAATGAAAGATACAAGTATAGATACACATTAATTAATGAAATGTAATTAATCTAATTTTTAAGCAAACAAATGAATACTATTAATTATGTTTCCATTTTATGATTTTTAAAGACATATAAGCCCTCATCAAATAGACATTTTTATATTTATACTTGCAATTTCATGTTTCAATTTATTTGTACTTAAACATGTACAAATATAGAATTATAAAAAAAAAACAGATGCAATTTCTGGACCTATTTGAAAGAGAATAAAATCAAATTCAGAGTAACTCCGTACAAAGGTTACGATATGTTTTCCAAGATTAATAGCATTGCATCAAATTAAGCCGTTGCAGGTCGAGGCATCTCCGTATACTGGCATGTTTTGCGGTTATAGCATCATAGTACTGTTTTTCCTCCGATAGTATCACTGTATTATTTTATGACTTTGAGATTCGCATATTCAAAGAGTGCATTGGCTTCGGCAATGAATATTGAGCGACTTGGTGACCTAGGCCAAGTTTCGCTCAGTCAGATCGATGTATTTAAATGTTATTCAAATGAGCGCTTGGTATCGTGCAGAGGCCCTGTCTCTGCATATATTCATTGCGCGAACTTGACCCGCTGACTGAGTGAGCTTCGCACGATCTACGCACCTCAGACGCACATAGATTATTGTTATCGCTTCATTAGGTACGCTGTGTCGAGTTGATTCGGAAGCATGCAATTGCCCGCGATTAAAGGAAAATATGTACTCATGTATGTATATGTGAATGTGAGATATCTATTATATTCACTTTGAGTTGAATACAGATGTAATTCTTATATGTACACATTTAATGTACAAGATGTAAGAATGTTACTGGTGGCGTTCTATCTAAACTACATAGCACTGTTGGTTTTCTAAGATGTTCCACCGCAGTAGCTTAATCGGTTTTTCGGAAATAGAAATTTCAATCCTTAAAACTTGCAGAATAGTCAATGGCAACTATAGTCCATTTAGAGAGAACATTCCCATATTTCCCAACATTTATACATGTTGGTATAAACTTTGTTTTAGATGAAAATAGAATTTTTATAATCGAAGGAATGTCACGTATCGTTTATATGCAGTCTGCGTTAGAGTATGCTGTTACTAAGGTGTTACCACTGCAATTTTTGTAAAATTTTCATGTATTCTCCTTTCAATAGAATAAAAAACTTAGAAAGTATTGGAATCTAAAGTGTTGTAACTGCTAATCAGGATGCAAGTGTAAGAACGTAGGTATTAAGTATTGTATAGATAATGGATTATTATAGACATTTCTCTCAGACATGAATGTTGTTATAGTAACTGCTCTTTTGAAATAAAATATTGCATCTTTTTACTACAGCATTAAGTGAATCGGAAAATTCGATAGCGCATAGTAGAGTACTGGGTATTAAAAAATGGTCAACACATCTTTTTTAACACTGTATTCTGGACATTTGTTACTACATAGAGGCAACGTACCTTTCACTAGAGATGGGCAAAATAGAGGAAGCGAGAAGTTTTTAAAGCAATTAAACGTACTATGCCGGCTCTTGAGCAACACGAATCCCCACTCTCGAAGTGAATACACAGGAGCGTATCTAGTCACTGTAGAAAAGTTTTCACTTCCCCTATCTCGCCCAACGCTACCTTTCACCAATAAAACATACAGTGCTGTAAAGTGTTTTATTCTATTAAAAAATATGAATGAGCTATCATTTTAATCACCGCTATATTTCGTCTGAGAAAATATTTTGATCCGTTGGGGAATGTATATATGTATGTATGAAAAAAATGCAAGGTGAGAGCATGTTGCAACCAAAAAGACTTATTGTGTATGTATTTTGTATCATTGGTGTTTTGTAGCTGGCGGTTCAAATCCATTCCTCTTAAAAAGTGAGAGACTAAGAAGAATTCAAGTTAGGTAAATTTTCCTCTTTGAACATGGTCCCAGGTGCAGCGCAAATACATAGCCATTTTTAGGTAGATAAATTAACTATTAATGCGGGCAATTAGTCGATGGGCAATAAAAGTTGAGATATTACTGTATGACCATGTATTAATATTTTGTGGACTGTTGAAGGCATAAGATATAATTCGTTTAGACTCAAAAATAAACTATCGGGGATCCCAGATCTATTATGATTTCCTTTGCCCTCGAAAATGTCATCTAATTTTGCCTTCGTAATTATAGCTATGCTTTTTAAGACAGATCTACTTACATAACCACACGCTCCGCAATTCTCCAAAGACCAGTAGTGAAAACCGTGTTCTTTCCAAGCCATCGCATTGATACAGAACTGAATAGGGAGTTTCCTTATCGTCTTGCTAGAACCTGAAAGCAACATCTTCTGATAGGTGTGAGAAGTACATGTGCCTATTAAATCTACAGTGGCCTCATTTTCGCAATCTTTCTATCTTTACTCGGTAGTTCCTCTGTAAAATCGAACCTTTTTTTCCTTAAGAATTGTTTTGCTTGTCTTTGTAACAAATGTTTCAGCTTGTTATGTGTCAGTTTTTTCTCAAAAATTTTTATTTATGACTTAGTAATGTCAAATGAAGAGTCGGTTCAAATGAAAAACTTTGATTGTACTCGTTTAGCCAGCCTCACTTCCTTTCACGCATATATGACTAGGCACGCAGTACACATACTAGTAGTTCTACCGTAACCTTCAAAGCTACGGTAGAACAGGTGCTCATGGCCAACCCAATCCTAATCTAATATAGAATAATATACTAGGAGCTCCGTCGACTGCATTTGCAAACAGTTAAAATCAAGAGAATTAAGAAAATAATGAATAGGTAGATGTGGTGGCACTGGCTGTGTATGCGCGAGAACTAAATATAAAATAAAATTAAAGAAAATGTTCTGAATACAGTATATCCTTCACCACACCAATTGCTAACCATTATGTGAAAAGTTTTTAATTATGAACAAACAACGCAAACTGCTCAAAATGGACTAACCATTGCTTTCGAAACACATTAGCAGTTTCTTTTGTTTTATTTATTTTTTTTATTTAATCTACCTGCAGACATTGTCAATATAGAAAACTGGGCAGAAATATAAAAATGCACATACTAACAACGGAAATTGTTGGTTGCCAATATCTGATAATATTTATACAATTAATATGAATTCTTAAGAATTGATAGAAATTTACAGATAAATCAGAAATTGATAACAGTAAGTTTTACGGTATAAATCAATCGGTATGGATCAATTCAAGAATTAATTCATTCTAAAAAGAATGCAGGTGCATCAACCTTACTAACCAAAACTTTAGCGCACAGTGATTGTAACTGATTCGAGAAAATCACTGAATTAATGTATATTTAATATTAATATTAATATACCATTGTTTAGCATTTATTCAACTTATTTGGATCAGCTTCCAACATTTACAGACATTTAAGCACCTAAATCTGCAGGAGTTTTGGAAGTACACTTTCGTTTATCAAATCATGCGGATTTTGTTATTTCTTCTTAGAAAAAACTTCGGTATATCATACCTGTGATAAGATTGCCACCTCGTAGATTGCTTTTGTTTCTAGACGCCAATAGCATTTAGACACTTTAAAATTTATCCCTTCTAAAGCTAAAGAAAGTAACATTTTACAACACAATAAATAATTATTATAACGCTGACGCTCAGGTATTATTTCCAATCGAAATGGATAAAATCAGGTACTTATTAACATTTTATGCAATTACGGTATGGAATGAAAATAAAACTCAATTTGTTTTGTTTTTATTGCAGACAGAAATAGATATACATAGTAGGTATATGTATATACCTGTGATTTTCACTACATCTATGTCGTTAACATATATACATGAAAGTATACGTTCGTGGTGGCTATTTGTGGCAGGTAATTTGAATAACCATAACTTTTTATAACTTAATAACGCAGATTTACATAATAATTTTATTCTAGCATCTTTATGGTTATTTATCATGTTTCTTACTATAAATACAAAACTGTTGACCGTATTTATCTTACACTTAGAATTATATTTGTCTAATTTTAGTGCACATTTAATAAGAAATTGTTACCTGGTCATACAATAAGGTGCGACAGCCGTATAAATTAGACATTCTGTATCTCTGATTACTTTCCGTATCAAATTGTTGCAAGTAAACATTGGCAATTAATTGTTATAAGTTACCATCAAGTTAATTAATCACTGCGAGTAGTTTTTATAATAATTACCTATCATGTAATGTGTTTTATAATGAAGCAATACTTGACATAGCTTAAAGTTACTTAATTTTTTTTTCCGATATATAGGTAAATAAGAAAATTTATACATTTTATATAATTAAGGCACTACCAGTTTAAAATTATCAAAGAAATGGAAGATATGTTTAGAGCATGTAGATACGCTCTTAATTAAACCAGTTAATACGGTGCTAGAGCTCTTTTATTGACCCAACTTTTCCTTTTAAGTGCAAATACATATATTTTGCAGAACGGTGAATCCTGTTAAGGTAACTGTAAATATGATGTTTCCCATTACCGCATGTATGTAGCTTAATATGATTACCTTATTTAATTGAAGTCAATACAGAGCGTCGTATTGAGAAAAAGAATTTCAATAAATACCTGAATAATGTAGTATTTAAGGAAATAAACGGTTTGTGGTTTGTTTTACTATTTTGCCACAATAATTGGTATGAAAAGCGATATGTGTATGTAATATACCGTTGTTATATTTTAAGAACTACCCACCGTTTACTGATGTACGTACGGAAAATTTGAAATATCTGAACAAGGTGATGATCGCCTATTGCAATTGCTTAAACTTACTCTTTGGAATTATATTCTAATTTCTCTTTACTATTAAGAATACGAATATGATTTTCTTACTTTCACAATATCAGATACTAAAGCTTAGGTAATGTAATAGGAAAATTAGTAAATTGTTACTGTTTTAACTTCTGACTTTCGTATTATTTCTATTTTCCGACGAAAATGTCAAGGAGAATATTATATAATAAGAAAATAAATACAGGTTTGAATAACGAACTATCGATAAATCGACATTAGTATATAAGCAGTAGGTTATATAGTAGAGTATCACGCGAATTATATACACAAGGTTAATAATAAAACTTATCCAGGGCTATCTAGATTACAGATGACCTGAAGTTAAACTTACATGATTTATACATGGGTTTCAATCTTACGTTATGTTTATACTTGGATTTATGTCGGTGCTACTGTTTGGTGGTTGACTTAAAAAAGTGCTAGCTGTAATATGTATATTTCCCCACACTGCTGCTGCGTTTATAGCAAAACTTACAATCAGCCTTGAGCTATGTAAACACCAACCGTGAATACAATTTACATCATCTTTTCTCATTTAGAATAACCTGTTGTAATATATGTATATGATGAATATCTTGTATTATGTGTTTTGACTTGCGTAGAAATTATAGAACAAGCAAAATATGGAATAGGATAAAATATGGAAAGGGAGAGTGTAATGACTATCCAGATGTAACTATAACCGTCTATATAAACCCAGAGTAAACAAATAAATAGTTTTTTTATGCTATCTGATTATGACATATCTATTTACAGAAACGTGTAAAATGATTATTGGCAAAAGTTACACTAAAAATAAATTTCTTCCTTAGAAAAGCGAGGTGTTTGGTTCACTACGATTCCAACAATATTTTGCCAACTAGTGCTTTTTTCTAAAGATATTAATATAACTATGCTTAACTGACGTGCTATATGCTAAAATTTCCTTCAAAACCAGCATTCTTCTAAAAAAATACCTAATATTTTTTCAGCCAAACTTGAAATCACTTTTTATATTTATTTACGCGCATAAACTTTTAGGTCAATTTTTTTTACATGTACGACTCTAGCCAAGGAACATATAAATAAGAACGGACAACAGCAATTTTTAACTACGGCGAATTGCTACCTTTTCTAAATTCATGCTAGCCAATGGAAGGCCAAGCTGGGATCTTGTTAAAACAGTTCTAGATAGTCATTTGAGAGCTGTAGAGGTTTTTATAAGCTAAAAATCTATATCCAATCGAGTAACAACTGTGATAAGGAACTCGTCAACTTGACAGCTAGCAAAATTTGAATGGGCCCATGCAATCACTATCTTTTCTGAGTTCGTTTCAGCCAATAACAAGTCAATAACCGGACTGAGTGTTCGAACTGAAGTCAAAAGATATTGCTTGCTATAGAAATCCAGTAGGCAACAAAGACCTTTATACCTAGTAACATTTTTTAGAGTAATGTATGCTTATAACATTACTCTAAAATGTTACTATAATATGCGCGCATAAAGGTTAGAAAATAATTGCCATTTAATAGAGTGACAACACAAACCTAGATCATAATATTACAACAAGAAAATTCGAATTGAAATTGTGTGGTAAACGATTTCAATTTGATTTTTGTATACAACAGACAAATCGGTTCTCAATTCTTCAAGCAATTCAAGGATAGTCTCCAGGAGTTAATTTTCATTACTTTTTTGGATTTGGAACGAACGGATTTGACTTCTGAGGTTTCCTCCACGAGAATCAGGTATAGAAGGTTGAGAGAGTTGAGAAGGTTGATCTTTCCCTGGAAGACCTGAAATCTAATCATCTGCTGAGCTGCTTCAAGGGCCTGAACTTACTGGATGAACTTTAGAATAACATCAATAGCTCTTAGTGAACGGGATAATTAATCAAACCATGTATTCTGCTAAAATCTATGAGCACAAATATATATTTGATGCTCATAGAACTATCTCTGGTGGTTCATCCAATATATCTACAAAATACGACTGCAGAGTTGTTGTTTGGCATCAAAGTTGACATAGGCAGAGATCCAATTTGGAGAGTGTAGGATACATGTGAATATTTTAAAAATACAGTAAGTATCAAACTATTGCAAACTCTAAATTTTCATAACTGAAAGTTTTCGTTAAACTTGAAAAAAACACAAAAAAAATCTATTATCAATCTGAATATTTTTATTTATTCGGAAATCGAAACTTAATATATATTTAAATGAACTAAATCGTGTTGGTTAGAACATAAAGTAAATATCTCTGAAACACACAATATCTTAGAACAAATAGTAATAAATATTTCGCATTGAAGTATACTTCCTCCAAATGAACGTTGTTATTGTTGTAAGGAATAAATGTATGCAATCATAGTGAGAAAGCCTGTAGATTCAAAATAAAATCCCTTATATGTTTGGTATAATGAATTACTAAATAAAATTATTAAATGTTTTGTTGAAAACATGAAATATCAAATTGAAATTACCATAACATTGAAACATTTGAAACGAATTTTACCCCACCATTTATTGCACTAAAACTTATCTGTCATTGGTTCTTTCTTTTTTTGGGGGGGTTAGGAGGATTTGCATATACATACACTTTAGTTGGCGTCACTTTTTGATTGACTAGCGAACAGTGTTGTTGCTTGTGAGTGTAAAGAAATCTAAATGGATACCCCAGCCGTTTCACAGCCACTAGAGAATGGGGTGGAATGGGGCTGATGCACAGATGCTACCATTAAAATATTCGAAGGTAAGTACGTACGTGTTATCTAATATTAAAGGATTACTGGTTTAAAAAACTTTAAAATAATACTGGAGTCAGCGCCATTGTGTCGATAATATATGAACATGGTAGTGTGTTACATTAACAAACATATGTAGGTATTTACTAGTTATTAGTTTGCAGTAGGTAATACCAGCAAATTATTATACTGATTGAAATTATATCAGTAACCAACGCCGACTAGACACCAGGCCCAGGCATTGAGTGGGAAGTATCCTGAGAACACCGCGTCGCAGCGACGATAACGCATAACATCTATACCTCTACGCAACATATCCGTACGCACTCTAGAGTACCCGATACGCTACCTTCTCCCAAACATAGTAAAACTATAAAGTATGACAGTAAATTTATTTAATTATATAATATTTCTTTATTTATTAATTTTCTCCTACCGAGGTGTTTTGGTGTTACAGACACAAAATTAGTAGGTAATTATTACCCTTGAATAGTAGAAATGCTTAGATTAAGCAGGTACGTATTATCAGTTCAATATACTTATATTTTGGAAGCAAATAATGACAAATCAAATGTACATAAATTATTAAGGCATAACATATTATATATATGATAGTTCCCAGTTGAGAAAATCTATTTACTCAAATCTAAAATAATTATTTTTGTGGAGAAAATATTATATGTTCATAATGATTTTAGTATATTGATTACATTTGAACTAAAAAATTGTTTCGTATACATACATACATATAAATACATCATCTTCTTGTTTATACGTATAGGAAGTTATGTTATGTTCAATATGATGCATTTATATTCGGATTGAGTAATTATTTCTTTTGTGTGCACCTCCGTTGAAAACCTGTATATGTCTAACAAGAATCATGTCTTAGTTTGAGTTGAGAGGTAAGTCGTGATATGTATCTAATACTTACTGTGAACATTGTTTAGACATCGAGAACTGGAAACATTTTATTACTACTTACTAATTTGTAAGACAAAGTTAAAAATTATGTAGCGTTACCACTTTAAATGATACTTTAGTAACCATACCGTAATTCCATTTCTTCATTAAGCAAAAGAAAAATAACGATTTGGATTACTAATAAAACAGTATTACTTCATCACATTTTGTCGATGCTGGTGTAGTCCATTTGTTCACAGTGATATTCTATGACGCCTACACAAAATACGCTAAACTTGTAACCGGTTTTATAATACGTATATGTACACTTATGTATCTATACCTACATAAGCAAATGCATATTACTTGAACGCGATGCCGACAATAGTAGCCCTATCTGATCAATATCATTAATACTACCGTAGTCAGAAGCACAAAGGCACCTTCAAACAACACAAAGAGACCTTGATAACAACAGACAAAAAATAAATAAATACCTGTAATACACATACAAATGCTGTTTCTATCTATTGTATTACTTCTTTTATTGTTATTGACCGTAATTGGAAACTTAACATCATATCTGTAGATATATGTAAACAGAATGAGCAACTTTGGTGCCAAGAATGTTAGTGAGATTGCTAGCAATGCAACATTAATTCTTCTATATGTCAAATTTAAATATGAACTGAACATATGTTAAATATGAACTAGATGATACTTTTCTTTCAAGAACGAAACTATTGGGGAAATACCCCATCACACGCAACCACCTGATTGAACTCAAATCGAAGTTAAATCTGACACTAAATAGTAGCTCTGCTCTCTGAAAATTATTCATGTGTATACATACAAAGGCAGGTCCAGATAATTGTAAAATTCAAGATAATAAGGAAATTTTAAAAATACATTGCCAGTAAATTATGGTGATCATAAAGCTTATTTTTTTACTTGTGCTTTTAAATATCCATTAACACTACACTCAAACCCTTAAGCAGAAGGCGCAATGGGTTGATTCGGATCAATGGGCTTGAAAAACAGAAATCGGCACTTTTTCCTATACATGAAATGAAATGAAAAGGCTCGTACTGGTTCGGATCGGATCGCATCGGAAAATTCCGAACGAGCGCACGGCGAACGCTAGAAGGCCTACAGCCACTAGGGTTCTTTTTCCACCAAGGATTCCATATGTTAAATAGGCGAAATACCTGGGGGTATGGTTTGATCAAAGATATACATGGAACCCACATATCCAGAAAACAACCAGCAAAGCTACTAACGCCCTAAGTAGGTGCAGGAGGCTGTGTGGAAGGAATTGGGGACTTAGCTCCAAGATGACTAGTGAGCGTGGCCAAAACGTTGGGTGGCATGCAGAGGCTGGCGTGTCTGTGAGCAACGAGGGCGATGAGATCGACCCCTACCATCGCGCCGTCATCTACAGCAAGCCTGGGATGAGATGCCACAAGATACCATTGATCATCTCATTCAGAGCATGCTTCGCAGGGTTAGACAGTGCATAAACAATCGTGGGGATGTGACATTTTATTGATATATTTTTGCTGATTGTTGGTGTATTTTTTTTTCCAATTGTCGTGATTTATTACTGAAAACTAGTAGTTATGATTTCTTACTTGAAACTCTCCAAAACTTCAGCTTTTTGACTCAGCTCCTTTAAGGTATTGCATTTTTTTTGGCACGCAGTTTAATAGCGTACAAATTATTTTGATTGCACCGTTTGTAGTTTTACATAAAAAGCATTGGCAATGTTTCTTGTAATAATAAACTAATGTCAGAACAGAATGTGTATTTTAAACAACGCTGTGGAAGTGGAAATAATTCTTACGGATACATGATTGATACATAATACAATGACAATCTTTTCTACAAGTAATAGTTAAAGCACAATGGTAGAAAGATAATAATTGTTGTTTTCTGTGTTTGCTGTAATTTTCAGTTGTAAATACTTTTATTACATGTTTTCTACGATTGTCTTCACTTACTCATCTATTAATTCCGGCTACTTAATTACAATAACATAAAATAAAAAATAGAATGTGTTCTTTTTTTCTGTACATTGTACATCGGTTGTGAAAGTGTAAATATTATGACACAATAATATTTGACAGGTCAAAATTCATAATATCATAAACTGAAGTATTTCATAGAAACTCCCAGTTTTCTGTTTTGATTTTTTTTGTAAATGTATTGAAATAAAAACAATAAAAACATAAAATTTGAAATTCTAATTTCAAATTTTATATTTGGTTTAATTTTGAATTAAAAACAACTTTTAGAAGCATCGATATATTATCAGAACATCTTTTTATTGTTTTTATAGAGGACACTGTGACGTATCGTTTATTAGACAAAATGCTAACATTAATTTGATCATATTTCTTAATGTAAACTGCAGGTTTATAGAGTGATCGATTTAACAACCGTAAAACACGTAGTTAAGAGGAAAAAAGAGGAAATGTGAAATACTACATATAAATACAGACCCACGTTATTTCCCTTGTAGGCAGTAAGTAAAAATATATACCTGTATGCATTAATTAACCAATTATTAGATGTAATAATTCTTTTAGATTGTGTCATTTAGAAACAAATCCTAGTTGCTCATGTTATATGGTACAGTAGTTAAATTTGAAAGAAAAGCAATGTCCATATTTAACCGAAGCATGCAATCGCGGTAGTGAGGGTCTCATTAATGCAGCATAATTAATGGTGTATACGTCTCCATAAGAAAAACAAAAGAATTGAACGATAATCGAAGAAACCATTCGCCATCTGTATAAGCAAAAATTAAATTCCTCCAAATATGGCAGTTGACTTAACTGGTTTTCTGAAAAATGATACGCTAATTAATATATGATGGCTATCTATCTATAACTAACTGCATAAAATTGCAGCACGTGCTTTTTCGTGAGAGGAAATTAAAAATCTAGTACCCGTAAATCTTGTAAGTACATACTGCAAAATTGATAGGGAGTAACGGTAGAAAGGCAATATCAAAGCAGAAAAACTCTATACAGGTTGTCTCAAAAAGATACAAAAAACTACTCTCTTTAATACTCCTTATAGCAAAAAAAAGACAATGTAAGTAAACTTGCTTTACAATCAGTATATGCGCAGTTATTTTAGTATATGCGCTATGCGACCTTGAAGTTTCAATTTTCATTTTTTTATCATTAATTAAAAAGGGTTTAAACGATTTTACTAAAAATGTCAATGCGATAAATTGACCTAGTCTCATCTGATAAAAAGGCTCATATAAAAATTATGATTCATATCGATCTTTCCGAATTTTTGTTCCTGTACTTATATGAGGCTACTTAATTTTATGTTGAATGTTGAATCTAGCTCTTGTTTATAGTATGAACGATACAAATATTGCTGCTACTGTTTCCTTGTTCAACTTAATGCAATCTTTGATGAAACTGATGCAGCCATATCATTCTACTTTTTCAGATTGGTTTTCGTAGGAGATTAAACATAATGTTAAAACCAAAATCTGTTATTTAGTTTAAGGCTCTCAGTCATATCACAACAAATATCTCATAAACAATACAATATTAAATCTGATCTCTCATTACCAACCAAGCAAACAAACCAAAAGTATTGTACTATTGAGTTGTCGAAAATTCTTTAGATTTGGTGAACTCCTGTTATGTTGACAATTTAAAAACCTTAAATATAAAACAACACAATGTGTTGACCCTGTCTTTGAGGATAAACTCATTGTTATATCAATAAACCTTAGTTTATAAGCAAAAACATTTTGTAGTAACTGGAGAAAAAACTAGTTATTCCCGTGTTTAAAAAGCTTGACAAGGGTCAGTACTATTAACCAATCACCTTGTCTCCAATTTCGTCAAGGTATTGTCTCGTCTGCACCATGCATTATGTGTATTATGCAATACATTATAGAGAGTCTTTGAGTGCTTGTGGACAAGTAGACATGATGGACCGTGCATTTGATTTAATTACCCATCTATTGATTTTATTTGCCTTTGATGCAATTCTATTTAACAGAACTATCAATTCTACTATGCACCTTACGAAAGTTTCAGTGTATCCAGGAGTACCTCAAGGTTTGAATCTTGACCCTCTATTGTGGACACTCCGCATGGATGATCTATCTATACATATCTGCTTGTTCGTTGCTTGCGTACGCTGACGCCCTTAAACTGTACTCTGTTATCATTGGATCCCTTGACTGTCTGAAAATGTAACGAAACGGTAAATGTTGCTAAGCCATTTACAGCAAGAGAACTAAATTAAGTACCTTCCACGTGTTATGTCAACGACTTATCCTTATGCTCTAAGGATTTAATTAACGATCTTGGAGTTCGTTTTGGTAGTTCTTGCACATTCGTTATGTCACGCATATAATACGGTTGCGTAAATCTATCTCGAAATAATTTTGGGGATCTGTCCTAAGATTTTACGATGAGTTTACTGACATTATTTATACCAAGTGTAATAGCAAAAACGCCGTGGTCTATCAGTATTTCATAATTAAAAAAAAAGTGTGTGAAAATGTAGATTAAACAAAAAGGGAAAAAGCTTTAACCACAGTCGTTGAAATTGAAGTCAATTCTTATGTTGCTGCTTTTTAATAACAAAGATGTGTTTTATAATTATTACTTAAAAATAACTACGGTACATTAAATATGTTTTCTTTTCTAAGTGTAGCTTTTAAACCGAATTCGTGTATATCTATTATTAGCTAGTGTAAAATTACTTCTCATAAAATTATGGTGAGGTATGACAACTTCCCTTTATATGAACCTGTTATACCCTCCTACATTTTTCAAATTAATATATATTATTGAAGGGTAAATGAGTATTATTTATGCAAAAAATGGTGAGTATACACGGGGTATAAGGCTCCTAAAAAAACTATTGAAAACAATAACATCCTTTTTCTATGTTTGTTAGAAGGGGTAGGTTTGATGTTTTAGCCATAATGCGCCTTATAAGTATCTAGAGCATATACAAAAATGAATGAAATATAAGAAGTAGCTTTCGAGAACAGAATTCTTCTTTAAAAATTAAATTAACCTCTTTTTCTCCAAAAGTATGGCTTTTTCAGGGTTGATATTTTGCAGAAATATAATAGCCATCCAGTGTAACTTAAATCAACACGATTGAAATTATGCTCAAAGGCTCCACTATACTTACTCGGCGACGGCCTTTGTATTGCGTCAGAATCAGTAAAACTAACTATTATGGTTTTTACTTAAAAGCATAGAAAAAAAACAGTTACAAAGAAATATTTATATTTGGGCATTTTCAGTTGCAGCATTGCTTTGTGTTATTAGTCTCTTTTTATGGTATTTTTATGGCGCAGCTGGATAAAAATGAATCACAACGATGCGAGACTGTGAGAGCAAGAAGGAAGACGTTGAATTTCCTTCCATTACAGAAATGATGCTATGTGTATTAATTGTCTTTACAGCGTGATGAAATGCAGCGCTTTGTAGAGATACAAGAAGTTGAAGAAACAAAAATACTAGTTTTGCATGAATTTAGACTATTTTTCATGCAAAATCAGTCTTATAATTAGGACACTAAGCCCCTACATAAAACGAGATTTGCTTACTACATTTAGCTATTTCAAACTGTTTCTAATTTTGAACTTCAAAATGTATTTTAACAAACCTTATAGATGAGAATGAAAGGTCCGAAGAAAAAAATTGAAATATGTGTGTCTTTTTGATACCACCAATATTATTACATTAAGGAGAATGCATTGATTTGTCGTGCAATCTTGCTCTTCCTATTAAGTTTAATTAAATACATATGTTTAATTAATTACAAGTAAGTTAAGTTAAAGTACATATAACTCTATCAAGTTGGTTACTCCCAATACCCCTTATAAGCCATCTTTAATATACACAACCGAATCTAATTAAGATCAAGAAAGCAAGTAAGCAGTCATGTCTTGGATCAGTTTCTAAGAGGATGATGGCGGTCAGGACGTGACCAAATCAATGTAAAAGCTAAAGCCGGGCTCATCCCCCGATCGTATATCATAGTCTGATGCTGCCGGCATGCCCCACTGCCCTTCTGCCTCTGTATTACGCCTGGTTGTGAGTTTCCTATGAATAATATACGTATATGGAATCTAAAAATAAATAAACAATATGGTTTCACGTATCTGGAGCGGGGAAGTATCTTTTCACTTTCAGGAAGAAAATCTAGCACTTGCATTATATAAGAAAACGGGTATGCTTGTGATCAAGATAAGGTAACCTTAAAATTAATATAATATCTATGTAATATAAGTTTATAGTAACAACGAGTGAATGAATTTTGGCATTAAATCTTTTGATTAAATTGATCAGAAGATGAAAAAGAAAATAATAATCAAAAATTAATCTTTGATTTTGTAGTGCATGGTTCGCAGTTCGCGCACTGATAACACCGGTGATACAATTCTAAATGAAAATATTTTTCATATAAAGGTTTTGTTGATTTCGTTTTTTTTTATGTGATCGTGTGACTATATAACAAACATCTATTATTTTTTTGGGTATTTTTGGTCTTTTTATTTAATGAAACTAACTAATTTTTTTTTGGGTTAGTGTTTTATTGCGTTTCGATTGTTCGATTTGTAATCTTTTTCATCTGAAACAAAGCTTGGTTTTTATTTTTCTCCTTTATGTCTAAATTTATATAAGTATGATTTACTTTCCAAATTTCTTTTATTATTAATATTAATACAATAATTTTGTATGTGTCAAATTTACAACTAAACATTTATAATAACTCCACATTTTACATGTTTAACAAACTAACGGAACACAAATACTTTTCATTCTGGAAGATCGAATTTTCAACGATGTCTTTACTTCTTTTGCTACACTGTTCTTATATTTTAAAACCTTATATTATATTGTAAACATTTTTTTTTGTTTTTACAGTTTAAAAAATATTCGCATGTCATGTTAATCAATGTTTATATTTATACAATAATGAATTTTGATCAAGTTAAATGTTCTAATGTCCGCTCTGTCATTACTGCTATTTTTATCTGATTTAATATGGATCATTTCTTTAATTAATCTTTTTTTGGTAATTCGGTTTCTGGATATTATTGTTTGTTTAAAATTGAAATTGTGTTTTCTTCCAATGCCTGTTTTGATAGTGCAGTAGCATTTGTATTTTGATTTTTGATACCGTATTGATGCGCGCATAACTTTTTCTTAATGTATTGTTGTATTTGTTCTATATATGTGGCTGGGCAGTTATTGCACTTAATTTTATATATAACATGTGTTTGTTATCTCCTTCTATGCTCTGTTTTAATTTTAAAATAGTTTTTTATGTTATTATTCGGCTTATGTGCTACACTAATGTTATCTTTGTTGACGCATTTGTGTAACATTCAGACAAAAATGGTGTGTGGGTTAATGCTATATATGTTTTATTTTAATCTTTTTTGGATGATTTTATTAATAAATTTTTTTTTTTTTGATAATTTGCGTATCGTTTCTAAATTATTTTTTTGTTCTACTGTTTATATTGAATCGGTAGGTATTTGAAAAATAATTGAGATATCTATTCCTTCGTGTAGGTTTTATGAATCAATTTGTATAAATTTTACAATTTCTATGTGAAAGAGTAAAGTCTAAAAAGTTTATGCTCTGATTTTTTTCATTTTCTATTGTAAATTATACTTTAGAATGGAACAAGTTAAAAGCTTTTAATATTAAATGATCATATTTTATTGGAATAGCCAGAATGCAATCATCTACATATCGCTTAAAAATGGAATATTAATGTTTTGTGATTTAAATATCTGTATAATGCTATCCTCTGCTTTTTCCATTACTATAGAAGATTTTGAAATACAAGTTGTTATAAAGTTGGGACGGACTTTTAGGACGAGGCGAAATGTTTTGGCTTCAAATATTTCTAAAACATATATAAATATTAGGTGCTACTTGGATTGTACTTGCTAGCTATTCTGTGGGAGTATATATGGCCAAATTATTTTGTGTGAAATAAAATTAGTAAGTAGTGAATTAATACTTAATACAAATTAAATTATTGTTTATACAATGCAGAGAATACTGTAAAAGGTTGCAGGGTTTTTAGTTTTCTTAAGCATGTGCTTTCATGCATCCTTTTTATGATTTGTTGAAGATCTGCAGGATTCTAAGCGCAAATTTTAATGTTAGTATTTACTAACGTTTTAGCAATGCTATTTTAATAATATTTTTGTTGGTGTTTTCCAGTAGATATAAATAATCATAACTTAAATAAATACCGCAATATGACAAAGAAAGTTGTTTTATACTTCTGTTTCAGATGGTTTCAATAGCTTTCCACTAAATCTGATCGGCATGGCGTAAAAGGGCTAGGTAAAGAAAAAAAAGCAGCTGCTACTAAAACATTAAATATTAATAACATATCAGAAATTGTTTGTTTCTTACCATTTCTTAAACAATGTTGAGAAAGTTTTTTTTTTTGTGGTTAACACATTTTTTTACTTAAATATCTCCCTGAATTCAAATAATTTGCTACTTTTCTCAGTACATATTTTGGCGAAATCACTTTATAATAATATGTACTGTCAGGTTTATCAGGGCACAGGAACTTTTCGAAGTACTTATGTATATTGTGCGAAATTAACAATTGAGCATCAAAAGACTTCTTCCAATTGTACTTTAAAAATAACACTGAGCTACCACAATTATTAGAGGCAAAAGACTAAAGGAACAAAGGCCTGAAATTACTAGAGATCTACTGAATAAAGACATGAAAACTGTCAAAATGATAGTAGGTCTTCTGACTGGTCACTGGAGACTAAATAGGCATATGTACAACATAGGTTTGGCAGATGACGCAACTTGCAGATTCTACCAAGAGGAGGAAGAGACACCATTTCATGTGCTGTGGCAATGTGAAGGCTTAGCGAGAACAGGGTTTCTAGTAATGGGCGTGGAGAACTCCACAACTAGTAGCTACATAAAGAAGCTGCTCTCAAAGATGATAGGTCTAATTAAGAGCGCAAAATGAGAGAGTGTTCTCTAGGAAAAAAGGCGATCACAATGGATCTGAAAAGGTCGGGGTGAAACAGGTTCATAGGCCACCCCAATCGTAATCTAATCTAATCTATCACAATTACTATTAGTCTCGTTGTTTATAGAAACTTTTAGCGTATGAATGTATGTGTATAAGTAAAACTGATGTTACCCCATAAAATAACAACATATATGGAAGTAGTACAATCTAAAATTAGTTTCGAAACTAAATTAAAATCAAAGTGGACATTTTATTCAATCATATTTTAGAAACTAAAATTATATATAATTATATCGAACTGTTACTTTTGAAAATATCGAAAAAGCAAAATAATATTGCTTGGCAGTATTAGTAGACGTCACGTAATTTATCTGAAAATTACTGCCGGCTACGGCCTCTGATAGACCAAGTAACAAGTGACAGCGTAACAGGGCAATATTTCCTGTTCCCGAACGTCTCTGTGGTAACTTCCTTCCTCCCCAACGACAGATAACTGTCAATACCGGTCGTCAATCAAAGCTATAACCACATTAGTGTCTCGTGATACATCTCTACAACGTCGTAAATCCTTCTCACGATACTTCGGAATTACCTACCTATGTATACATACATAGAAAGACGTATGGCATATACCGGGCACTGCTGCTAGCTCACCCTGATTGCTCATTTAATATTTTCAAAAAAAGCGTTTCTTGACACTGAGTATATGGTTGTACGATTCAAGCATTTCGTAAATGGTATTTGCAGACTGAATATTAGTCGCTCCTAGAATTAGTTGAAAGTTCATACTTAAAGGATGATTAACATTAAAAAAAAATAGACTTCAGAATAGTAACAGGCATTCTTCTGAAATATAAGTACTCAATGCAAAGTAATTAAAAAGAGAGAAGTTGTACAGGATAACTATAAATCTGTATAGAACATAGAAATTATGATACGTATATGTAACAATTATTGATATTTAGATAGACAATAATTAGTAACACCTACACTGTAATATAACGACAAAAATAATTTATTTAGTATGGATTATATAAAAAAAAGGTTTGTATTTAGGATATATTATATAATAATAGATAATAGATAATAGATAATAGATAATAGATAATAGATAATAGATAATAGATAATAGATAATAGATAATAGATAATAGATAATAGTTGTATATAATTATAATAGTGTTACACTAATTGTAAGAATACATAACCACAACAGAAAAACACCAGGAAACAAGAGTCTACAAATGGGGCAACAAATGGCCGAATTCGGATAATTCTGCTTTTCAATCCGGCCGCCCAAAAATATAAAAGTGAAGTTTTATCATGTAAACTGAGATACATCCATATTATAAAATTAACTTGAAAGATAAAAAAAAAATGAAACTGCGTTGCTTTAAGCTGTAGGAGTACTCCTGAGTGATGTCGACGATCACTCAACGACGAACCATCGCGAAAGAAACTTCGACCGCACCGATGAAGATGCTTACCGCAGTTGTGAACGAAACGTACGGAAGTAATTCTACAACACCACGGCTCAACAGCCCGGACAAACTTTTTACTGCAGATTCCGGCCATGAAAGCCTAATTCAACACTTTGAAGTGCTTGAAGTCTTATTATTCAAAACTACTTCATATTTATACTTAAAACAGTTTGCAAGCAGATTACATGGACATAAAAGACAGGTATGGTTACAAAATAAAAAAAAAATTCCCCAAAAAAACAAAGGAAAAATGCAAATAATAACTGATAACCACGTTTTTCAGTTTTCTTTTAATATTAATAATTTAATTAATTTATTGTTATAATTTAAAACTAAGAGTTTCTTGTCATTAATTTTCATGATAATTGCATTACTATTTTCTTTAAAAGTTTTAAGAATTCCTGGTAATTATATAATGACTTCTTCCAGTTTAGAGTAATAAAGTAATATTGAATTCAGCATAAATAACTGTCTTGGATCTAAAGCATATTATTTAAAGAGATACGGCTTTTATTTATTACATCGTCTGTAATAAGTTGATACAATTTTTACAATGCACTATACCAAGAAATAATTCCATAATTAATCAATTTCAACTCCCTTTTTATAAAAAATCAACCGAACGCTAGAAGGACAGAAAAGGAGAAAGTAAGACATAAATATATTCTAAATAAGTAAATTTATAGGAATCTCTTTTGATACTTTCGGCTATTAATATTACGCAAATCTTTAGTCTTTTTTAGAAAAAAAATGTATAAAAGTGTTTGCAACCTACACCGTTCATGACATGTTTTATTTCTATTTATTCCAAATAAATACTTTAGAGAAATAAGTTGCCTCGGAGTATTTTTTAAACTATAGCTCACTGAAGGTTCTTTTAATGGCAATGAAATATCATTAAAAAAGGAAAGGAATACTAACACTACATCATTAATTTTTTTTTATGTGTAGGTACTTTAAATGAAAATGCTTTTACAGAATATTAAGAAATTGCCAATATAATTTTTCTTAATCCGTTGTTGAAAAAGTTAATGGTTTACATATTGGATAACATTGCCAGTAAATTAAAACCAAAAGATATCCGCTGGCGTTTATGATGATAATTTGATGTCAACGACTATCAGATCTAACTTACGTATGCGTAATGCGCGAACAATAATCGCCACCGGTGAATCAATGTGTTCCCACTCGTAAAGTAAACGTTTATTGCACCTTTGGAAATTCGTATCGTCGCCGTGCTGTATACAATACAACAGTACACCGGTTATAATTCAAAACTCAAAATGATTACTATCCGTTGCCTGGGTGGGCTGTTCAGTAAACAAGCCCTCTGGGATCACGAATAAAGTTGGAATTGTTCGAGTATAAATATCTACTTTATGAAACAAAGTTCATCTCCAAACAATATGATAATAATGTACACTAGCCTTACTATTTCAAAACGGATACCTTCTAACGATGTGTAGATCGTGATTTTATTAAATGCTGGTAAGTAGGTGCATCATTACGCCGTTATTTATTGTAATTTAAAGGAAATACGCTGCTTAATATTATTCAAGCCGCATTGGATTACCTTTCTTTATCAGCATGGAAATGACGTTAGGAAATAACATATAGTTACAACGTAAATTATTCTAACAGAGCAATTTTTAGAAGAAAGCTTATAGGAATCAGAAAAAGATAGAATGGGATATAGAGACATCATTAACTAAGACAGAGTTACCATAAAAATAACTTTATACCTTAATCTACTTTCTATGTGAGCATGATACATAATTTATAATCGTTTTGTAGTTACTAGTTGATTTTAAATTTCGGAATCAATAACATAACGAATTGAGTTTCAAACTAAGAGTTCCCACTAATGATTGTAAATATACCGATTTTTTCATTTACCGGTAATTCCGTAAATGAAAATTAAAATACCGGTGTACCGGGAAATTACCGGTAATTTTCTTGTTTCATGTGTGACATTAATGGGGATTCCCCAAGAAAATAGGGTTAGAAGTTAGGCTAGAATAATACATATTTTGCACAATCTTAAGGCATAATATTAGAATTTTGTAATAAATATTTATATTTAATTATTTTAACAGTTGTTAGAAGTAAAAAAATATTTAAGATTCAAATTTTAATGTTATTTTACAATAATGTTGCATTAATGACCTCTCATAATGTGATGTATTCAAAATTGCTATTAATTTAAATACGTGAAATGTTGTTCTTATTGTACTATTATTTTTAAATATTAAAAAATGAGTGTTCCTACCGTCTTAGCAAAAAATGAACAATAGTCTCGCTTTTCTTTACGTTGTATTTCGTTATCCGTCTCTTTTGAGACTTATTTTCTTTTAATTTCTATACGACTTTTTACAATTTTTTGCTTTTTTTTGTTGAATTTTTTGATTCCTTCTCTTTCTAAGTAACTGGAATGGAGGTTATACGTTTCTAATCAAAACATTTTTTTCTGTTTCTGTTCTATATTCTCTATTCTAGGGCATTACAGCGGCTCTCAATCTCAAGAAGGTTTAAGTTAAAATTAAACAAAAAACATCTCCCCAATTTTCACTCCTTTGAACGAGCAGATCAGCAGAGCAAGGAGTTCTCTTCATGTTTTCTTGATCACGTGATTTTAGAGACAAAGGAGTTACATAGGAATAAAAGAAAAAAAGCGGGAACCTTTGGGGGCGCTACTGATATACTCTGTATGGTATATTAATGCGAAAATGATAATGTATTTTTTTCATCGATTTTAAAAGAAATCACCAAAAGACAACTTACAAAAATAAAGAAAGGTAGCAAATCAAGTTTAGCTCATGTTAGGTTACCTTCCCCTACCATAAAATCTGCGAGCTTATAATCCCGGGCAGAAAAATCTACGCTAAAGCATGCCAGAGCTAATATAAGAACACCGCAAGAGTCTGATGGAAATAAAAGAACGCTTCAGAGCTAAAAAAAGCAAATCGATTGGATATTCGAAGGTAGCAATACTCTCATTAACTTGATTTATTTGAATACATGCTTTATCGATGACGTCTGTGTGCTAATATGGCGCATTTCAATTGATGGCAGTTTTGAGTTCAATATCAGCACTCTATTATCTCTATTTTACCCAACAATGGGCGGGATGAGATTACGGCGAAACCCTGCATTTGAAGTGGAGATGGTTAGAACTGCTCTTTTCTCGGAACTGCTCTTTCTGCTCCTGCTCCGCCGATAAACCAGTGCTTAAAAACAGCTCCTGAAGTGGTCTATTCAATATCTGCGCTTTTACTTTATGTCTCGCACGGTATTCGATAGTCCGTTTCCATTTGTGTATTTTATTATACACTGTTGAAAATTTTAACACTTTTTTGATTAATTTGATAGTCAGGAGAGGTCCACACTCTTTTCGTGTTATTTTGTCGAGAACTATAGAAGTTTAAATTTGACGAGCAAAGATAGTCAAGTGTTGTCTATTGCTAAGGGGTTACTTTGTCCAACTGACACGTGGAATTATAAAATACATCTAGTCACATTTTATTTGATCTAGACTAGACAAATTTACTAGCTGTTTAACTAAATGAATGCGATCTATTGGGTGTTTTAACACCATTTTCTAAACACAACGTCTTTTTAATATGCAACTCCTATTTCTTAGTGCTATAATATTCTCTCTTTAAGACGTTTTCTCAATTATAAATTTGCAAAACCACTCATTCACAAGTTTTGGTTTCAACTAAACGTACCAATTTTAAAATGATTTTTTGAGAACCATTATAAAATTAAGTGAATATTTATGCTATTTGGTTCAAGTCTAAACTAATTGCGTAAATAGATGTTCCCAATACATCTTTAAGATGTTGAATTTTTTTATGCCCACTGGAATTAACGTTTAATAACACGAGGTTACACTTTGCAAGTCAGTCACATTTGGTGGTTTGTTTGGATATGTTAATACGGAGAATCAAACACGAAAACAGATACACGTACAATGCAGGTGGTGCGTATAATGCAATACTGTATTAGAATAGGTGGGGTTTCTATATTCTATCCGAGGGGAAAAATTCTGATTGGTTGACGCTTCTAAATGTCTAGAAAAATAGTCAATCCTCATATCTGAACAAAGAATTCACACGAAATTCTAGTAATTTCTGTTCTATTAAATACGCGTAGTCAACTCGTCTGGCAAAGTTTGGAAAAATCAACACTAAAGTATTTGACTAGCGCAAAATTAACGCCAACCCCGTAATATTTTCAACAGTGTAGGTATTTGACTTTGTTAGTAGTTCATTTTTTATATACGCGGAATAAGCCTGCAAGCTAAATTATTGAAATAAATCTTTTTTTTTAAATTCATTCAATATGGTATTAGCTGTAACGAACGAGTGCATACAAATTTGTATTTTAAGAAGTGCATTGGTCTTACAAAATGATAGTAATAATCTCTGCTGAGATTTTCGATATCGTTTAAGCCTTATGTATTGTTGTTACTGAGACTCTAATAAATAAATAAGCCCTAATACTTATAAAAATCACAATTATATTTCCTCTCACGACTTCCAATGCTCTTTTAAAATAGAGTATAAGAATTGCCACTAGAAGGTTAACAGGTCAGACGACATGCGAGTGATAATTATATCCATCAACATCTTCGATATACCTCAAAATTTGCTTATTGTTATAGTTGAAACCAATAGACAAACTCTTAAGCTGGCAAAAACACATTTATTCTTACTTCCATATGTCCCAAAATCTCCTTCAGCAATGACGGGTATGCTATATATGTACCGTATTTATATGTACTGGATAAGTTTTTTATCTTGAGACAATGGAATATCTCTAAAACACTGCATCAAATCAAAAGAAGATCTTAATAAGATTTGTTATAACGTAGGGGGCTCACTGAATGGTGTCGAACTCGATTCCAATTGCGAATAAATAAATGTATGGAAATGAAAAGGCACAGTTTTGTACACATGGCTTTTTGAAATGTTAGTTTATGTTAAAATAAAACAATCACAAATTATGTTTGCTTGCTTCTCTTTTTTGTGTATTTTTTCTAGACGTTCACAATCATGTTTTTTGCGATTACAACGTAATCTGTTACGAAACGAAAAAAAGTTTCAAACAAAAACTACATACTTGATGGCATAAAATCCTAATCTGCAATACAAAATGGGGGTTCCCATTTAAGATTTCAAAGTTGTCCCCCTCGCACTCTGGGGGAGGGAGAGGAGGTGAGCAGGGGGACCGAGTTCGGCACCATTCAGTGAGCCCCCTACATTATAACAAATCGTATTAAGATCTTTTTTGATCTTGATGCAGTGTTTTAGGGATATTCCGTTGTCTCAAGATAAAAAACTCACCCTGTATATAAAGATAATTATGTTACACACAATAAGAAATACTTTCTCTAATAATTAATCCAAAAAAAATATAGTTTCAACTTTAGAAAATACTGAGAACATCTAAGTCCGAGTTCGAGTAACCTTATTACGTTGTAGAGCGATATGAAAAAAGCAGTCCTCGCTTTTGTCAAAGTTTAAATTGCTCTTAATATATTACCCTAGCACAAGGTAATACAATCATCGCTTTTGTCAAGTTTAGATTGCTCTGAGTATATTACCTGTACTAGCTCCGGTATGTCTACCAAAGTTGGTTCTAGGCCGGAGCAGAAGCAGATTTGATGGCGGTCAGAAACCAGCTCGTTCTGCTCCGAGCTCAAAACCAGGTTCAAAATATCAGGTCTGTGATTTTGCGACAATCTCTAATTTGAAGAAATTATATCTGACAATGTTGAAGATGAGTCTTCGAAAAGCAGAATGATAACAGTCAATAGATTAAGTGTAAATCATGCGACAGTTTGGCAGGTTTTCAGAGAGCAGGATATTATACTTTTGACTTTAGAGAAAAAGTGAAATCTTGGGACTTGATGGCTTCCAATCAAGGTTGTTGGCTTCTTCAATGTTCTAATGTTCGAAGACAATTAATATTGCGCAAATTTATTTTATAATAGACGAAGCTTTTTCTTGCGAGGGGTGGTGAATTTGCTTAAGGAGCGGTCGAAAAAACCCACCTAATATTTATTCCCGCACGTCAACAGCGTTTTACGTCGATTGTATGGGCTAGAATCGCGGAAAGCATTTAACAAAGCCTTACATTCTCAAGCACTGCTTAAATCGTGAAAATTTTCTTATCTTTTCAGATATTCTGATGTCGGTGCTTTCCGTTAAACGTCTTTGGATTTAGAATGACGGGGATGATGAACTCACTCAACGCGAAGGTTCATCACGCTGCCAAGGAGTCATGCATAGCGAGTTCGGAATCTTGACTTAACTTCTCTACAATTCTTTTTTTTTAGGTAAAATAAATGGGCATTTCAGAAATGTATTATAAATATTATATTTGTCAAAATCGAATATCCTTTTACTTCATTCTTCAATGACACGATGCTACTTAATACTACTGTAATCTGTTTTTAAATAACTGAATAATTTTTTTTATGGATAGGTAAAAAATGAAAATGCTTTAAGTCAAATGGTATTAGATAGTTTAAGGACTTTGCAGAAGTTTTACCTTCAAAAACTGATGTGGTGTTTATAGGAATCAAAATTTATTTTACGTTCCTTGGGAAATAGTGAGTATGTATGTATTTAAGGCATTGTTGATTAAGCCTTGTGTTTCGAATGCATATAATATGACGCTTGCAAGTTGCTTTCCTGCATATAATATATATTTGTGTATGTATGTGTATAAGCCTTGAATTCCATTCTCGTACATCCATTATCTTCGACAAAAGCGAATTTGATGGCAAATCGAACTGGAAAAAAGCGGTTATATATGTGTGCGTACGTTAGGGAAACCACATGTGAACGTAGATTGTCGAGTAGGGGTTGAAAACGTGGTGGCAGTGCACGCGGTTTATGCGGCGGCAAGGCAATGGTGAATTATTGAAAGAGCCAATAACTGGAGCGAACATTCCGCACAAAGACAATAAAACTGGATGTGAATTATGACCGCAGTGTTATGTTCTTTACTTATACATAGCGCAGTAAGATATTTAGAGCTAACTTAACTTATTTTATCATGACTTACACAGTTATGCATGTTCACATAATCTTCGCACAAAACGTCTGAAAGCATAATTTTCTAAATGCTTCAAAATGCTAATAAGTTATATGGTACTTATGGAACAAGTGCAATATACAATATTACTGACTTCACCAGAAGAATTGTGCCCCACAATGGATTGATTATATAGAATTAGTAAGTAAGTCAATGTTAGGGGGCATCGTATCCAGCGAACTCTAATTATTAAGATTCAGCTTTTTTTATCTACCTTTTACGATCCTTTACGATTGTTATCGATTTTACTGTATGGGCTATCCAAGTAATATCAACACGACTTTTGTAAAAAAATCTCTCTCTCTCTCTCTCTCTCTCTCTCTCTCTCTCTCTCTATCATACCCCTGTATGGAAAGAAAATCTATCTATAAAATGAACAATCTTTAAACTAATAAATTTCACGCACAGTTATACACTAATCAAAACGATTTCGGTGGAATACCTCGACATAAAACACAGTAGATTTTTAATATACCATTCCACTGGCGTTATTAGTATTAATGTATAGAAAGTGATTATTTATACACTTTCTATGCTTGCGGTCATTGTAAATTAAATATAGATATTTATTTCATACAATTAGTGTACTGGAGCAGTAAGGAAGACACTTTTTTCTGCAAAGACTTTCGAAAACTTCCAAATTTACGACTTTCTACTTCAGCTAACCAAAAAACTTTTATTTAAATTTATTTTAAAATTATTAAAAGTTTGTAACTTATCTCTTTTATTTAAAAACTGCTCTTTTATTCAATGTATATAGAACAAGTCTAAGATCTGACATTTTAACTTTGATAATTTATTCATGCTTGTCTAGATTACAGTAATAATGAGTAATCTTTTAAGATCCAGTATATCTAAAGTATAAGGGAAGTAACTTATACAAAAATGAATCGGTTTGCGCATCCACATCACAACAAAAAAAAAAAAACCGATCGCTTACCGATGAGTTGGGCATACTTCCTCATATCTATCGCACATATATACTATATACTATATGCCCAAAAATATGCCCAACTTGTCGGTAGGCAACGTTTTTTTTTCTTTGTAATGTGGCTGGGCAAATCAATATTTCACAGAAATATGTAACTCAGTAATACGGTCACTTATTGGATTTAGGAAAACTCGATTAATCGGTTTCGAATATCTGGCGATTTCCGCAGCACTAGAAACTAACGTTTCTACACAGATTAAAAATATTTGTTCGATCAAAGAAATATATTTTATTGGAAAAAAAATTATTTGAAGCACAAAAAAATGTTTTTAATTTAAAATAAATGCTTTTTCCTCACTCAAAGGATGTTTTTGCTGAACTCTTTTCACTCAAATGAATAATTGATTTAATAATGATTTTGACAATATCCAATAAGAGTTTACATAATATTACTTATTTGGCTCTACTGAGTCAAAGCTTGCACACTGACTACGTACGGCTAAATTTTTGACAATTTTTGAAAATAAGAAAAATATAAATAAATAATAATAGTTAAACGCTAATACTTATTTAGTTCAATATTTCTTCACAAATGTTTAGGTGTCAATTTGTTAATATATGTCCCTTTTCAAATAATATCTGCCAAAATATTATTATCCATATGTTTTGTTTCTCCTACACACTTTTATTTTTATTTTAATTGAGTTTGAACCCCTGAAAAAGTGTAAGAATGGAAACATTCTTTTTAATCTTACTATACGGGAAACACCGTTTTTTGTACGTCCGTACTATTTTGATGCAATCTCTTGGCTCAAAATCCAAATTCTGAGGAAAACTACCCAGCTATGGGTTGAAATTTAATGCATAAACCTCAACATTCATTAGCAAATACCGTATTTATAGACAATAAGCTTAGGCTTAAAATTTAAGGATGAAGAACGTATTTAAGCAATAAGATCAGTTGTTTACGTCTTTTGTTTCTTTTTTTATTTTTCATGTTTAGATATTTGTTTTAATTATACACAGGTTTTATCACATAACTAAACGTTTCGACTCATATAAATGTCTTTTTCAGTATTTTGTTTCCCTAAATCCAATAAGTAGCGCAAATGTTCTGAATATATTCCTACAAAATGCATTCATAGCTCTTGTTAGTATGGTGATTCCTACAATACACCATGAATTCCGCCTGGCGGCATTCTATCGGTTTATTGTAAGTAGGTATTTTTTTTAAATATAGAATATTTTTTAAGAATACACTGCCATGGCATTTCTACAACGCCAAGGTTTCAGAAACTAAAATTATAAGTGGTCTTTTTGACCTCTTTATACGTCAGAAATATTGTTGACAATTTAATGTGCATAATTTCGTATGTAAATGAAATCACCCTATAGAGATATTTTGTTGATTGTTTTGTTTTGAATAATTAATATGTAGATTTGTCAGTAAAAAGATGTCTTGATAACAAAGAATTGTGAACGAAATATTGATATTTCGGGCAGCGTTTTGTATTAAGGGGAACATAATACAACAATACCTACAATAATATTCTATTTAAACCTACTACTAATAATATTCACACATAATCTCCTTAAAATATTCTTTTATAATGTTTGTGGAACGAACACTCAAGTATTACTTACAGTAAACATTTATTAAAATGATTATAGCAGTGATTATTTTAATTGACGTGTGTAATGAACTAGTTTTCCATCACATTTTATACTGGCTAATCAATCTTTGATGTAATATAATAAATAATAAAATAGTTATGAAAAATAGGCTGGAGCATAAATTGCAACACATAGCAATATATATCTATATAATTAATTTCTCTAGTTAAGAGTAGGTGTGGAAAATATACCTAGTATATAGTAACTATTAAATCGTTTATTTACACTGTTTGTGTTACACTGTCGAGGTCATCTTCAAAATTTACAAAAGATTTCAAAACAAATATTTTTTAAAGACCAATACTACATAAGCATTAACCTTCCATTTCTTATTACAGTTTAAATATTTTCACTTATTTAAGAAATATAAATTATACTCGTTTTTTTCGAATAATAACAGTGTTAAAAAGGTTTTGTGTAATAGTAAAAGAAAAGAAAAACAAAATTTTATGCAGAATTGAGAAGTGACTTTTCGATGACTTACGCATTAGAAAAGATGGTCACCTAGTTACAAAACAACCTAAAACAAAGCATTTAATAACAAAAACCATGTGGATTATAAATGAAACGTACAAACAACTTATTCCACCAACATCAAGTATTAAGGTAGTAAAGATTGTAATCGTTGGTGCATAGTGCAAGCGGCGTTATAGGTTTTCGATGCTACATGTACCCAGTAAAAACAATATGAAATAAAATATTAAAATGATCATTTGTTTAATATGGCATTGATTTGGATCCTGAGGCTTCAGTTAACAACTCATGAAATAAAATAATAGTGGGTATAATTAAAAGTTGCAAAACTGCTTCTTTATTCGGTGACTGCCAAATTATGATTAAAGTATTAAATTGGTTCTCTTTATTTGTCATGAAAGTGAAAAGAATCTTGAAGCTATTTAAGATTAGTCGCTGTATTATGGAAATTTTATGTATGCTATATTACAGACTTCTACGAAGTACGAAGTAGTGGTAGCTATAATTATTAGAAGATATGACTGTAAGAAAGATATTTACGGAGATCATATATTCTATAGTCAATCGTTCAAATATTTTGTGGAGACACACCTACTTTATATTAGACGTTCGTGAAATTTAATAATTTTCATTTTTCTTTCTTCCTATCGCTTCAATCTAAAAATTTACGAATATAAAAAGCCCCCAATAAAACCTCTAACCGCAACATGTTCAGTTTCGGAAAAATGAAATCTTTTTAACCTCCCTCACTTCAATATATATATATTTCCACCCTTGAAATAGCTCTCCGATAAACCCCGTCTACCAGGCCGTTCCCTTCTCTGCCTCGGGGTTACGGTAGTGAGTCGCAATTTTTCTCGCAGTCTACGTGATTGGAATGCTTTAACCGCGCGAATGTTTTGTTTTGAAGGAGAACTTGCATTAGGCGTCCCTGAAAGCTGGCTTTTCTGTAATTCAAAACAGTTCCTTCGCTAATTTTAAAGTATTAACGCCAGAAATCCTTGACAAACGACCCTTATTAATAAGATTTCAGGGCGTCTATATGGTTTGAAATTTTAGTTTGTTTGGCGATTAAATGAAGTACGAAATATTCTATCTAACACATTTTCTAACAGTTCTTTGATATATATTTAGTAAAATTTCAACAATTTCGAAACTTTAAAGTCGTTATTATCTTGAAATAACTGTATCACATGCCAATAATATATACATTTTTAAACAATTTATTAATTAGGAGGTTACATTGGGGAATACTTTAAATGCCTGCTGACATTTCTGAAGGATATATACAGAGTTATTTTCTCCCTTTCAAATGCTGAAACTCTATTTACTTGCCATTACAAAAATCTGTGCACTGCGACGTAGTCATAAATTTTTTGCTTACTTTATTAGTTAATAAAAGTAGAACCGTTTCAAAATAAATGGAAAAACCGCGGTGTAACCCCTTGAAAAAGTAATTGACTTTTTAATAAAAGTGCAGTCATAAATTTCAACTTAAACGAAGTAACACATCAACACGCAGATGGGTCAATCTTCTTAATTAGCCGGAATTCTAGTTCGAAAATGTAGAAGAGGGAAAAACACGGTACAAACAGAGGTTCTGTTCGCGTTCGGTTAGAAACGAAAAGGGTTGAAATGGGCCGTGGGGTTGCTAAGATATTTAAATTAAGATGTTACTTAATTCCAGTCTACTGACTCGCTAATTGCGACCCTTTTAAAATATAACACATAAAATGAACGCTTAAACCTCGAATTGTAGAAGCTTATACAAGTAAGATTAAGAAATTCCTTCTTATTACTGAAAGCTTACTGAAAATGTTTTGATTCGCTATCTTTTGCCATAGTTAAACGTTTTTGCTCAGTAACCCCATATCAAATATTATGCCAATTAATTTTGTTTGTATGCAGTTTTTACGTTTTGTAAACACAGTTTGGTGCCTCAAATATGAATCTAAATGTCAGAAGTTTGCACGACAAGTAAAAAGGAATGTGTGAAATGTGTTCATTTCTCAAAAATGAATCACCATGATATTCATAATAGGCGTATTTACAACCTTGTACCTTTATTGCATATTTTGTAATAATAAAGGTTTTTGATTTACTTTTATTTTTTATTTGGAGTACTTGTTTACTTGTAGAAAACTTAACTAAACATATTATTTAAATAAATTCATAGGCACTCATAAGAAAGCTTTCTAGAAGTCAATTTCAGAATTTAATGAAGCCTGGGCTGAAAACATCTTTATATAGCTGAATAGCTTCTTATCGACAAAAATTCACTTTGAAACTGTAAAACACTCGTTTTTTTACACAAATAATTCTAGAACGCTAAGAAGTACAATGGGAATATTTTTAATAATGTAAAAAAACAGTTCAACATAATACGTTGCAAAATTTTCTTAATATATTTCCAGCTATACAGAGTGTTCCAAATAGCACCAAACAAGATACAAAGTGCGTTCGTTCCAACTGGATTTCTACTACCATATCCATTAGGAAACTTAATGGTATTAATTGTATATTTATTTATTTGTTTATCTTTTAAACATATGTAAAGTTATGCTCTTGTATGTGGATGGGCATTATAGTACTTAATTAAAAAAACAGATTCTGTACAAAGGCCGATCCTAAAAAATATGACACCAATTAGATCAAACGGGATTAACAATTTGTTCGGAACGTATACCGTTATAAATTACTCCTAAGACATTACTCCCATAGTCGAGTCTTTGCTGGTTTGTCTTCTGATCACTTCTGTGTTAGAATGCGGGATTTACAAGATTTACTTGGATGT
Organism: Protaetia brevitarsis; assembly: GCA_004143645.1. Classification (NCBI taxonomy): domain Eukaryota; kingdom Metazoa; phylum Arthropoda; class Insecta; order Coleoptera; family Scarabaeidae; genus Protaetia; species Protaetia brevitarsis. The sequence goes on from RXPK01000205.1 coordinate 212,690, forward strand.
AATAACCGTTATGGTAGCTTACCTGTGCGACTGTCTTCAATGTCGTAACTGTCAGCGCGGAAAAGAGATCTAAAATTACATTTGTCAGTCATATCTTAGTGATGATTTGCCTTCAGATTTTTGCGTTAATTTTGCATTTACTGCAGCTTAAATGCAGTACTGTTGCATTTCTTCGCTTTCCTTGCGTTTTTTTTTTTCTAAAATTAACTTTGGTTTGTTCAAAAAAGGTACCTTAGAAATATCATATTTATCACGTTTAGAGTAGATGACAGTAGAGTAACAGCTTGAAAAATGGTTTAAATTATTTAGTAATGGAAAATCTGTGTTACTGCGGTTAAAGAGAGCAATTGACGTTTGCCTTATATCATCCAACAATAACACATGATGATTACCTAGCATCAAAACACGTCAGCATTTTAATTTAAAATGACTGAAATAAGTAGACCTAGTTATTAAGATAACACTGCAAAATGGTTAAATTGACATAATTATCTTTGATAGGATATCTACCTTTTAGTTAGTTCTAGAGTTTTCTTGAATGAATAAACAATTCAAACATGTTTAATTAACATCCGTGATAGTTATACCAACCATAAAAAAATAGACTCACAATAGTATATACTATGCAAACAATGAATGGTATTAAATTTACTCATTTTTATGTGTTGAATCAACAACAAGAACGTTAACATCTTTTTTAATTTGAAGTTGAGCGTAAGTTGCTTCTATTTAAAGCAAAAATAATATTAAATTATTTGAGAAATGGTTAACTGAATTCTTTTTTTTCCCAGTGTGCTATTCAGTTTCACTGATGCTATATTCACCCGTGTTTTACATTAAAGAATATATATACTAAAAAACCGATGTATTTAAACCAACCAAATATATTTGGTTAAGCATATTTTCTTTGAAACAAACATGTCCTTTATTGCTTCAAATATATGCAAAAAATGTACACCATTGACTGAAACAAAATATTTGATTAAAGTTTATATTCAAACAAATTATTTAGTTCAGTTTGGTCTTAACATAATAATATAGTTTAACTTGATAAAAATGTTGGATTGATTCAATTACTTTCATATTGTTGAGATAACATCGGTACTTTGTTAACTCAAAAAAAATTGTAACTTCGGGGGAATAATTATATATTTGGGCGAAATATGCGGTTGGTTGGGGTCAAAACTTATTTCTACCCAATGAAATGGCAAGTAGCCACATGGATCTTAGATCACTCCATATGATTCTAACATCCAAGAAAAAAATAATTGGTATAAAGAGCGATCATATTATTTTGTTACTTCTGTTTATTAATTTAACAAACCCATTAATTTCATTTAAACAATAAGTACTCTTCAATTAACAAAGTGAATATTATTAAGAAATAAGGATTGCCCTAACTACAGTTGTAGTTAATTTAATGTAATTGTTATGTTCAAATTATTTTTTCTGTCCAAGCCTAACCCACACTTTTGTAAACATGTTCTGTGATCTAAGCATTATTGTGATGGCGAAGTTTTCTACCCATATAGTTACGTTTAATAGGAATATGTGATACAACCATTGTTGTAAAGATGGTGCCCTACATAACTCAAACACGGTTAAAAAGTTGATTTGGTGCATTTACCGGAAAAACATTCTATACCGGCGAAGGAGAATTCGCAAACGTCGGATACAGAAAAAAAATAAATTAATGGGATCAAAAATCTTAAATTAAAGAATCCTTTATTCCTTGATCGAACAGCCCAGCTTTACTGTACGCAAAATACTACTGAAAATTCACTATTGCATTTGCGGCAAGCAATATATAATTTATGCTCATTGTGTAGGTAGGTTGTCATTAAATGGGTTTTTCAGTGTAGAGAGCTGTCACTGATAATTTTTTTTTTGATTTGACACCTCCTACGGGACGGCAAAATGTGTTCTAACCACATTACTGTACACTTGCTACTTATTTCAATATTTACTGTAAATTATTATATGATTTTTGATTATTGCTGTAGTTGGTTAATTTATTTAATGAATTTATTATTTTCGTCCTGCTGTATAAGTTTATCTGTATACAAATAGTTTTGTCCTCAAATAGTTAACCTGTTTTTTTTTATTATTTTACTGTATCTTCAAATTGCAATTTGAAAAATACATTCAAAGGTAAATAAACAAATTACTATTTGTTTCAAAACAGAATTTTAGCTGACGAATACGATGATAATATCGACAAAAGTGTCTATTTTCCAATTCGTTGCATTTGCTTATTTGCCTTTGCGTACGTGAATCAAATCAGCTCACTAATTGATTTACTCAACTCAAGTATATCAGGTTTTACTACGCATCGAATCAAGTCCAAGCCAACTCCAAGTACGCAGATATTCACCAATCAAATGGAATATTACAGACATTCATACACATTGGTCAGTGATACAGTACCAAACTGCTATAGTGATTTCCTTTACTTTCACTATGTAAACGATTATAGGAGTACAACTACATAATCTTCGCAACTCTTTATTAAGTTATTCTTTTCAAAAGCAATGAAACACGTCAATTTTATTTTTATAGGTGACTAGTTGATTGCTTTATTTTCGCTTACATAACTATGACGGCCTCATGTGTTTTCCGTCTCATTTTTCTTTCAATAAAAATGAATTACCTATTATTATCTGACTACCTTTTACTGTTTCCTACCGTTGGTAAGATTTTTTGGACAGAGTTTTTGAAAGTATATTTGCTTTTTTCAGGAGAATATAACATTTTATAATATAAAGCCTTTCCCATAAATTACTTTCAATTGAACATTAAAGGTTTTATTTTTTACACTAAAATTAATTACCTAGTCTATAATACTTTGCCTATGTTACTCTTGAATCCAGTAAGAATTCCTTCAGGACCATTCATATTTGAAACATACCCAATTATTATCTTATTCAGGCAGATGGTAATTTAGAAATTGGAATTTCAATAGCAAAACAATATAATATAGTCGATGATATTGACCATCTCCAAACATCTCTTGCATTAGGGGTGGAATTTATTTGTATAATGTTGCGTATTCCAAAAATTTTACTAAATAAATACGCGGAAGGTTAATCGGCACACTGATCAGTCTCTAGGCATAAAATATGTGCTCACTGACAATAGTTAAGTGAAAAAGCTCTGACAAAATTACACTAGACAAAGTGTTTACACAAGAGACCAGTCATACCGCAGCAAACATGTAAATCTTTTGGTGAAGTCCATGCGATGTAACAAGGCATTTGTACAGTATGTAATTAAAAAACAAATGTTTAGCGCGCGGTTGGTTTTATAAATAACAATAACGTAAAGATGTTATAAACAAATTGTTTTACTAGACGTTTGAGTCATTCCATTTTGAGTCATACTGTGTAAAAAGAAGTAGATAGCACTGCGCAACAAACTTAAAAAAAAGTATAAATAAATAAACATCTATTGTACGTTTACGATTGATGAACTACGATTAATAAAATTTTATTGCTTTTACAGTCGATAGCATCAAAAGATAAAGTGTGTTTTGCAATCACCATTTGTCGACCTTGGCTTCTATTTGCTTCAAGTCAGTCCTAGCCATATGAGTTTTTTAGTTATTGCTACCTCGGAGCAATTAGTTACTCCAATAAATCTAGTTACTGAAGGTCGAAAATAAACATTCCCGACGTCAAAACAATATAAATTTAGCCAACGCAATATCAGCGTAGAAATGTGTGTTTGTATGTCTATTTTTTTTTTTATTAAAAGCGTATCAGGTATGTAAATAGAGAAGTTGTAACACTTGGTCGTTAGAGTCTAATCGACCTCTGCGAGTCGAAATGTGTGTATGGATTTGATTTTTCAAAACGATTTTTTTTTTCGAACATTGTTCTGTATATTTGCATGATTTTCTTATATACTATAAATGCTTATGACAAGTATTTGCGAATTAAATGTAAAATTCTATCCTTTCTTGAAAATATGATAAAAATATTGAAGAGAGCATTACAGAGAGAAAACGTAGGAAATTTTACTGCAATTTTAGGTATTTGTAGCAATATTTACCATAAACGTGCAGCTCTAGGTTTGTAGTAATAATTCTTACAATTTTTATGAAACAAATGAATGGACAGTCAGCTTTTCTTTTGCCCAATGTTGTAAGATAATCTAGTATTTACTGCAGTAAAGTTTTACACAATTTTGTGTGACTTAATTTATTTTACCTGGTATTTCAATTTGTCATAGCTTGTAATAAATTTTACTTACTGTTGTCGCCATTGTTGCTTATTTACTAAACAATATATGAATTTATGTTTGATTGTCCATAATAAGATGATAGGAATAGGTAATGAGAATAAAAATTAGTACTTCCTAATTTCGCTTATTTGTTTACTATGAGATGACCCCAGCTACTAGTTTCGATAATTGTTTGTCTTCATCAGGCTGTAGCGTGATCTCATAATAGTTAGTGTTAGAGCATCAAAGTTTGCTCGAAGAAACTTTGTCATGAATATTATAATATTAATATATTTCTTAGCTCTGTTGCTTGAGTATATGCTGTGGGATATCTGTTCACTTTAGTTCTAAAACGTTAAAAAGATATAGTATAACCTTGATCGGAGGGGGGCACTTTCAGTTCGCTGTAGTTCTGTAGCAGGTTTAATTTACTCAGTCTAACTATAAAAATATAAGCAGATATCTTCCTGTAAATAAGACAGCGAAGGTATATTCTTGAATCATTTTGTTGGTTGCTTGGAGAATCTTAGTTCAATATCTTATAATATTCTTTTCATCGCAGCTATAAAAAGTTACAAATAGTAAAATAGAAATGAACTCACATCAGTGGAACAGCCATATTTACAGCTACTGTTATTGGTAGTAGGAACCACAAACCTGTTGCTTTTATTGTTTGTCTCTAATCCTATGAACAGATCCACAATTTATATAATTTCATCAGTAATTGTAGGTAAATAAATAGCTCCAATTTCGTTGTAAAAGGTTGACTGAATTTACAAATGTGAATAACCTCTGATGATGTAATTTACATGCCCGTCGGACCCAAGCGATTCCAAATATTATTCTAGATTCGCATTTAACTAATATACAATACGTACATAGGTACAATAACTACCATTATATAGTTATCTATTTCAAGAATGTTTTTTTTTAATTTTAATAAGCAATAGCCACCTAAATATAACGGCGAAAAGTAACTTCGTACGTTACATCTGCTGGGGCAGACGCGCCTCGATTGTAGCATAAAGGATTGTAATCAATAATTAATATAATAATCTAAGCTATCTTTACTAATTGTTATAAAAAAAAAACGATTATATATCTACCTATGTTAATATGTAAAATTGTGGAGCTACATTAATGAAATTTCGTGAACTACAAAAACCTGTTACATTGTAGTAGTCAAAAAAGTGTAAGTTATTAGGGATATTAACCACGTGAGTTTTTATTATATATTATAAAATGGACACCACAAATAATTAATATATCTAGTTATTTATTTCAAGATTTTTTTTAATAAGCAACGCCACCTACGCATGAATTGTCGAAAAAAACTTCGTCTGTTGGAGCGAGCGCACTTCGATATTAGCCTAGGATATCGCACGCTAATAGCGCCTGTGAGATGCCAACGACCTCCCGAGGGTTAAGCCCTGTGAAAGGAACTGAGTTAGATAAATATGAGCAACTAGTGAGGCTTATTTCCAGCAAATCGCCATCTCGACGATCGCCTTTCTAACTTCTAAGGGCGATGGCATGGGCGTCTCTTCGACCAGGTCAAAATCAATCGAAATTTTGACGACTCTCTCTATTTTAAAGAAAATTTCTGGATAAATCGCGTTACGACCTTTCTATTAAGACGCCCGATACAATCGTTCTTATGGAAACGCACGCGCTAAATAGCGTACGCCAGTGTGTCAAACTTTAGTACTAATAATGATAAACGCGTACTTCTTCCTACAAAATCGTTAGTACTGCACTGTGTAAGTATTTTTACTTGGATTTTATCTGTTGTGTGTAATTGCGCCAAAGCGAGCTTCATTCCACCATAACAAAATTAATAGGTATTCCATTTATGCAGTCCAGGACCAGAAAATACGAGCTACCTGAAGAAAATTTGATAATCTTAGGTATTTAGGTATTAGAAGATGGTGTCAATCGATGGGACTCAATGTCAACCCCACTAAAACAACCCTAGTAGCATTTACCAGGAAAAGAAAATCCAATCTTAGAACCATAAAACTGGATGGGCAAAAGGAGAGCGGAAGTTAAATATCTAGGCCTTACCCTAGACAATAAACTTCTATGGAACAAACATGAACTTGAAGTAACCAACAAGGCCAAAAGAGCTCTGATGGTGTGCAGAAACTTTGCAGGGAAAAATTGGGGATGCAACCCAAAAATACTGCTTTGGATGTATACAGCGATAGTGAGACCGATCATCATCTATGCATCAGTAGCATGGAGCAAAAGAACTAATCTGGCCACCACGAGAATCAACCTCTTGAAAGTGCAAAGATTAGCATGTGTATGCACAACGGGGGCTATGAGAACCTGCCCAACAGCAGCTATTGAAGTAGTATTGGATCTTGCCCCCCTCTACATTGTAGTAGAGGGCGTGGCGAAAAGAAGCGCACTAAGAATGGTCAAGGAAGGAATGATTAGGCATAGGCCCCAATCTCCTGACGGTTTTCAAACCTGGGATATGCCCCGGGTTGATATGTTAAAAAAAAATGCTTTGTGAAAGAATTCACCATAAAGCTAAGTAACAGGAGCGAGTGGGATCATACACCATCTTGAACTTGAATAGAAATGCCATCAAATGATATACTGATGGCTCCAAAACGGCAGAAGGAACTGGAATAGGAATATATGGGCCTAGAACTACATATTTCGAAAGCTTGGGAAAATACCCAAGTATATTTCAGGCGGAAATACACGCTATTGGAGGATGTGTTCAGTTCATTATGGATAGGAACTATCGGAAGCAGGAGATTATCATCGTGTCTGATAGTCAAGCAGCCATCAAGGCGCTGAACTCATATGAAATCAGCTCCAAGATGGTCTGGGAATGCTTAGGGAAACTAAATGAGCTAGGCAAAAGGAATAAAGTAACCCTCCTGTGGGTTCCGGGTCACACAGGAGTGGAAGGAAACGAAATAACGGATAACCTCGCAAAAAAAGGGGCTGGAATGCCTTTTGTAGGGCCTGAACCCTTTTGCGGGTTAAGTAGCAGGACAATACTGAAAAAACTAAAAATGGGAATGGAGCAGAAAAAATCCAATTACTGGGAAAATCTCCAGGGAATGAGGCAAAGTAAAATTCTTCTGGAAACTTATAACCAGAAGAGGTTTACAGAATGCATCAACCTGAGTAAGAACTTTCACTTTCAGGCCATTGTAGACTGAAAGGACACCTGAGTATGCTTGGATTGGAAAAAGACCCTGAATGCAGATTTTGTGGGGAACAGGATGAAACATCCATCCACCTCCTCTCAAACTGCGTAGCACTGTGCAACTCGAGGGCATTGCATCTGGGAGCATGTGAAATCGAAGAGGGAGACTTACCTAGACTGGGGCCCTCTGACATCCTACACTTTCTAAAAGGAATAGGATTGGAAGGCCAGCTGTAAAGCAGCAAGAATAAGGGACACAATAGATCCTTTAGGTCGCAGTGTAACACCAGCCTTCTATTTGCATACATTTAAAGGTATTTTGGCAAATAGTTTGGTAATGTTAAATAAAGGTCTACGGGAATAAGTAATTGGAGAAAAAGTATTTGTTAATATGGTGTGGGTACACTAGTGTTCAAAAAATATTTATGCTATCCCTTAATTGCTTTATTACCAGTACACAGCTCTAGGGATGGCATTATAACAAAGCGTATTAGTAGTTCCACCAGTGTTATAGTGCCAATATCATAAATATTTCGAGATCATGTAATATTCTAATATTTTGGTGGGATGTTGAGAAACTATGGCGACGATTGTGCGTTTCACTTATTGACGTTTATGAAATATTGTTATTTACAATGTTAGCAAAGTGAAAAACATATCAAGGCACAAGATCGTATTTTGGCTCTATTGAATACACGAAATTATTCTAACATGAATTTGCAAAAAATAGCCAAAAAGTCATACAGCGTATTGCTCGTTTGATGAAAGAATTTTTTCCCAGTATCGCACGGTCGTTTTGTGGCGGAAAAAGTTTCATTAGTGTCATCATCTTGTTGTTAATTTGTCGACTGAAAACCGTACCTTTCTTTAAGTATAAGTATTGCTCAACTGCTTACCGAAAGAGGAATCGAAATATCGAAGCGTACAATTCTTTCACATCTGTATAATGATGATGTTAAAGTGTAGATACTCCGTTAAGAAATCAAGATCAACTCCAACGATGAAAAAAGGACGCCTTCAATGGGCTTTAATTCACGTCAATTATGCGGTTAACTATTAGAGAAAAGTAAGAAATATTTCCAGCAATTTTACATTTAACTCACAAGAATAATGTACGCACTGATGTTAAACACTTTTATCAATTGCGTTCAGCGATAAAACAAACGTACATGCGGGGAGAACACAGAACAGAAGATACACATCTGAATGGTTTAACGACAAATATATGTTGAGATCGGTGAAATGTCGTACCTTGGTTACGTTTTGGCTGTATATATCATCAATACGCCTCTAAACTCTGTACTTTTGCGGAGGGATAATGAACCAGCATCTATTAAAACGCGTTTTAGACGATACATTGAAGCCATATAGATATAAACAACCTAGACCTGAATGAAGGCAACTTTATGCACGACAGTGCACCTTGTCACAGAGCAAAATTAGTCAAAACATTTTTGAAAACGGTGGAGGTGCCGGTGTTATCGTGGTCAGGAAATTCCTCCAATTTAAACTCAATAGAGTATGCATGGAGTGTTTTAAAACAATCTATTCAAATAGAACAATAATAAAGAGCAACTGATTCTCAATATTGAAGATGCGTCGTACCACAATAATTTCAAAATTAAAAGAAACCATTTAAGCCTATATTGGTGGCGTGCCGACGAATCCAAATGAAGTTCTGAAACAAAGACGTAGTATCAATAATACCAATAAACTACTTGTTTGGGTCCTTTTTTAAACACGTTCAGTATATTTTTTGTAAATGTATAATAACAATTATTATTGTTTTTTTTATTATAATGCTAAAATCGTGGGCGGCTCCTAGATCGTGGCCAGGGACTGTAATATGAAGAGAATTAATATTACTTATTACAAAATATAAGTACTTTGTTGTAAAAAATAGCCTTGCTAGATAAATGGAGGCATCTTTCCAATAGTATTCAAAGTAATACATGTTACTAAAGGGTAAGCGAAAACTACTTCTACTCTTTTTCTTTCTAGATTAAGTTGGTAAATTTGAGCAGTAGATTAGATCAATACTACTAATAAATGCGAGAAAAGCGAGTTGAAAGAAATCAGCAGTGCAGTTCCGCTAACTCCATTTAAATGCAGTGCCTTCCGATTTTTGAAATATCAACCATGAATTAAAATCACGGTTTGAAAGCTACTATAAAATTGGAATATAACTCTTGTTTTTTATTTAAATCGAATCCTTCAAAATAAAAATACAAAGAAATTCGCACTCGATTTGTCGGTATCATAAAACATTATCATAAATAAAAAATATATAGTCATTCGATCTACTTAAAATAAGAACGGCAAAGCTAAGAATTTATATGATCAGACTGGTATCCAGTATCCAGTTGGCGGGGACAAATTCGGAACAAACAGGCCGATTGTGTTTACGAGATCCATAAACAATACACTAAAGTGGACGGGTCTCACCTTAAATTCGCGTGAATAAAAATCATCAACATCGCTAACTAGATCTAAAAGATGTGACATTTATGACTTGTGTGTAAATTCGTCCGTGGTTAGTTGCGACTGACTAATTAGGCCGAAGGATATGTTTTTTTTTTTTGTATCCAAATGACTTCCATCGTGTTGATTATAAAGAATGTTCCTACAAGTTGTGTTAGTATACAGACTAAATATTGAATTTATATTGCTAGAAATTATGATGGGCTAGTGCAGAGGATTTCTTCAATAAATACTTGGTAACGTGCAATGCTTATATGTATAATAATTAGTACAGTTTTAAAATAAGCACAGACCGATTGGAACTTACTCACTTGTATATACGTATTTACGATCCAACTACAAAAATTCCTCTGTGATTGTCTTTTGTTATTCTCTTACTTACCACTTTATCTGTCACTCATCTGTATATTTATCAATTGGTTCAGCAGTTTAGCTTATTTTATCATCCATAATATCATAATATAATACATTTTCACGGCCAGATACACAGTGTCCTTTCATGTAATTATCTCAGCAATCAATCCTGTAGAGGTTTCAAGTGTCAAGTATAAACTATTTCACATTTCGGGTGGTATTCGCATTTTGTCAAACATTCTAATGTCATTGAACGCAAAATTTGAACTTTTGACCTCTTTTTCTAAATTTTAGATTGCTATTGGACTAAAGATTGTTGATTTTTTCTTGATAAATTATTTCACATTTTCGTCAATTGATAAAATTAATTTACATTTTAGTATCCTCTTGGATAGTAAATGAAATTTTAATGTGAATTATTCAGTTTACCACTGGCCCAGAAATATTTAGAGGAAACATTAAATTATTCATTATTACCAGAAATTTTGAAGATTAACCTACCTTATTTCTTCAAGTGAATACCAAGGTGCGCACCCTTCTTTTTCACGTTGGCGTTCTAGTTTGTCGGATATTGTCTTCCGTATATTTGGTTTGTCGCTGCGAGGATTTTTTTAAAAATATTTTTGGGTGTATGTTAACCAGAATTGTTTTTTACTATAACAACAATTATAAATAATAAAAATAAAATATTTGATTTTTAGTTTTGGAAGCTCATAAAAAATTTATTTGTTTGAAATTTGGTTTTTTTTTTGGATAGTTTTTAATAATATAGGCAAATTAGACTACATGAACAAATCATTTGGCAAAATTGTCAAATTGAGAAATTTCGGCAGTGGAAAGTAATGATTTGGGAGGCTGTGTTGAATATGATTGGTTGTGGGGGAAAAGTTTGTTGATATAAAAAAAGGGAATTTATATATATACATATGACAATTTTTTTAAAAATATGGAAAGGTTTTAAAAAAGAATAGAAAGAAATTATTAAGAAGGAGAAATCATCAAAGAAGCATCATTTTGGTAATTGGAAATTGAATATTGATATTGGCAAAGTGAATTATCATATTGTAATTGGATTAGATTCGAAGTTGAATCGGTTGAATCGGAAATGGAAGGGGAAAGAATAAAATAAAGAGGATTTTAATTTGAAGATTTAATGAGGTTAGTCATTGTTGTGCAATTTGTAATTTAAATAACTATTAAAGTAATCTCCAAAATCGTTCATATCATTTTTAATTTTAGAGCTTACATTTGTGTCAAGTAATGATATTAAGTCAAATTGACTTAACAAAACATATATACATAGTAAATGAAGCACCTCGTTCAGTCCTCACACCGACATTGTCGCTACTGGTAGAAAAATATAAATATAACTACTCACTTATAAGAAGTGGGATCAGTAATGTGCATAACTTGTGGTCATGAACTTAAGATTTTTAAGCTTTCATATGTGCTTGCAACATGTCATACTTTTCACGATTGGTGATGACAACCATTTTTGTATATAACAATGCATAGAGAAACTTATTAAATAATAAAAGAATTTATATAACTGGAAAAAGATTGTAACGAAATTGGATAAAATAATGTAACTAACACCGATGCACTCACAGTTTGACAGATAAAAAATATCAATTGTTTCAATTTGTAAGGGCATGACACTCTGTGTAAGAAATAGTTTTCATACATTTATCAATTATAGCACACTGCTATTTTATTAGCAAAGCATAGAAAGTATAATCTCTATCATTATTATTACTATTATTTTGTTTAGCTGTCATGACACTCTGCGGGTTTTTTGAAGACCGTTGACGTGAACCACTCCCCCCTCGCTTAAGCTGTCGTGTCGGGGCTAAGGGCTTGCACAGGGTTCTACAACGATGCCAGTTGTTGGCTACCGAAAGTCCAACTGTTAAACCAGGTGCCGAAAGGAATGGGGGGTCTTGGTTTAACTGCACGGACCGAGAGGAGACAACCTCAACGAAAACCTAAATCCTAAGGTGGTGAACTACACTGATGGGATGCGTTGCTAGATAGAAGACCAGTCTAGTAGTCCCACCTTGGGGCACCTGGCGCACCCTTTGTATTTAGCCTTACCTCTGCATGCGGAGCTCTGTGGAGGTGGACCTTTTCTTCTCTAGCTACTCGTGGGAAAGTAGATTTCTTATCCAAATAATGTTTTTTACTAGTATTTTATGATTCATTTTTATATTTTCGAGAATCGTAAGTAAAATTCGCGCACCAATAAAATTCTTTACATAAAATACGCTCACAAATGAATTGTTTTTTTGCGATCTCTACTACCCTTCGTAAAATATCAACGTCATTTTTTCGATTTTTGTTTAAGAAAATAGGATTTTTGATATATTCAAAGATTTCAAATATTATCCCCAGTGGTTGTTTTTGTCTTTAAAAATCAATGTAATTTGTGCCACTTATTATCTTTTCTTCTTTCATTTCAATTTACAATATTCCATGACGCTGATGATCACATGAGGTGCGTCTGATAGGGCAGCAAATACGTTAAATGCATAATATGTATTACAGAAATTGTTCCATAGATGGAGCTTCTTGTATTTAATTCTAGTAACAGAACATATTTAACATGACTAGGGTGACAAGTACAATTATAACATATTAATCTGGTACATTTAGTAGACAAATCAAGTAGACATCTATAGGAGCCGTGTTCATCGAAAAGGCGTTTGGCTTAATCGCATACTACAATGACGGAGTGATCCTTGCGATCAACTCTCCAATACTTGGGGTAAATACGATGTGTCTTACAATATCACCCGCATGCTCTCTATATTATTAATTCAAATAAGTGCATTGTTAAAACAAAATTGTGTGTTACAGTTCGTTCAATTACATGTTAATCGAAATGGAATATTCGAAATTTGATAAGTTGGGGCATAATTATGTATTTGAAGTAACTAATCGGATTTTGTTAATTTGACTAAAATTTTGCTTATCATAACTAATTTATTTCACACAATTATTTTGTGCCTGAAATAAAAATTTGGTTGTCCCAATTGAATGGATTTTTTTTCGTGTACAGAGGGAGTTGTGTTAACAAAAAAATATTTTTCATGTGATATGTTTCAAAAGGTTCGATTGACCCCTTGCTAAGATTACCACAAGAACATATTTTTTTTTACTAAAAACAAATACCATTTTTTTTTCGTTCCTGCAACGAAACATTTTGGTTCGCCATATACAACCAAACGGTGGTGCTAAGTTTTGATTAACTCAATGCAGATACTTTTCTGAGTGTACTGTTAATGCTATGCTGCTATGGCTAATAGTAAATTACTACAATATTTATATTAAGAGTAAAAAAATGTAATTAGGTACCTTTTGAAAATCACGTCACTTTTTTTTTATAGTAATGGCGTTACTATTGTTTAGTTAACGGTTCTGATATTGTAATAACTCTTTTACCGGACCAAATTGATTATGTAAACAAAGATGTATTGGACAGTATGAAATAAAAATGTATACCGCACTCACAATTTTTGGTCGAATTTACGTGTAAATCTTGGTACATATAACGTATAGAGAGTTTCCAAATCGTATGCGTTTACGCGTGAGTATATCATAGCTCACCCGATTCAAGTGACACCTACATTTCATGAAATTCATTACATTTTCTCGGTTCCCAAAACGAACATTTGTAAGCAAGGTATACATCCGTTTTCTAGGTGATAATAAAAAAAAAATATTTCGCCGTTTATATTTATTTTATTTTTTTTACGCGATCCTAACAAGTGCTATGACGCAAGTCTTATAAATAATCACAAATACTATTTGAATTTTACGAAACGGCTGCTTCTCATCTAGTGCATGTGTCTCTATCATGCGGCCCGAATAAAACCGATCTCAAAAGACAGGACTGCTACACCCAGACTGGTCGGCCCACGCTAACAATCTGACTATAATCATCGACGACATGAGCGTTCAGTGAACAGGCATGTTTTCGTCCACCGATAAACCGCTAAAAATATTGTAATGGCAATTTATTCAAGGCAATGCTCTTTACTACAGGTTCACACCTTAGTTTTATATTAGCTCCGGACACGTATGTATATAATAGACTGCGTTAGATTAAACAAACGGAGAGTATGTCTTTCCGGAAACACTTATTGTGGCATTCTTGTATAATATTACATATTTTTACTTTTTTTGGACTAAAACTAATATGAATTTGTCGTCTTTTAAGGTTAAATAAGCTAGATAAATTAAATGAACTACTTTAGCATAACTGATATCTTTGCTGTTGGTAAGTGCAACAGCAAAGAGATCAGTTAAGAACAGAATAAAATGGGACGCTAAGAAAACTCAACACCTGGCAGGTATTATATTACATGAGGTAAGTATATTTCATGGATCTATTCTTTAATGAATTTAGTTTTGAAAAGTAAATGTAATTATACTTACCTATATATCTACTTGCATTCCTTAATTACGTCATAAACAATTAATAGAACTAAGTTATTAGTTATTATCTCCGTACAGAAATGTTCTAATAAGAGAGGCACATTAAAGCCAATGCTTTAAGTTAAAACTTACTTTCTATGGGCATGAACTATGTTTTTATGTTCTAAGTACAACATTTAACCACAATGACACTTATAAACAGACATGGACTTCGTCGTACGTAAGGTTGCCAGAACACATACACAGCAATATTGAGTATTGTAAAGAAGGAAACGAGAAAGAAGAGAAAGAGCAGACCGGAGAATGAATGGCTAGATGAAGTGGCAGTAGATTTGATTTCACCCTTCAAGATTTTTTCTTGAAAATATGTTTTAATTTTTATATGTGTTGAAGGTAAATTCATGCTAGATTACCTTTATACTATAATAAACTACGGTTATGGAGTTTCATGTCCATTCATCTTTTCTTGTAATTTGAAAAAGCAAAAAAAAAATAAACAAAAAGTAGAAATGCTACTCAATCTTGTTTTGAAACTTTCAAGCTCGTCCGTATTAGTGCATTGAAAAGACACACTTCCTGTTTGGCGTAAATATTTTGGTGTACAGGTGTCCTATCGAAGACTGGATCTTCGATTACAGCTCAATTTTTAATGTTAGAAGAAAATCATCACTTTATATAAGCTATTATATGTCTATTTATGTTGCTTATTTACTGTTTTGTAAACAATAACCCCACTGCAAGTCTTTGATTAAGTGGCGTAGTTTGAGTTTGCATTTGTTTTATATTGTAACGAGCGCCAATTTTTAAACTGGTGGTTTCGTTAGGCGCTCCTAGATGGCGCTCGCGCAACGGAACAAGGAACTACGTACGAGGTTCGAAAGAGGAATGGCAGAGGGTCGAAGATTCGCGATTGTTCTCTTCTCAATCTCAATGCACGTACTAGATATTTCCGGAAGAGTCTGGTATCTCCGGCGCGAAATATAAATGACGCTATTGACCGGAGTCAAGTCAGTCAGTCGATACGAGTTGAATAGTGCGAATAAGCGGATAGCGAGTGGAGATAAATACGAGCGAATTAGTACGTGAGAAATAAATAACGGTGCAAATAAATCGTTTACATAAATTAAGATATTTGTAAATAAGTGATTAATAATTAATAAGGGTTCTTAATAGTAATTACTAAGTAATTTAATTCGTGGTATTTATTTGATCTTATTTAACAGATTTTAAATAGTGCTTAAGGGTGTATAAAGTTAATTTAAACATATCCCCACATTATTTCTTTTAAACCCGAACAACATTTCTTTTTTTATAATACAAAAACGTTACAATATATTCATACATATGCACACGTGTCCATTATAGGCTTGAACATTTGCTTAACTTTAGTCGAAGGTAATTTTTTTTTTAAGTAGCAGCCTGTATCTTTGATTGTGCTAAATTAACCCGTATTCAAAGCCTTTCAATTCCTACTAGACATTTATGACGACTCATGCAGAATTCTGTAAATAATCATTTTGAACTAAATAGAAGAACAAAAAATGTTCTTCTGTTTAGTTAATCATTAAGAAAACTTTTGTATAGAAAAAAGAAACGTCACATTAATAAAATACTATTAAAATTTCATTTTTTATTACTTAATATTCAATACAAGATTTCCGCTAAAACCAAGGAAACATAAACAATATAAGTCAGAAACATTTTTAGGTTATTCAGCATTGAACTCTGTAAAACTTTTGTACAAAACATTTTTTTCTAAAATAAAACATAAAATATTTACACCTTAAACAAGTTCCTCTGAAGTTTAGAGTATTAGTGAATTAATGCCTCCTATATAAAGTATGTTATTTAATAATTTACTCAAGTCTCTTACGAGCAATAAAATAATGTAAGAAATTAGATCCCCCACAGAAAAGAAAGATAGGCATATGTTTGCGACGACTAAGCGAAAGCAAATTTAATTTGGATCCTCAGGAATGAAAAGCTATTAACTTAAATTCTTATACGTCTTAAAAAATATATGGCCATTGTGCTGTGTATCCGAGCGACGTTGCGGCGGGAAAACCCTCACGCTCATCTCCTGCCTTGTATGCTTACACCGGCTCAGCGACCGCTGTGCCGCCTTTAAACAGAGCCGGAAAATTACTGCAATTGTCTCGATCATTGCCGCCGGTTTAAACTTAGACTTCGGTCCTTTACGTACGTGCGATTAGGGAGAGAGCTTTCCCCGTCCTTCGGCCCCCTCCGGCTATATATTTTTATTTCCCCGTTGCCTACTTAAAGAACTGATTAAAATAGGGGATATGTTAAAGCCAATATTAGATGGTCTACGCGGGTGACTCGATCCCAAATGAGGATCATCGTTTATTTAGCTTTTCCCTGTTTCTGGGGCGTAGGTGACTTTAAATCCCATAAAACTTTATTGGAAGGCAGCGCAGCGACTTGCGTGAAGGAAAGTTACATTGCTTGGGTAAAATGTGAAGTTATAGAGGACTTGAAAATAATATAAATGATCGTGTATATGCATGTACTTATTCAATAAGAAATAACAGTCATGTCTATTAAGTAGCACAAAGAATATTAAACCTAGGAGCCTTTGGTTTTCGAATTAATAAAGAAAAACGAAAATGAAATATAAAGAATCTGTCAAGAAACATTGTCAATAATTTGAAAGCAAACAGAACGACTAAAATAAAAAATTAAACGATTAGAATATATTAATATCATTTTGAAAAGTCTAATCAAAAAATTCAAACAAAATGTATAAAGCTCTCCGTGACTAATATGAATGAATGAATAATTCGAATTAACTAGTCGGAGGTCATTATGCATTTTTAGCCAAAAGAATTGTTTCTTTCTTGTTTCATTCTAAAAATAGCTCTTCAGTCAGAACAAATTCCTTGAAATTATGGAATTCTTAGGAGTACTGGAAGCAATGTGCTATTTTGTAGAAAGTAATTACCGTAGCAGTTTGTAGCAACGAATGATTATCAAAAGAAACTGCTACCTTCTGTGGCAGTTTTCTGGTATTCTAGATACTATATAACCAAATAATCGATAAGCACCAAAAACAATATTATCTTGTACCACATTTTGAAACAAGGTTTATATCAGGGTTTTCTGCAACGTAATGTTACTTCGAAAACAGTTACTATGCAATAGATACTAAGCATGGATAATCGAATAGTAGGTTCAGGTATATACGTACTACGTAGTGATTGTTGTAATTGTTTGTTGATTTCAGTAATGATAACACATAAATATTGCGGGATGTCGGAAATCGCGGCGAATGTAATTATAACCACCATTTTGTCAGGTAATAAACAGTAAAAAAACTGCTGCAAAAAGTAACAGCTTTTTTAAACCGCTTACGAAAAACAGCAGTAGCAGACCGTAGCTGCTAATGCAAAATAGCAGTTTTACTCATCGCTAGAAACCACCAATTTTGGCTGGTGACCACAAAATTTTGTCACTGGTTCGTTCATTTATAAAAACACGCGCTTATTTGCCTATGTAGGGGATATATGTGAAATCTTGGGGGTTACCTTCAAAGCTAGTCCAATGGCTGTATGTGATAATAGTGTGTCCAACCATAGCCTGTAGAACAATAGCTTGGTGGAAAAATGCGCAACAAGCCAGAGCCACAGCAAAACTTACATCCATACAAACGACTGCAAGTGTGGCAATCACGGGAGCAATGTCTTCTTCTCTGCCATTGGCACTAGAAGCTCTACTGGACCTATTACCCTTACACATTGTTGTAGAAAGGGAGGCCAGATTAACTGCATATCGCCTATGGCAAATAGCGAATCAATCGCCACATGCTCATGTCTGTGTGACCAACAAACTGCTGGAATCGGTTACTTCCGACAGCATGCTGCGAATGCGCCCGAACATGATGTGTACTCGACCAATGATCGACGCATACTACCCTATCTCCACTCCAAAAAGAAAGGAATGCAGATGCAGCGAATAAACACTGACGCAGACAGACACCTGCTGGTTTACGGACGGTTCGAAAACCGAGCAGGGTGTGGATGCATGAATATTTTGTCGTAGCCCAAGAATTAAATTACAACCTTGGACAACACACAACAATCTTTCTGGCTGAAATGTATGCCACTGAGATGTGTGTGAGAGATATTTTGGATAAAAACTACATGCACAGATCAATAAAAATGTTCGGTCAAGCGGCACTAAAAACACTAAAGGTGCATAAATGCAATTCGAAACTGATCTGGAGCTGTAAACACACCCTAAACATATTGGAGATGGCTAATAATCTATTCCTAATTTAGGTACTTGCGCACTCACTTATTCCTAGAAATGGGAAACAGCCATCCTTGTCAAAAAGGGTGCTGTGCAGCTATTTCAAGGACCAAAACCTACCATTGGCATAGCATCTACGATAGCTAATCAGCAAATCAAATTCTGGGCAAAGCAGAAAATGTCCCAGTATTAGAACAACTGTCCTGGTTTGGTGCTTGCGAAAAGCTATATTACACCTAGTCATGCCAGAGCGAAGGTACTGCTGGAACCTGACCGCAAAAAATGTCAAGGTGATTGTCTCTGTCTTTACAGGTCACTGTAAACTCAAAAAGCATCTACACAGAATCGGGCTCTCTGATGAGGCTGATTGCCGACTGTGTTTAGAAGACGAGGAGGCAGCTGAGCATGTTTTCTGTTACTACAAGATCAAGCTGATTCAGCAAGATATTGAGCTACCTTACGGGCCTGAACTAGTTGAATGAACACTAAGATAACATCTGCTCTACAATAGATCCTAGTGGTAGCAGTGGACAGGACGATTAAACGAACCATGCGGATGCTATCACTTACTAACTAACTAACTACACATGCATATCAGTTCAGTTTTAGAGCTAATGACAAAAGTTTCGCTATTGAAGCGTACGCCTGGTATAGTATAGTTTGGGGTAAACTGCTTTAAGGTATGTAGCGTGTGTGAGGGTAGCACCGATAATTTCTGCAAACGGGTAAATCAAGCGACCAACCGTAGATAATTAAACGAATTGTAAAATAATAGCCTATTATTTTGTAGTTTGACATTTCAAATTTGGTGCCGATAACTTTAGCAACTACTTTTTAGTGAGTTATCAAAGTAAGTGAAGTGTGTGAAAAATGCATTTAATAAGAGAAAATTTTTTAATTTAAGAGAAAATTTTTAATTTAAGAGAAGGAAGACCGGTTTCTGCAGCTACTGATAATAGCGTAGCTGTCGTTTGAATAATGATTGACGAAGACAGTCGAATCATATACAGAATTATTAGAAACAACTTGAGCATTGGTATGACTGCAATTAGAAAGATCCTGCGTAATTACTGAGAAGTAAGGAAGGTGTGTTGTCGTTACATATTTCACAATTTAAAAGATACTCAAAAAGTCTAGCGTGTTGAATGTTGCTAAGCAAGTTTAAAGAAATACAGCGACGGTAAATCGAAAACACTCTATAATATGTCTGCCAAATGTGCTTGAAAACTCTCACTTAAAATTTTCTAAATGTGAAATTGTTTTGCATCAAGCCGTAGCACCAAATAAACGAAGTAAAATTTTTAAGGTTTCTAAGGTAAAATTCTACAACATCCGCCATACTGTCCCGACTTGACATGCTGCGATTTCTTTCTTTTCCCTCGTTTAAAAGATCTGATGCGTGGCATAAGATTTTCCGAAGAAGCGATGCAATACTTTGTTGCCGAAGTGACTCAAGGAATCTGGAACTTATATTCTGAAAATTGATTCTATCGTATACATAGATGCATTAAGTTTAAAAAGCGAAAAAAAAATAGATATATTTTTGGTTCGACGCAATTTGATTTACCAGTTTGCAGAAATTATCGGTACTACCCTCGTACTTTTATATACTTTACGTTTGCATACTTTGAAACTTCTAAATCCCACGGAAGAATCATTTTTCAGTGCTTTCAAGTAGTTCGTCTAAATTTTTCTCCACCTGTAATATTACAGGTATAAAGAATATTCTTTGTGTATTTGTATTTCTTGGCTTAATTTCATTTCAACTTGAAGAGACTTGTAATCGAAATATCCCGAATTGCCTGATTCCTTCAATGCTCGGCTTCTAGTTATACTGCCATCGATGTAAAGTCTTGATACATATGGAAAATGTTAACATGACTGTTTTGATTTTCGTCAAAATTGCTAATACCTCTGGATAATTGATTTTTATCAATAAAATTCAATTGCTTATCAGAACCAACATACTCAGACATATGTGTACTTAGTTGAGAGACTGCCGAGCATTTCTCGTCATTTACCTTCCATGAAAACTTCCTCTTTTGAGTAAGTATTTTAAGCATTATATATACAAAAAAAAACAACAATAATGCATGTAATTAATTATAAGTTAGAAAATTGATGCCAAAGTGAATGCGTATTTTCCATAAAGAGAAGCGCATGCAACGGCCGTTGAGAGGGGGTCGGATAATTCCACTATTAAAAAATGATTTTCTTTTAAACTACGTGTCTCCCTTAATCGAATGTTTCAAGTCCTGCACTTTTTCGACAGTGGGAAGTACCCTTAATTAATTTATAGGAATTAAGAATTTCAAATGCCGGTATTTTATAGTTACAACTTAGAGAACGCCCAGAAAATGTCTATTCATTTGCCACTTGAATCGTTTACCGTTTGGAAATTTCCATATATATTATTGTGATTTTTTATAAAGGATTGCTCGGCTAATATTTATTCTTAATAGCAAATATAAACTTTTATTTTTTAATTTGCAGATACTTATCCTTATATGTTAGATAATATTCAAAGGAACATTTCTTCTTCACTAGATGGCAAAGAGCTTATACATATGCCTCGAATTTAGCGCTGCGAGTCATACGCACTAGTAACACTGGGCAACAAATTTTCGAAAAGTTCATGCTTCCAAGCTGAAAATAGTCATTTCTTAATGAATTCAATGTGCTGAACACGAAAATGACTAAGAAAAAGCTGAATTGGCTACGGGTTTTCTGTAAAATGTACGCATATTTCAGAAAAAGTGTACTTATGTCAATATTATAATACATGGTAAGAAAACATTAGTCTGCTTCTGGCTTTCGACTTCTTTTGGCCTGCCGTATGTAGTGGACTTGTGGAGCATCTCTACTGATTGTCCAACAATAGTCAGCTAGCATTGACGTAGACCATTTGCCTTGGTACCGTTGCTCCATGGTGGCAATGTCCTGATGAAAGCGTTCGCCGTGCTCATCGCTGACCTGCCCGCAGTTATCAGGAAAGAAATCTAAGTGGGAATCAAGAAAGTGGATTTTTAAGGACATATTGCAGCCGAATTCATGAAACAAAGCCAACATATCCTCAACCAGACACTTGTAATTTTCTGCCTTGTCATTCGCCAGGAAGTTTGCTGCCACTGATAGAATGCATCCCAAACCTGTTTTTCTTTACCTTGAAGAAGTTCCTCAAACTTGGGGTCTCGGAAGAGCTGTCTAATTTGAGGCCCCACAAAGATGCCCTCTTTAATTTTGGCTTCACTGAGTCGAGGGAATTTTTCATGCAGGTACTTGAATGCTGGTCCATTCTTATCCATGGCTTTTACCAAGTTTTTGACAAGACCGAGCTTGATGTGTAAAGGAGGAATGATGATTTTGTGTGGCTGTGCCAATGGTGGGTGCTGTACATTCGTTTCTCCAGGCTTAAAAAATGCTCTCGGAGGCCAGTCTTTCTTGATGTAGTGCAAATCGATTGCTCTGCTGTCCCACAGACAAAGAAAACAGCAGTACTTTGTATATCCTGCTGCAAACCATCAACAGAGATACTACTCAGGTCAGAACATATCTGCCAGCCATACTTGCTGTAGTTAATCGTCTCCAGTAGCTGCTTTAGATTGCCGTAAGTCTCCTTCATGTAGACCGCATGTGCAATAGGTATGGATGGAAGCTGGTTCCCATTATTCAACAAAACCGCCTTTGGCTCAGTTTTGAAGCGTCTATAAACAGCCGCCATTCGTGGGGATCATGTGCAATACCAGAGCTTGTAGTAGACCATCAATATCGCAGCAGAACACAAGGCTTTCTTCTTTCTTAAAGAAAGATTCGAAGAGCTGATGGCGAGTGCGAAATGAAGTCACTCGGACATTCTGTTCCAGAAGATTCCACTGTCGAAGTCTTGAGGCCAGTATCTCCGCTTTGCTTTTCGACAGATCCAAATCGCGAACAAGATCGTTCATTTCATCCTGGGTAATTTTATGTGGTGCAGATGTTTTGTCAAAGCACGAAAAGTTATCATCCTTACTGCCACGTTGAGGAGAACTCGCCGACGCATGGCCATCCTCATCGTCTGAACTGATAGAAAATCTGTAGGAGGTTCTGGAATTGGGAGTCCTTCGCCATGAGAGACAGGTCGCAGAGCAGATGGTATGTTAGGGTATTCAACTGTCCATTTCTTCTTCTTGGTGATGCCTCCAGAAGCTGGTGGTACCATACAGAAATAACAGTCGTCAACGTGATTGGTGGGCTCCCTCCAAATCATGGGCACAGCAAATGGCATTGCCTTGCTTTTGCCATTAAGCCACTGTGAAAGATTTACGGCACAAGTGCGGCAGCATACGTGTGGGGCCCAGTCTTTGTCCTGGTCGCCTATCTTGCAACCAAAATACAAATGATACGCTTTCTTAACTGTTGCACTGATGTTCTTTTTCTGTGCAGCAAATGTCACTTCTCCGCAAATATAACAGAAGTTATTTGCACTATTAACACAGTTACGAGGCATTGCTACTGTTTAGTTACTTTACACTATAGCAATCACTTGTGTATGCTAGAGCTTCGAAAAATATGCGCGAATGAACGGACATTGCACGAGTTAATTGTCACGCCGGCCATTTATAAATAAACTATAATTAGCTATTGCTTGATATTGCGCAATCAATTTCGCAACACTCTCAATGGAAACTTACAGCAAATGCTGCATTAACTTCTTAGCATGAAGGGGTGATGCAATATGACGCAAAATTTCGTAATTTCTCACTAAATTGCATTACATTATGCAATAGCATCTATACAATGGACAAAACGTCAATATCTCTGGAACGTGAGCCAATCAACTTTTTTCAATGTGATATTCGTGTTCAGCACGTTGAATTCATTCGGGATTGGGTACTTTCACCTAAGAAGCAATTTCACTGTTGACCAGTGTAATCTCTGCTCTTATCAAGTAATGAGTAGTAATATTTATATTATTTTACCAGTAGTAACTAGGTAGCCGAGGGGGCTGCACGTAGTGTGTCTTCTAAACCAATTGTATAATATAAGACTTTCACTTTGTTTACTTTTGAATTTATGGTTTAATTTTAGTCATTTTGCCAGCTTTTATCAATAAAGACAGTGTAAATAGCGATAATATGCACAATTTATTGTATAATAATATATCAAAAACATTTAAGGAGCATAAGGACTCTTACTCAAGGTGAGTACACTTATTTTCAATAATTAAATCAAACATCAGCTACTATCCAGTATATTTTGAATTATTAAATTCCAATTTGAAATAAAAACACTAATACATATTAAGATTTCAATATGAACTGTTATTTACAATTATATAGATAACTTCAAAGTTGCTGTCATATTAATTGAGTTAAAGCGTTTCCTTTTTGGCAGGGACAGAAACATGCTAATCCGGCGATTTTAATTTTTCTCGTAGTCGATTTTATAGTCTCCACTAGACATTTTCGGTTATATAAATAATAAATATGAAACTATAGCTACTATATGTAGTATTTTAACGACAGATCGCATTTTAGTGTGCTTTAAGAATCAAATCGGAACTATAATTGAATTTTCGTAAGATAGTTACAACACATACTGTTTGATATATAAAGAAATAATAATGCTTGTAGTACTGCAAGTAGGTTCCTACGAACTGATTAACTGAATTTTTCAAATCTAGTTTCAAACTAAAATAAAACGCATTTGTATATGTATCAAAAATGTAATTAAAATATAATATGACAACAAAAAATATAAAATTTAAAGAGAATAATAAAAAGAAATTGAAAAATATTGGAAAGCTATTACATTAGAATAAACAACATAAAATGGATATATATTACAACTATATATATATATATATAATACAACTTGAGGCATTCCGCGTTCCTTGGATGAGCAAGATGAGGGCTTTTTTCCGCAAATCATCAAATATTTGCCATCCAGTAGTTCTTTTGCAGTAGGCAATAAAATGTCCGACAGTATTTGCAGTCCAACTTCCATGATATAATATTATCCTCGAAGATAATAGATTTGGTTGTAAGCATGCAGTTGTTCAGGAAATAAATGTCGTTGTTTTAATGAAAATATGTGTAGATGTTCTATTACAGGTACATTTTCGTTGTAACAACACATCCAGTATTTTATTTTGTAATAACTGTTTGTAAGACGTTTCATCCGAGTTTATACATGTAAAAAGATTTTGTGAATAGAAACTGTTAGCTACGCATTTATTACAATCGGAATTTGGAAAAAAGGCACTTAATTTACGAAACAGATCGGAAACTGAACAGGTGGTATCACATGTCTGAATATTCTGTTTAGTAACATTACAGTCAAATAAGTTTGTCAACATTTTGGCGCGGAACAAATAATTTGTATTAAGCTATCAAAAGCGCAGGTGTTGGATAAAATTGTATCGTTGTTGTTTATTTTGAGTGGACGTAATGTTAGCCTATTACCATTTCGTAGTAAGCCAATTGGTATAACATTTAATGCTTCATTTAAATTTATAGCAGACCATTCGGGTTGAATATTTAAATACGATTATATTCTTCTGGCTTTAACTCTTGCTTGATTTTTCCAGTTCTCCACTTGTTTTCGCTCTTTCAATGATGGATCTTTTCTAACTGTAGATGCAGACTCAGAAGCAAGTTTAACAGAACCATCTAATTGTTTATATGGTCAAATACAAATTTATCTAACCGCATTGGCAAACTTCCTTTAGGAAAGAAACTACTACAGTCGTCTTACTTTCTGTATCAGTCCTGCGTGCTAACAACCTCAGAGATTCAAGGAAAGTTTTTTTTGGGAGCATCTCGTGTACCACAGTATCAGTACCTTTCCATTTAGCTGATTTTAAAACAGAAGATAGACTTAGCAGTAGCAAGCTGCTTTAGTATCTATGTCAGATAACAGCGCATGTTTTCAAGTTTCCCGCCATATCATCTTTTGACGTCTTTTGTCAATGTGTTCGTCCTGCCTACAGCTCTCCATTTTCCTGTGTGCCTGTCCCTCTACCTCGCATTTTGCCCTTAGACAGAGTGGCGGAGTTCAACTTTCATATTAAATAAAGGAAATATGTGTGTAATTGTTTTTACATATACCTTATGTATACAAATATTTGACTTTTCATCGCCTTTTAACTAATTCTCTCACATGATGATTATTATTTCTACTTCTAATTTTTACCTGTTATTGGACAAAAAGCGAGCATAAACCACTTAAGTTGTTGGGCAATTACTTAATTTAATGAGTTTGTAACATTCTCACATGTCTAGTTCTTTAAAATTTACCCTGGAAAATTAATTTTCTTAATTTTTTTTCTAGCAGGAAACAAGTTACGCGCATTTTGGCTATTTCAACACCTTTCGGTCGTGGATGCGAAGATATAACACACTATCTGGAATGATTTCACAACGAATTACCTTTCATAGAAAACTGCTTGAGTGTGTTAAAAAAGAACATATGCGTGAAAAGATATTCTTCCGTCGTAAAATTCCTACAGAAACGAAATGCTTATACGACCGAACTATAAATCACCTTAAAAAGGAATAATGGTGCCAACAAAATTTGGTCGCAGGTTATTTAAGTTTTTTCTTTTTAATAGTATACCGTTATCGTCTCATCCGAACATCGGTAATAAATCAGTAACACATTACGAAAAGAGGAACA
Source organism: Protaetia brevitarsis (assembly GCA_004143645.1). Taxonomy (NCBI): domain Eukaryota; kingdom Metazoa; phylum Arthropoda; class Insecta; order Coleoptera; family Scarabaeidae; genus Protaetia; species Protaetia brevitarsis. The sequence continues at coordinate 239,280 of RXPK01000205.1, forward strand.
TACGGTCGGCATACTAAAAATATTAAAAAAGCCAGAATAGTGGTAATAAATTTTCTTTGAAACTTGTACATCTATTACTATTAATGACGAAGATTAGAAATAGCACTGTAGGATACTTTCGTACGCTTATTTATGTCGTGTCCGAAAACAATGACATTTCCTTTAGTGAAGGTATAGATATGGTACGTTTTAATAGTTTATAACAGTTGCTCTCCAGCAATCGATTAAATAGGTTGCTGCTTACTTAAGGGTATTTACAAAAAGCACTATCTTGAATATATTCGTACCGATCAAAAACATTAAAATGATTTGCAAAATAGGTAGTTCACGATTACTAGGAACGCTGGTGTAATGGGCAGCGTGCTTTTTATAGGCTACATGATATAGGTATATAGCTATAAGTACTAATTGATAGATTGCGAGACTAATTACAGTCTTTTGGTTTTTGTTCCATGTATCAGTGAACTTAAGTCTGGTACAAATTGAGCGGTTACAGAAGTATGCACTATAAATTGCAGACAAGACATAATTGAACAGATGATTTTGTTTTACAAACACATTTTCCAATGATCATCCTTCTGTGATTAGTTGAAAAACTGAGTGTTAAAAATAAATAAGCTTTTTTCTGACAATTATAGGCGGCAATATTCGACCAGTGGTCAAAAGTGCCCCACCTGTATTGGTAGAAACTGCTGCTTCTTGAATTTTTAGAAAATATGACGTTTCTCAAGAAAAAGAAAGAAATCAGCGTTTTAATTATATGTGAAAGTATTCACAAAACACACATTTCTTATAACAACTGAATTCTAAATGAAATTACAATTTTGTATATGTTTCTAACAGAAAACAAAACTAGATACCCTAATTGTGGATTTGACGCTTCCAAACAAATGACAGTTGCATGCAATTTGCATCAACAATTAGCGCCGGAATTCAAGCATTAGCGATATATCTTAACTAACAGGAAATACCAATAAACTTCGGTCTCACAAATTCTTTAATCTTCAAAAACACAATGTACATTTCGTTAGCTAAGCTAACATCTTCAGGTGTACATACAAATGTATTGTCAAATACTAAATGCGTAAATATAGTAAGTATATTCTGGGCTACAAAAATTAATCATCAGGACTACTACATTCAATAAATTCTAAATATTTGTAATTAAGGGGTGTTAAATCAGTATTGAGCAAGCTATTAATATGTTTTTTCATATAAATAGCTTCCCACATATTAAGATTCTTAAAATTTAAAGACTTAATTAATTCTAAATCATCAATTGAAAAAGTATGTCCTGTATTAACAAAATGATACGCCAAAGCGGATTTATCGGCATTGTGATTCTTAATATGATCTAAATGCTCTTTAAATCTAATCTCCGCATTCCTCTTTGTTTGGCCTATATATACTTTATTACAAACACCGCATTTGATCTTATAAATCCCAGAGCATTTTTTAAAATCAATAATTTCAATATTAAATTTTAATTTATTTCTTAAAGTATTAGAATTTTGAAAAACCGGACTAAGATTGTATTTTTTACACAAGTTTAATATCTGATTAACCCATAATTTATTAAAGTTAAATCTCCAAAACTTTTTCTCCACTATTTTCACTGGAATAAGTGTAGTTATATTTCTTAATAACCTCTTATTTTCTAACTTATTTTTAATTTTATCTATCACACTTTTCTTGTAACCATTAATTTCTGCTATATGATTTATATATATAATAATTCAATTCTTTTTAAAATTATCTTCCGAAAGCGGTATGTTCAATAATCTAGTTATTAAGAAAAAGAATGTTGTGTATTTTTGTTTATAGCTTGTATAAGATAAGTTGTGTATATAATTGTTTGTGTGTGTGGCTTTTCTATATATATCAAAGTGGAATGTATTATCTTTAATCATAAGTAATAAATCAAGAAATGGTAAACTGTGTTGATCCTCAATTTCAAACGTAAATTTTATTGACGGAACTGATTATTAATGAAATTAAGGAAAAAATCTATATCAAAATCAAATGGTATTACAGCAAGAATATCATCTACATATCTAATCCACAATTTAGGGAAAGAAGGATATTTACTTATAATATCTTTTTCAAAATAATTTAGGAAGAGGTTTGCTAAAAAAGGAGAGAGTGGGTTACCCATTGCAGTTCCAAATGTACCATGTAAGGTTATTTTTCTTGAAGTGTGTTTACTAAAAGCGACTCGTGTAATATGGCTCATGGGCTAGAGCCTCCAACCCTGAAAATAATAAATAAATCTAATATATACACACTACAATATAATGTACAGGATGTAAGTTAATCTTTTACATTCACAATTAACAAGGTATTAAAGCATGTTTGCTATTGAACGTCATACTAACGCTTTACTGCTAAAAGAATCATAACGTCGGGACACTCGAATTTTACTAGATCGCCTTTAGCTGAAACGATATTTCTACCATTTCCAATTTCAATCTTCCTTTTGAGCTTGCAATCTACCTCTTTTTAATTTTTTTGGTAGTAATAAAACTATATTGCCGGTAATATATGGATCCTTTATTTCACTGCATGACAAAAAAAAAATATGTTTCGGAATAGTGGTAGTGGGTATTTATCATTGTGAAAAAAAACAACAAATAACAGGAAAAGCTATAAAAGAAAAGAGGAAGATCCTACTTTCATATATTTCGAAAAAGCGTTCGATAAAGTTCCAATAGAAAAACCATGGAATATTTTAAAAGAAAGGAAAATAAACGATAAAACTATAAGAATATTCACGAATGTGTATGAGAACAATGTTAACGCCGTAATAACAAATAACAAAATATAAATGTAAATAAGAAAACTGATATACTGTAAATACTGAAAAATTAATCCCAAGCAGGATTTGAACCAGCACCCACCGCTCTCCGGACGGTTGCTCTGACCAATTGAGCTATTGGGAATATGCCGATTGCAAACCTGTGATTGTCGATATATATAAATATATCGGACAAGTACTTGCTAAACGCATCAACGCGAATGTACTAATACAAATATACGAAATAATGCAAGTGTTACAGTGAAATTAATATAAATGTAAATAAGAAAACTGATATACTGTAACAAATTTCTGGGAGAAATTTTTCAAAGAAAAATTAATCCCAAGCAGGATTTGAACCAGCACCCACCGCTCTCCGGACGGTTCCTCTGACCAATTTGAGCTATTGGGCTAATTTCACTGTAACACTTGCACTATTTCGTATATTTGTATAAATAACAAAATACCTAGACATTCACAATACAAACAAGACTACGACGAGGAAGAAGACTAAGCCTATGATTTTTATGGACGATATCATTAAGAAATGTGCTAAACAAAGTCAGAAATTTTATGTAGAACATTTCAACTTACAAAAAGTAGAAATTTGGGAGGGAGCGTTTGCAGACGATAACGTTATAATTGATGATATGTCAACCTGATTTTTTATTATGTAGTAACGTTATAGTAATTTGGGTTCATTATATATTTCTTTAAGATTGTGTGGTCGAGCATGGAAATAAAAAATAAAGATAAAAAAGGAAAATCATCGGTTTCAGGATTATTTATATATTGTACATTTCAGCCAAAATTCCCATAATCAGTTTTTACTTACATAGTTTTTTTGGACGTGATAGGTTAAGTAATTCCTGAGAAACAAAATATGGATTTTTTGCACCCTTATCTCGAATACGGTGGCATCGATTAAGCGAATTTTTGGTATTATAATTGGAATATTTGCTTTAATTTCAGCCCGATAGCTTTAGGGGCACTTTTCAGTGGCTTATCGGAGCAGAGCCTTTACAGCACAACATTGATACATGGTGGAAAGAACTGGAGCAAAATGGTATGAAATTAGATATAAATAAAACAAAAGTAATGGCCATAGGAAATAAACAAATGGAAGTTAAAATAGAGATTGATGGAACTATTATACAACAAGTCAATACCTTTAAATATTTAGATGTAACATTAGATGAAAATGGAGCACAAGAAGCAGAAATAAAGGAAAGGGTTGAGAAAACAATGAATCTGTACCACACCATGCAAAATAAATTTATAAATAAAAAAGAAATATTTTAGAAAACTAAAATTGAAGTATTTAAATCAATTTGGCTGGGAATCGTGGATACTAAATGAAAAACAAAAAAGTAAAATACAAGCAGTTGAAATCAAGTTCTTGAGAAGAGTTCGAGGAGTTACGAACAGGGACAAAATCAGAAACATAGATATAAGAAAAAACTTAATAGATAATCAACTTTAGAATTTATAGACGACAAACAATCAGAATGGTGGGGACACCTATTGAGAATGGAAATATCGAAATCAGTTAGAAGAATATGGGAGGCAAGAATATTGCAGAAAAGAAACAAAGGTTGGGTAGAGGCAAAGAAAATGGCAGAAAATAGGAGAGAGTAAAAGAGGTTTGTCTATAGTTGTAAAGAAAGGAAATATTCCTACACAAAAACATAGTGATTGCTTCGCCATTTGTGTAACCATAGCCAAAATAAAATAATTTCTGTTTTTACAGATTTCAATAAATTACATACAGGGGGTCAGTTTTTTTTTTGGTTTTTTTATTTGTTTGTTTTATTTATAAAAATTAAACTATTTACTGTGTCACTTTTACCTCTTTTTATGCTCATTTTGCTTTTACAGTTCCTTAGGCATATCAGTTAACGTCTTCCACTCAGATCTTGATAATTACTCTTGTTTTTACTTTTTGTTTTTATTGAGAGTTTTGTTTTCAATTCCGTTTATGTATGCCGTGTGTTGTTTCGGATTTTTTCTTTTTGTTAATCTCACACATATTCAGTATTAAAACCGACAAACTACATCGTACCTCTTAGATTTACATATCAAGCAATGTAAGTAAGCTTTGTATTTGTTTGGTCATTTGCTTTTAATTTTACACCTGTTATGTTAAAAGGTGTAAAATTAAACAGCTATCCACGTACAATTATATCGGGAACCCTCACTGGTGTTTACCGCTTCTAGTTCATCAAGAGTTGACGAATTTATGCTACATTGAAACAGTACCTACCTAGGTTATAATCGCTATTTAAGCCACTAGCACATTGAGATGCTATATTATATTGCGGTGCACTATTTGCGCAGCGCTTATTTCAGTATGAATATGAGTTGATGTTTGGGGTGTTTCCATTGTCTAACGGGTTGTTTCAATCCGAAGTTTCGGCAGTGTTCCTACGGCCACTATCAGGGTAGCCCTGATGTAGCCGTAGATGTCCAAACATCGACTCATTTTCTAGTAATCCATCGTCAAGAATTTCACATCATGCGTTTCAGTGTGTGCTTGGTTTTATACAAGACGGTTAACTAACTGCTAATTATATGGAAAGCAGTGCAATGTTGATTTTTTTCCCAAATTTCATAAATAATCATTAAATCAAGAATCTATAAAATCGTCTCAAATACATAGAAATAACGGATATAATCATTATTGCATTTCTATTGTGTGATTATTATGTGCTGCAGTTAGACTTAGTAAAATTTGTAAAAAAGACATTAAAAGCGATAAATTAAGTGTTTTATCGTTTTTAATGTCTGTTCTTTACAAACTTTACTTAAGTCTAACGATTTACATTGCACTTTCTAATTTTACTTTGTTTTTAAACCTCGACTATTTTTAAACTGATTTTAAATTCTGACCTGAGAATGCTCGACTAGAGCGAAACCGATATATTAAAGGATTTTTTGAGCATCAAGACCTTGTTTTTTTCTTTTTTTTTCTTTAAATACAACTCACACAGAGTCAAACTATAGATTTTTTTTTTGTAGAAAAACAACATTTAATTTAGTTATTTTGTACTAAGGTGATTGAGTAACAAATCACCTTAGTGACAGCACATATGTCCCATGCGTGTCTAAGCGTTAAAATGTTCCTTCATGGTATATACCTACCTATTCGTTGAATGCTAATCTAAGAACTCAACGCAACGATCGTACACCTTGCTCGCGTATCGAGTACACCTTGCCTCTATAAACGGCCAATTCGTTCACAGTGCATTAAGTATTACCTCAAAATCCTATAGCACCTATCTGGCTTGTTGTTCCGGAGTTAAGTGGAACCTACATATTATTTGGTATCTTACATCGAAAGTATCACATGGTTTATGATAAGCGTTGGAACACCTGCCAACTGGAAAAATACCAAACCTATTGGTAGATGCCGTCTAGCTTTATATTTTTTCTTCGATACAATTTTAGCAATTATTACGCCTGCAACATAATAATATAGATAAAGAGAGTAGTATAACGTAGACTCTAAAAAGAACAGGTGAGGCCAATTAAATTAAATCTATTTAAATCTGAAACAGATTTTTTTTGTATTCTCAATAAGCAATCGTTATTTTTATATAGTTACGGAATGTTTATAAGATGAAATATTTTAAATAAGGAAACATATCTTTCTCTCTAAAAAGTTAGAAGGTTAATCGTAATAAACGTGACTCACATTGTTATGAAATGTCCTATGCAAGCCATATAACGTTAAGGAAAGAGTAATTTTCTGTTACCACACATTTCCTTTAGCACGAACAAAAAGCAGTTGAGTCAGAGGTTAAATATCTTCTGGATGTGAATTACTTTCGTAAACTTGACAGACCGTTTCCCGACATTTTTTTCTTTTCTTGCATAGTTTTTCACGACCCTCGTGTCCTGCGCACCCTTATTTTCACATCAGCTTGGCAATTTGTCCACTTAGTCCTACCCAATTGATTTACATCTATCCGTATTTGTCCGGTTGCTTTTTGTTACTTTTCGACTGAACGATCTGTCTTTTTCAGTTCTCTTATTGAAATAGAACATCGATTTGTCAGAGTAGCGTTCTAAGAAATTCAACGACAAGTTTTTGCGAATGCAATGATCTTGGTAAGGTTAATGTAGTTAAACATAATCCTCATGATCAAAGATTTTACCAGATGAAATACATCGAGATAGAATTTATTAATTTTTAAAATAACAAAATCAAAATGCATAAAATAACGTATCTTACTAAATTCAGTTGTCAAGTTAAAAATATGATAAAATTTGATAGAAATGTAGTATGTGTATGCAAGGAGACGTGTTTCTTATCGTCGGAAACTCTTTATGTTATTGTCGAAGAATAAGTGTGTGTTCTTTAAAAGCAGTTACTTCATATCGGAAATTCCCTTGTAAATAAATACTGCGAAATGTAAAGTGTGTTGCACTTGAGGGCATTTGAAGCGTATTTGAAATAATATGGAAAAATATCTTAAAATAAAGATTGTCCTCACTTTGAATTACCACACACAGTGGGGCAAAGGCGGTAAAAACCTCAGATGTCCAAAATCCGTATCAGACGTTTGCTTCTTGTCCTTTAATTGTTAAAGACTTAAGAACCGATCTATTTGTTCTATAAAAATTAAATAAGAGTTAAAATTATATGCTACACAATTTCAAATCAAATGTTCTTTTTGTAATATTATGCTCCAGACTTACATTGTTACTCTATTGAATGATCATTGTTCTACAACTTTTATGTGTGCATATCGTAGTAACATTTTGTAACTAAAAAATTACTTACACTAAACCACGAATAAAATCATGATTATAAAAAAAGCGTTTGTCATGATTTACGTTGCAATCAATTGTGAGTTTGAATCAGGATGTATCAAAACATGTTTGCTGAAAATAGGATGTGCCTCTCCGTGTACATTGGGTAGTTATAACCATTCACGTGAGAAAGTTTCACCTAAAAGTTTAAGCGAATACCACATTAAATTATATTTATGAATAAAACAATGGGAAATCAAAAAAAAATATAGTGTGCGTCATGAAATGCCTGCCGGATGTTTTGAAAAGTAACGGATCTTCAGTAGGGAAATGTCCCTTGACCTGTAGTTCTAACAGAGCCCAAAATTTTACGATTTCAATCCAATCACACAAAGAACTCGAATTTTGCTTTGAGTGATGACTACATTGAAATAGATCAAAATTAAGGTAAGGTAGCTCAATCAAACCTCCACAATTTTACGCATATCATTTTTCAATATCAGTAATCCGTGATTTGTAGTATATACATTTATACAATATCGTTAAGACGTACAGTGAAATTCAAAGTGACGTCTCCCTAAAATATCGGCATGAGCAAATGGTATATCTACTTTAAAATGCAAAAAATGGTACTTACACAAAGAGCGGTTGTGTATTCACAAAACCAAAGCATCGTTCGGTTTATTTATCAAGTAAAAGAAAAATAATTTACGACTTATTCATTCCCTCGATCCTGGCACGTTATTTACATATACCTAAATGTATAGTACCATGTGTATTCATGTACAAATATCTGTTTCGAATGGAAGACTTCAGTTTACCAAAAATCGCTTACCTAGTAAGAAAATTTATGGAAGTATTTATTGAAAAAAAAAATAACAAAACAATAAGCAGCATTCTATGAAATCTCAGAACAAGTCAAGAATCTGGAGATATATTTTCCCGTATTTAAATATTTGGCTCTTTGAGGGAAAAGATTAGTCACTGTAAGCTAGAACTTTACTTTGGTGGTATGAAATATTTTTGAATAGGTATATTTTAATTAAAGAAAGTAACATTAATTTGATTCCGCAGATATTTTTAACAATAATGATTATAATTGCAATCCTTGGAGAATATTACATTCTGTAATAATGAGTTTGTTGTAGGAATAATAAATACAAAAGGATGAAATTGTTACAAAATAAAGAGGATAATGGCAAGGAAATGAAACCAAAGAAATTTCATTCATAATTCCCAGCTGCCTGTGAGTCACCCGTACTAAAGGTCAATCTTTGTAGATATTCAGATTTGCAATCCTAGCTATTTCCAGTATATTCTTCAAATGGTTCTTGCCTAAAATGAATTTTGGTTATCACAATAACTAAAAGTCTGCCGTTCACTGAGTGTGTTGTCCTTATTTTCTATTTCCTTAGCACCTAATTGTTGTGATTATCATATATCTATCATTATCAGTTAGTAATGGCTGAATATCAACGTCACGAAACATCCTTAAAATCAAAGGGTAAAATTGCCCATTTCATGAAATTTATTTTCTGGCCGTGTAATACACAATGTTTTGTGGGCCGACAAATCTTAATTTTGAATTGAAAATAAGAAAAGAAATTTTGACACTAGGGTGTTGACAGTACAAGTTGGCACACATGTTACACATGTTACATACCTTAGTATTTTGACGTTTCCGAGAATAAATCCTTTTCTGTAATTTTCCTTCTAGTTTATTATCAATAATAAGTGCAATGAAGACACCAGTTCATCTTAGCATGATTGAACAGTAGCTTAATGACACATATGTCATGTGAATCTAGTGTGGCCAACCTTTAGTGACATTTTTGCCTGCCTAGGCAGGAAAACAATAGTTTTCCTGCCGCTTTTACGTACTGCAAAATGAGTGTTTCTGGACGGAGGCGCAAAAAATAATATTGTTTACTAATTATAAAGTCAATGGGGACACGTGGGAAAATTAAAATATTGATAGGAAAATAATGATTATAGATCGATTAGATTAAAAAAAAAACATATTGATCAAAGATTACTCTTGTATACGAAAAGAGTAATCTTTGATCAATATGTATTATATTGCAGGTACTTCAAAAAAAATGTGTTAATCAAAGTAAGCGGGTCAAAGGTGTCGCATATATATATATATATATATATATATATATATATATTTCTCTCTATGTTATGATTTTACTGTACATCCACCTCAGTCACTTTCATACTTTCATCGTACAAAATGGTCCCTGATGTTCTTTCCATCTCAGTCACTGATGAAAAAGAATTTTTTTTTATTCAGAGCAACAACCTTAAAAGAGAATGGTACTTTCTAATATTCCACAATATTTATTGTGTACTTTATCAGGCAAAGAAATAGTTATCATTTGTAAAAACACCTTTGTAATTCAAACAATATTTCTGTAAAATAAAGACATATGGTTAAAAGAAACTTACTTTGGTTCAAAAGTCGCTTTCCACGTTAGAAGAATCACCGCCAGTGATAATAATAATAACAACAATATACGTTTATTTGTAATAAGGCCATTACAAAAACGTCAACATGAAAAGTACGTAAAAGTTATACTAGGAGTTATACTATAAACGTCATAAAACATAAAATTGTAAAAACAATTAAAGATTTAGAAATAAACAAAGATAATAGAAAATGATGAAATAACAAACTACAAACATAACACAGCAAATATAAACTGATCCGGATTCATCGTTCATCGTTTTAAAAAAATCCAGGATTGGTAATATTCCCTCTTGATCAGCATGTGCTTAACACTAGATTTGAAAGCGCTAGGAAGTAGATTCTTTAGATGCGATGCTGCATTTCATAAAATATTAGAATCATCTGACCCATTTATTTCGAGTTTGAAACCTGACTTACAAAAAGAAATATTTTCCAATAAGTGAAGACGCCTTAGAATTATTTTTTTAAGAATTCAGAAAATAGGATTCTTGTAAAATAATTCATAGATTGTTGTCATATATCTTTATAGATATTGTTATAAAATCTAAATATTTTGAATTTTTTGAGTCCAAGTTTTCTTTTATTAACCGAATTTCATTGTCTTTATCATACTGAGCTGAATCAAATCCTGATATATCTAACTGTATGATCTGTAGAATTACTAGTTGATATTCTTGGGCTACAATTATAGTTTTTTCGTATTTTACCTCTATATTAGCTATAAATCTCTAGAAATATATTAAAAATGAGTAAAATAAAAGTTTTGTGTACTTGTTGAATTTTTATTTCTTCTAAGAATACCTATTCTTTGGTACTTTTTTGCTAAATAATCCAAACGCTCTTTGAATCTTAACTTGCTCTCTGGTTTCCTAAACATGTAGTGCTCTTTACTAATTTCAATGTTAGAATAAGTACCTATTCTAACTGAACAAAGTTTATTGATAAGTTAATTATTATAAAATGATATTGGCTTCAGAACAATAAATCTTATGGAATGTCTTCCTTCTGCTTTTGTTTGCTGTTGATGTGTTTATCTACTAATTTTATAGCATAGTAACGCGTACGTGAGGAATGAATCAATCACACATTCAATATGAATAATATATAATCATATTTATTACATTGTTTTAATTTGGACTGTTTTATTTCACTATTAATGAGAACTATTATGACGGTGTCAAAAATACAAAGGAAAGTGGATTATGATAATTGATTATATTATAGGCGACTTTTAAAATGTATAATTTGCTAAAATAGACAAGTAGATGTAAAGAACTTGTTAATTAACTTGACAGTCAGAATAAACTGTTTTTTTCAATAGCCTTCACGCACTACTTCATTACTTGATTATAATAATTGACGATAATATAATGAGAAAAGAACGTATACTAACTACTTAGTACAGAATAGGCAGTAACTTTTTACAAAATACAATTTGAACTGGAGTTACAATTCACAGTTACGCTACTATAACGTGGGATTTTGCTAACACCCCCGAGTGTACTTTTACGGCACAGCTCATGTTTTAGTAATTTATTCCACTATGAAAAGGAAAGTGCTCACGATCAGCTGTTCGCGACGCGCACAGAGGTAGTTCCCTGCGCATTTTCACAAACGTAATTTAATAAAGAGAAAAAAGAATGAACGCCAGTATTTATGCAGTTACCATTTCGACACCGATACGTTTGTAATAATGTAATTAAAGTTTTAATTAATTTGTGCGTTGACCGCATTTTCGAATTTACGTTCTTCTTCACTTTTACTGCTTAATATAATTAAATCTACACGCAATGTTAAAAATGCTTGTATTGGCATTTAAGCTTTTTCATGCTTATGTTCCATAAAACCACAGATAAAATCTATAACTTTGAAAACGTCGTGAAAGTTATTTTATGGGGTAATACTGTTTTATTATGACTGATTGGGTGAATTTTAACTGTTATTTTATAGAACTTGGTTTCTTTTAGGGAGTAACACATAGGTGCGACCATGTTTCGAATATAGCATTCAATTGATGTAATAACGTAGCATGTTGAAAAATTGCACACTGTGCATATCTTAAAAATTAGTGAGTAAACGTAAATACCTATGAACAGCATATGACGGAATTATATGTGTAATATTAAAAAAAATTTACAGGGTATTGAGAGATATTTGAAGTGTTACTGCCATTAAAAAAACCTCAATCAAATTTAGTCAATATTCTTTATTATATTAAGTAACATGTTTTTAGCTTTTACATGCAGTAGTATGACGTGGAAATAATTATCTACCTTCTTCAAAACTTCCTATTTACGAGTACGTTATATGTGTACACGATTACCTCGAGGGGACATTTGACATCTAAAGAGCACAACGGAATTCAAGGAATCCGACAGCAGGACTGCACCATTCCTTTAGGCTTATTTTGTACGGCTCGGACAAGCGAATGGTTGGAAAGCTACAACAAACCGCTCCAGAAACCCTCGTTAACTCTTCTGCCGTTCTACCACTGAAAGTAGACATGACGCCTTATTCTCTCGTTTTAGTAATTGTGCTGTCAGAATCCAAAGGGTATCGTCGAAAATCACGGAAAGGCGGAATAATAAAATAAAAATGCTGATAGTGGAGTTTAAGATATATTAGTAAGTATCTAACAATAAATACGAAAATCACACCTCACTAAACGCAACTGTGAGTAATATAGTTTAAAGATAAAATCACGTAAAAATGTGAAAGCTATTGGCTTAATATGTTCAAATACCAATTTCCCAACTGAAAGTCGAAAACAAAGAGCAAATGTTTACGAAATCTCTATAGTTCAGATTTCCAATTCTAAAATTTGTACTTGCCGATTTAAGGTTTATAAGTACTTCCGTCTAGTCAAATGTTTTCATGACTTAAAAAATAAGTATGAGTTATACTGTAGACACTTTATTTTTGCCTAATTTCCAACAAAACAAGGGTTTGCTTTCCCATATACTTTATGATGCATACACGGTGAGAGAAAAAAAGGTTTATTAAAGCAACTAATAATTTATTTCGCTTAATATATTCGGTTATTTGGCCATTTTGTCAGCGAAAGTTAGGTGAATCAAACAAATATTTGTTAAAAGTCAAACATAACAAAGTACCTATTAAGATATCATTTAAACAATTGTTTTGTGTCAAAAAAGTATACCGTTCCCAATTACGTAATTAATTCTTGAGACTGAATTAGTAATAATCTGTATATTTAATGCAGAGCAATTATTTCGAATAACAATATCAGAGCGTTGTGATTTGTAGTAAACTTAACAAAAACCAAAGAAGATTTACATATGCATTCATATCATTACATATTTACACAATAAATTGATTTATTTGAACCAATAAAGTAATAAAGTGTATTAAGCATGAACAAGTCAATTGAACAACAATGAATTGAGTCTACAAATATTTGATAGTTAAACTAGTATAACTAGGTAAGTAATTATTAGTGTAAATAAATGGCTAATTGGAAATAAATAGTTAGCTGATTTAAAAATGTAGGCACATTTTAAAAAAAAAAATACTATATACATTTTACTCGAACATTTGATACTGGCAAGGTAAGTTATTTGGGCGAAATATATGTTTCTTTGTCCATTTATAAACAAGCCACCCATTTAGGTAAATGAATATTTCCTTGACTTAACAATTATTTTTTCTCCATGTACATTTTTATATTATAACACGGGCATTATTTTCAAAAACGATGATCAATACTTGAGTCCCGCAAATGTGACAAGTTTCATTCAAATTGGTGCGTGACAGTTCAGATGCTTCTGTTGTTAAATATCAATAATCGATGGCGAATTGTTATTTCAAGCGAATATTTATTTTACTTTATAAAATGACTGGAGCGCCCTTTGCATATTGAAGTGAAATGCTGTTCTTTATGCAAAAAGATCTTGATATCTATAATAACGCTAACAATATGGTATAAAGAATATGCGAAACTAAGTCAACCATTTGTTGGCTATACAAGATATGAACCTCTGAATGAGAATAAAGAAAGAAACCATTGAAAATAGGATAAGCAAACGAAATAGCCGTTGATTTGTCATACACTTAGAATAGACGAATAAAAGATAGTCAAAGAGGTACTTGAGTATTAATTCGCAAAAGGAGCCAAGACAAACCAGTGGAAACATGCCAAAAAGGATATAGGAGGGATCATACGGCGAAAATTGCTCTTGAAAAATAGACAAAAACAACAGCTTTAGCAAAAAAAGGTAAAATAAATAAAGTGTTTACTAAATTAAATTTTATATTTCTTTTTTTTGCAGTAAACCAACATTAAATTTTGGCTTATTTTTATTACACAAAAGTATGCAATCACCATTGCTCAATATTTTACTAATATAATTATATTAGTAAAATATATTTCTCATTTCTATATAATTATATAGAAATGAGAAATATTTATTTTTTCAAAATTATACATAGCATTCAAAGGCCTAATTCATAGTATTTGGTAAACTATAATTACCAAATGGATTGTTATTATTTTAAATATAAGTGGTAAATATATTTTGTTATTTGGATAATTCTTGTACATGGGCAGATAAGTCATTTTGACAAATCATTATTTTATCACAAATAAGATAAGCTATATTACAAAAATTGCTCTATTCAAATAATAATTCTAAGGTGATTTAACCAAAAATGATTTATTTTATATTATACGCATGTTTATCATACTTGCTGTCAGAAATTTTCATTTTTACTGAAAAATTACCAAAATGACTTTTCTGCTTATGTCCAGTGATCATCCATTCGTAAGTTCATTTAAGCTTTTTTAACAAGCCACATTTAGTGTGGATGAAGTTAATATTAAGAAATTAAAACCTATTTTTTATTTACGCTAGCGTAAATATAGCTTTATCATACTTACTGTCAATGGATTCAACTAAAACTTCCTCCATAAAATCAAATATTCACGAACGTGAAACTGTATCATCTGTAGAATTATCTCCAATAATCATATAATCTTTTACCAACTTTTGTAAGATCTTTTTGTTATCTACGTCACTTCGATATCAGACTTTTAAATTCCCTAGGGAAGCGACTCGATGTACTACAAAAGCTATCGATGAAAACATCTATTCTCTGTTCGCGGCGGTTTTCAGATAGTATCAGATAGAGCGTAGTGTAAAGTGGAGTTGAACAGTTTCGTCTGGTAGGCAACACATACTTAGGCCATCAAGACGATAGCCCCGTGTCGACTCGGGGAAAGAGCAGGACCAAGGGTTAGTCCTTTATTTTCCCGAAGGATTTGCGCTAACGTGGGTCTTTGACGGGGTCAGCAAATGAGTCCTTATTATATAGCCCACGTGTAACATAAATATGATCCGTTTAGTGTCACACTTACGAATTGTCTAGAGAACGGCGAGATTAATTAACGATGGAATGAACTAAATTGAATTGTTTCATACATACGATTACGTCGAGAATGCATATTCATATATTTTTAGGTTGTTCATAGGTATATATTGGCGTGATATTTTAATGTTAATTGTTGAAAGTGAGAACAATTTAAAAAAGCACAAGAAAAAGGTAGTTAATTATTGCAAAGGCGATGCGATGTTGATAACTATTTGTTTTCAATAATTTTAAAGCTTTACATATAAAAGAATTTACAATACTACAAATAAAGCAAGTTGAAGCAAATTCTAAATCATAATTCTCTAAATTTAAGGGAAATTTTCATTGTTCGGACATGTATAATAGTGTTTGTAATTATAGCAACCAACAAATTTAAAATAGACGACAATACTTGATAGATCCACAGAATTTTTACGAATTACACTTTTTTTTTCAAAATCTTCATTTAAGAAATCACTTTGAAACTTAAATACACACAAAAAAATAATTACTCAATTTGAATATAAGTGCATCACATTGAATATAACATAACTTCCTATATAAGCAAGAAGATGATGTATTTATATTGAGAATAAAATTTGTTCAGTTTTTCAAACGCGTGAATTTGTTAGACGAAACAATTTTTTAGTTCAAATGTAATCAATATACTAAAATCATTATGAACATATAATATTTTCACCACAAGAATAATTATTTTAGATTTGAGTAAATAGATTTTCTCAACTGGAAACTATGATATTTATGCCTTAATAAGTTATGTACATTTGATAGAAGTATATAAAAGTATTATTTGAAGTATTGCCATTATTTGCTTCCAAAATATAAGTATATTGAACTGATAATACTTACCTGCTTAATCTAAGCATTTCTACTATTCAAGGGTAATAATTACCTACTAATTTTGTGTCTGTAACACCAAAAAGCCTCGGTAGGGGAAAATTAATAAATAAAGAAATATTATGTAATTAAATAAATTTACTGTCTACTTTATAGTTTTACAATGTTTGGGAGAAGATAGCGTATTGGAGTACTCCAGGAGTGCACACGGGATATGTATAGATGTTATGCGTATCCGTCGTTGCGATTGGTATTCTCGGGATACTTCCCACTCAATGCCTGGGCCTGGTATCTAGTCGGCGTTCAATCACTGCAATAATTTGCTGGTATTGCCTACTGAAAACTAATAACTAGTAAATACCTACATATGTTTGTTAATGTACACACCTACCATGTTCATATATTATCGACACAATGGCGCTGACTCTAAATAATATTTCAAAGTTTTTTAAACCAGTAATCCTTTAATATTCGATAACACGCACGTATTTACCTTCGAATATTTTAATGGTAGCATCTGTGCATCAGCTCCATTCCACCTCATTCTCTAAGTAGCTGTGAAACGGCTGGGGCATTCATTTAGATTTACTTACACTCACAACCAACAACACTGCTCGCTAGTCAATCAAAAAGTGACGCCAAGTAAAGCGTATGTATATGCAAAACCCCCTACACCCCTCTAAAAAAGAGGGAACCAATCACAGATAAGTTTTAGTGCAATAAATGGTGGGGGTAAAATTCGTTTCAAATGTATCAATATTATGGTAATTTCAATTTGATATTTCATGTTTTCAGTACAAAACATTTAATTTTATATAGTAATTCATTATACCAAACGTATAAGGGTTTTTATTTTGAATCTATAGACTTTCTCACTATGATTACATAGATTTATTCCTTACAACTATAACAATGTTCATTTGGAGGAAGTATACTTCAATGCAAATATTTATACTATTTGTTCTAAGAGTATATTGTGTTTTCAGTGAATTTACTCTTATGTTCTAACCAACAAGATTTACTTCGTTTAAATATATATTAAGTTTCGATTTTTGAATAAATAAAAATATATAGATTGATAATAGATTTTTTTGTGTGTACGTAATGTATTTTAAGTAAATGAAAGTAATAGAGTAACAAAAGCAGAAGAAAAGTAAGGGCTACACACTAAGGAACAAATTATTCAAAAGCGAATTCTGAATACGGATTACAGTTTGAAGAGTGGATAACAAAAGGCAACGAAAGTCAATTATTTTGCCAACAAAAAACAATCAATTATTTAATCAAACATAATTTAAAATACCAAAACAGAATTTTTATAATAAAAGAAGGTAGCTATCTTTAGGCGCTCGTAATTAATTATTTTAAAAATTTCAAGCTTTTTTTTTAATAACATAATGTAAAGAGGATTATAATTTTGAGAAAAATGATATGTTAAACTTGCATATAATATCTTTTTATTTCTATAATACAGCATCAAAAATAAAATAAAAAAATCCACATTTATACTTAAAAGATTTACCATGATAATTTGATTTCATTATCTTTATAGTTTAAAACAGGAGTTTCATTATAGCTTCTTTTCTTGGCATCCTAGGATTGAACCATTAGAATATATTTGTGGTTTTTTAAGTACTTATAAGTATTTCGTTCTATTCAATGTTTGCGTTGAATCACAATATATAAGTAGCTTGAAATGCTTAAATACCATGTAAACTATGGAGTAAACCGACTATCCATTGAAATTTAATTTTACATCGGTGTATTTGAATTAGACTACTTATTCAGAAACAAAAATGTTGAGAAAGTAGGAAGTTTTGCGACAAAAATTGCACAATCTTGTACTGTATGTCTCGACACAAACGTTGTTGGAAAAAGTGTCACATTTATGTGAAACGACAAAAGTTTAACCACAACTTTAAAGCATTATTTGTGAAAACAGCATGTAATAATTAACAAGAGTCTGCGATAAGGTTACATAATTATGCTAATTACTGCCATAATATTTTCACTACGATATTGTCGTATATTATCTAAGAGATTTTTTCCGTAATGTTACAATTATTTTAACTATTAATGAATTATTTCTTATTTTGTTTTCTTGATTTAAAGCAACTGTGCATTTCACTGCTATCGTCGCACTCATAGATCCGAACTATTGAAGTCACGTGCCTGGATTAATTCAAGTAAAAGGACACGCGGCAATGTGAAATGTGGGGTGGTGATGTATTGTGATAAGGTAGAGCGCTTACCGCAGCTTTGTTATGACTGGAGCGGATTAATTTTAGAAATGTTTAATTTTAAAATGAAACACTAGCGTATGATATTCCTAAAGGAAATATTAATTTGGAAATACCCTTGCTATTTGACTAACTTCAGTAATTAAAAATGAAGCTACACAGAAAAAAGTTTTATAAACAGAGCATTTCACATTACCCGCGCACTATTATTTTGTTTCCAACATATTGCAATTAGACGCATGTAATTTTTGTTTTTGTAATAACCTCCAACGCAAATACTACGAACGATTTATTGCAGAAATGAAGGGCACCTAGTAGTAGGAGATGCAAACGACAAATTGGACTTATGGATAAGATAGATTAATAACTTTAAGATAACTTTAACGAAGCGGAAAAACGCAACGGAAGCCAAGGGCCCAAATTGCAGCAGAAATTAAGCCATTTGATACAAAAAGTGTGGAAAGAAGAAGAATGCCTAAAGACGTGGGTACTCAATTTTCCAATTTATAAGCAAGTTGAAGACGGAATCGTCTTCCTATGTGGATTCCGTAACAATTGATATGTTTCTACTCTATTTTAATATTTAATATATTTAATATTTTTCCCATAATTCTTAAAAATAATTACAAAATTATACTAAATCGGTCAGATATTAGTTGTTTGCGGCCATGAAACGACTTAAGCTATTTCCCAGCATTCGCCGATGACTAAGGGAAGCAATGAAAATCTATACTCTGACAGCAGAACCTTGGAAGCAGCCACAGACTCTTCAGGTAGCTATTCGGTTGTTTGCGGAACATAAGGCTTTTTGTTCCATCAGCGGAAGCATTGATCGTCGTAATGAACTAAAATGCAGGTATATGACCCAATTTCCAGAGGAAAATTGTATGAAACGTATTGCTGTGGACGGACACCCTGTTTTCGCGAGTTTTTTTTTTAATTTGCATAGATTTTGTCATGTTTACTCCGATCAGCCTTTGTCAATGTTTCGGGAGAATTTTCACAAATTCAAATGTTTATTTTTATATAAGATTTAGTTAATCAATTGATTGTATGATTTATTTAGTTAAGTGTTCAGTTGTTTTAAATTAATTTCATTCATTTAAATATCTTGCGTTCGCTTGTATAGTTTATGTTATTATGTTTTGAGATTTTGTCCGTTGGCGGACTGATCTGTGCGGCTTCGGTGTACGTAGCGGTCGAGATTGTAAGAGTCAGTTCCGAGGTAGACGAGAGCGTGAGTAGACGTAAATTTTTAAATTGTTTGCTGCCATTTTGTTTTACATTTTCGTAATTTAATTCGTATTATTTTTGTTTTATTCTGTCTATCAAGGAACTCGCTTAATAATAATTGTTATTATAATGTTGTGTACACATTTTAGATATAAGATCATTTATTATTTCGTGGAAGATAGTTTTTGGTTTTAATTCCCTCATTATAATTTTGAAGAGTTCATTTTTGGTTTTATAGTTTTGCTGTTTCATTTTTATTTTATTAATCACCTCGGATTGGGTGAATAGTAGCATTGTTCTGGCTTTTAGTTTTCATTGTTGTAAATTTTTGGTGTTCCACGAATTTATTTTATTTTAATTTGATACCACGTGGTTTGATTTGAAAGATATTGGACGATCTTCCTGGACAACTTAATTTTTTTTTGCTTTGATATAGGAATTAGCATTGTCCTATTGTAATTTAGAATCAGTTGCAGTTTTGATTTGGACCAGAACCCTCTGTTCACGGTTTTTTTTTCTGCAAAAATTCTTGATTGTTATTTAACGTCATTCAAAATTCTGTTCTTTTATTTTTAATTAAACCTTTTCAATTTTTGGGGTATTTAAGAAAGTCAGATTTCTCATGATTTACTTTTCGTGATTAGATTGAAGTTTTAATTCGCGAGGATAACTCTGAGATTAATTGTTCTTTTGCGCCCTTTTAATTTTTATCCGTTGAGCTAGCTAATTTAAGTTTTCATTTTTTATATTCATTTTGCATTTTTCAATTCAGTCGGTACACAGCAGTATGTAAGATTAAATAATAAAAAAAAAGAAGAAAGTAAACTTGGCAGTGCTTACGTTAAGTAATACAAGAAATAAGATCTCAGTAAGTTATATTTACCCACAGCAATTTTGGGTTGAAAGATAATATGTGATATAAACTCGTTAGTATTATAAAATACAGGGTGTAGTTGTGTAATTGCTTTCTAGTGATCTTACTAAAACATCTCGCACTCATGACCCTCATCAGATCTTCGAAGTAACCAAATATTTTTTATGCCTTGTATGATACGCGTGAAACCGCAAGTTAATCTTAAAACTAGATTGATTACCGCAAACGAACTTAATACAATACCTGTTCAACCTTTTCTATGATATTTCTCATGCTACCAGCCGATTTTATTTTAGAGTATAGGCTGTCATCATTCTTATCAGTAAGTCTATAGATTACGCGTGAAACCTCAAAATAAAATCAGCTGAAAGCGTCAGAAGGTTTCCTTCTTCTTCAAACTTCCTCTAGTTTCTAAATGATATACCCTACATCTACCCTACTCTTGGCGTAGTGATAGTCCTTTTTCTTCATATGGTATACTTATACAGTTCACAAAAGAAGTAATATGTATTACGAATTGTGTTCATTTTCTATCCCAATATACCATTTGCATTGCAATACTGGCCGAGAAAATATCATAATGGCGGCTCACGGTCTCCATTCTAGCAAAAATACAAAAAACTACTTTCCTCTTCCATTGCTTTAGCTGATATAATTTTTTACAATGGGCAATGAGTTAATATGGGATTTTGTGTAGTTAATTATTTATGTTATATATTTTGCTACCTATACATCAAGAGCAAAATGAAATACACAAATACATAGTATGTAGCAGCTAGCATTAAAGATGTTAGTGAATGATTTATATAATGTATAAGTAATGCTTTTTGGTTAATATGTACATACATAGAGTAAATACGACAATGCTTGGCAAGTAGATAGTCATTGACACATAATCACATTTTCATTTATAATCTGTAACAACCAATACTGACTGTGATAGGATTTTCTTCAAATTAAAGCTGGCACTTTGATGCGTTAGTTAATTATTGCAGTTCTATGTGTTGATAAGCAGACATTATCTGCGTCAGTTAGACCGAGTTGGACATGCTTACGCGATAGATTAGTTTTAAAGGAAGTGTATTTATTTTTATATCTGTGAAAGAAAAACGTAGGTAGACGTACCATTGTTTGTATATTGCAGGCATAGGTATTAAGTTGAATTTTTTTTGTTAGGTGTAAATTATAACCCAAAATTTTTATGCTAACCACTGTGTACAACTCTTGGTATTTGTATATCAGTAACTGCTTGCTGATTTTTTTTTAGTAATTCAATTTCCTTTATTCTTATGTACGAAGCAAAGACTAATATGACTATACGTGACGTTGAGGAAAAGAAATTGGAAAATTGCGAAAACAAAAAACCACGCTTTATTTTTTATGGGTGTTCAGACACTTCAGACAACCTTTCCTCAATTCTTTTCGTCTTAATAACTTGGAAAGTATACTTCTCTAATCGCCTTGAAATTTGTGTTTTCTTTTTTTCAGTAGAATTTTCTGATTTGATATATGCATTATTATTTTGAAGAGTAAACGCCTTAGTTTTCTTCAGACGTTTATCTTTGGAATATGGAAATCTTTGCGTTCCTTTATCTCAGAAACTAATTAATATTTTCGAACGGTTTTATTACCTTTTACTCTAAAAAATTAAATGGAAAATATTCAGCAGGATTCGTACAAGTTTAAATCTAATAAAGTTTTACGACGACTCAAAGATTGTGACAAAAGTTTCCGCGCATTTTTATACACGTTGATATTTTTCTCTTCGGTTCCAAATATCCTTTTCAGAACATCTCTCGAGGGAACTTTTAATTTTATGCCGCTTGTACTGCAAAAAAGAATCAGCTCGATTTATTCAATTTTGAGAAAATAAAAAGAAATATACGAAGACATGATTTTATAAGAAGAGCGGTTTTGTGTTCGTGTTCAAATTTTGTGGAACATTTAGAAGCTATTGTAAAGTTTTCTGGGTTCAAATAATTCGCAGATGTGATATATTAAATAAAAAGTATTCCTACACTTAAATCTAATTAAAATAAAACTACACGTCTATGAACACTAATATTAAATAACTAGCGCACTACTAAAACACTTAATGAACTAAGCTCACTTAAACTTATTAATATTTACAATATATATCCATTATTTATCTTCAATATTTATTTCTACTATTTATTTGTACCTTGGCGCTCTCTACCGAATTCTCCAATAGAACCACCCAATAGAATTCTACGACAGGACTATCTGTCCTCCTACGCGAGCGGATTTGTATTTACCCCGTCTCGTTCTAGAGCGGTTTACATCTTTCCTGAAGCTCCAATGCATTCGCACTCGAAACTTCGATTGCTTATCGGTGACGCATACAACAGCGCCCTCTCTGAGCGGTTTATTTAATGACGATTATCTCCATTTTATACAAGTAGGGCCATCTGCTGGCGCAGTCAAAAATTCAAAATTAAATTTTAAGAATTGCGGCGCGTTACACTATTCTTCTCCATAAAACCGAACCGAAAAGCATGCATATGGAGGTTAGTAAATAGAAGTTCTCTTAGGGTAATACAGAATTGAAGAAAAGAATAAATAAATACTAATTAGTATGTATGTATATATTGAGGGGTGATAGTGCGCCTATCCGGTGGGAGGTAGTGCCTCAAGTTAAGAGTGAAGGGAGTTCGCACTGGGCAGCCGTGAAGGACAGTCATAGTTATTAATTATACCTGTACTTATTATTTGAATATACATGAATACTAAAGTAGAAATGGTTATCGTTATTACAAACGAAATACGCGGGCAGTAAATATAAGAATATATAAATATATAACACTAATGAAAATTCCACAAAAATATGAGGAATGCCCGAATATAAAAAAAAATGTTTACAAACAAAAATTCAATAACAATAATTTTACAATATAAAATATAGAGTAAGGTGGCCCTTGAAAGATTAAAGTTGCAATATTTAACGGAAAACTCCAGTTTCTTTCATTTCTACAGTATACTAAATTGTAAAAAAAACGTGAATCTACCGGGAACACGTGCTATATTGGCAAAATCAATTTCCAACTTTTAACATTTCTTCTCAATGCAGTACAAAATAAGTGGATTAAACAGATTACGTGAAATTAAAAAAAAATAATATCTTGATTAAGTTTCTACGAAAAACAGACTATTAGTTTTTTTGTTTTTGTTTTAAATTTGCTAAGAGATTTTGAGGATAATGACTTGAAAACTAAAATTTTACCTTATGTTATCGTCGCGCTGCCGGTTTAAGAGCAACTTAAAAAAAACTAACGACTTAAGTAAACAGTGGTGTTCTTGTTTTATTTTGGTATAATAAATTTTTATATTTTATTATGCAAAAAAAATATTAAGGTTATTATTAACCAATAGGTAGCCGTGTACCAATATTCTTTTTTCTGTTACCAATTTGAAAATAACATAGCAGTAATAATAGCGATGCTTACTGTACATAGCTGGTTTAAAGACGTAGCAAGGAGTGGTGGGAGTAACATCGATCGCTAGTTTCCGTTGTTCTAGTCAAATGCTTCTTAGTTGAATCTGTTATTTGATAATAATGAAAACTTGAAAACCGCTAACATCAAGACGTTACGCACCCCAAAACTACGTCAGTGTATTTGCTTATATTAGATGTGCAATTTAGGGTTGAGAGTTAGCGGAAGTTTAATCTCACCACAATTCCTGCGAATTTATATACCTACCCGTGTATATTTCGTGGTGCTAAGTTCATAGTCTCAGTCTCTGTGGATGAGTCGCTTTAATGAAAGGGATTAATTAACGGTTTAAGAAGAACAAGTTGGAATAGGGAAAGTTTATGTTTACTGAGGCCGGTTTTTGGTCGTAATCAGCAAAGGAAAAAAAATTATTATTGAATTTTTCCACGCCATTGTTCGATGATTGCAATTTATTAGGAATAAGTAGGCCATGTTGATGACGTATTTGTATTACAATTTTCTGCGGTGGAATATGTCACTTATCAAAATTTACCCGGGTTTAAGTTCGTATACAATTCGCCATTTGGTTGATAATGCTAAATACAAAAAACAAATATATAAGAATACTCCACCGTATTATTATGTGCTTGTCTCACGTCCAACTACGTTGCCGCGAACTAGGTACGAACATAAACACGCCATAAGTGTATTTTTTGTTGTTGTCTGACATAAAATCTCTCAATGCAAAAATTCAAGGGAGCAGTGTTCCGCTCCCTTGGATTTTTGCATTGAGTCATTCATTTTTCTTACCCAAGAAATTACATTAGCCATTCCCTTATCCTGATGCCTTGTACCAATCCATGCAGGTTTCAAGCTGATTGATCGGAATAATCATGGAGGGTTGATTTTTAGCTTGTCAAAAATTGCCTGTCTTTTTACATTACATCCAGCTATGTTGTTGCGAACTAGACACAAACTTGAACCCGCTATTAAATGAATACTTGATGCAGGGCATTTCAATTGAATCGAGCCACCTCAAATAACTCTTACCTGCTGTGATTTAAATAAAATTCCGAAAACTGTCAATTGTCATATCAAGGGGAACAACTTTTACTGACGGGCCTGATAATTTAAAATCATTCCTGGAGACACAGCAGCCCGCACCCTTAAATTTTGAATAGGAAAGATGAGTATTGTTAACACTTATTCAAAAGCTCTTTTAATTCTCTTTAAGGGAGCATGTATCAAAAAGTTTTTTTGTGTAATTTGTGCAATGAAATACGATTATAATGAAAAAGTGTGGATATCATTTTATTAAGTGTTCAAAATAATGACCATTAACCTTCATATAATAGTACAATCTTGCATCAAATGCTTTCCTGACATTTCCCAACATTTCTGGAGTTATTCGTTGGCATCCTTCAACCATTTTTGACGTAACTCTTGTAAGAAGGCTGAACTCGTGGTGTACACCTTAGGCTCAAAATGCCCCAGAGAAAAACAAAAATCAAGTGATGTAAGACCTGACGATCTGGCAGGCCGTTCTATAGGCCTCTTCACTTAATCTAACAATCGCGAAAGTGATGATCCGGAAGTTGTCGTACTGCGACAGTGTAATGTGGAGGCGCTCCAGCTTGTTGAAATATTATCTCATTCTCCAACAAATGTGGATCTTGCTCAAATGTTTCTTTGATTTGATCTCAAGGGATTGATTGTGTTGTCCAGGGGGTTGGCGTCACTCCATTATCTGCAGTTGCGACAATTTATTTTTTGCGCCTCATTTTGGAGTATTTCAAAGCGGCAGCAAACTACCGTTTTCCTGTCTAACCCCAGGCAAAAGCGTGAGGGGAGGGGGAGGGCGGACAAAAATGTCACTAAAGGTTGACCACACTAGATTCCACATGACAGACGTGTAATAAATTGCCATTAAGCTACTCTTCAATCATACTAAGATAAACTGGTATCTTCATTGCACTTATTATTGATAAATAGATGTTAAACTAGAAAGAAAATTACAGAAAAAGATTTACTCTCGGAAACATCAAAATACTAAGGTATGTAGCATGTGTGCCAACTTGTACTGTGAACTCGCTAGTCTCAAAATTTCTTTTCTATTTTCAATTCAAAATTAAGATTTGTCGGCCCCAAAAACATTGTGTATCACACGGCCAGAAACTCTTTTGCGAGTATTCGTACCCTTACTTGCAAAACTGTAGTTTATGGCCTAGTGATACAAATAACTATCGACATTCAAGGAAAAAGATGATTCGTCCGAAGAACAGATATTATACAGTAAGTTTCGATTATTACTGAGGCACTCGGTCATTAATTCACAGAATTCCAACCTCGTTGAATTCGTGCAAATGTGTAATTTTAAAGCGTTGAAATTGGAACTTCTTAAATATTCTACAACTGATGAACGACTCACTCCTGATGTTTGAGATGCCTGTTTTATCAACGTCGCCATTTTCAAGCACTGCGACCTAACCTAAAACTTCGACGTTGATGTCTTCATTATTGACAACTCGATCAAAATGTTGTTTTTGTTATGTACACACCCCGTTTCCACAATTTTTTGGAATGTACTTGTGTCGTACATTTTGGCCTGCATGATTCTCGTTGAATAATAGATCTTGCACACCTCCCATTCTCATAAAACAAAGTCACTAATTCCACACGTGCTTAGATAGGATAGATCATATTGATTTATTGCGAATTCACGATTAAACTAAAAGTAAACTCCGCTAAAGAATATTACACTAAACAATGCTAACGTAAACTAATACCGTACAAAATAGACCTCATATTTCGTTGAAAGCTAACACACGTCCAGATAAGTGCTAAAATGGTTGCGCCATTATCCGTTTGCTGTGTTCTTTAACGCTGTTCCGACAAACCAAGTGTTTACTTACGATCTACTCAGCCACTGCAGCACCTAGCGCAGCTTTGGTTATATTATTTTAGAGCACTTTCTTGCTATGCCTTTACGACTTGCAATCCACACGACCTTTATTGTGTTTGGCCAATGTTTCTTGGTTTTCCAAGCAATCCCAAGCGAGTTTGAAGATTATCAGATACGGTGTCTTTGAGATCGCTTGACTATCTGTTAATATATTAATCAACTGGTCTTTGGGTTGTTTCTCCAATGTCCTGGGGGCGCGTATCTCTATTGCTTGTATTTCCGTTTTAATATATGGTGGTGTATCTCTCCAATACAATTTTTATGATCCCGGTGTATGCAAGCTCCAGAGCCTGTGATTCCTTTTGACACATCTGCATATCAGTTTTGATTTTGAATTGTTCACAAAAACCTTATAGAGTTTTTAAAGGAGAGTTTGGAAGTCATTGCATCACTGCCCATTTCAAAAGTACGTTTTGTGATTTCGGTTTGTTTTATTTTTCTCTTATTCTGGGTCTTCCAATTTCCTCCACATTTCAGTTTGAATGTTCTCCCCCTTTTCAATGAGGATGGGTAGATTTAGCAGGGTTTTTATAGCAGCTGTTTGTGAACTTTTAGCAGCTCCAGTTATGCAGTACCAAGCCAACTTTTGTAGCTGTGAGTATGCCTTTGAGGCAACAATTGATAAAATTATTAGCGAGATTAGGCCTAATGTGGAGTAAATGGATATCCTGGATATTCAATTCAAATTCTTTGTTAATAAGATTTTCGCCAGACCTTCCAGGGAACCGTCAAATTACATACCTGATTCTAGTGGTGCCAAATCGGCAGTAGATCATAATATGATCTTAAAGATCTGCTTGTGGGCCAAACATAGAGGACATTCACTTTTATGAAATTGCCTGATTTGGTGTAAGGTTTCCTAAATCAGCAGTAACCTACGAATTAGGGTATTTTACTGATATAATCCACAGTACAGACCGCATCTTGTGTGACGCGCAAAAATTTTAAGCAAAATAAATATTAGTATAACTCGCACCCCAATTATGTAGATATATGAACGTAGTATATTCCTAATTCTCTTGCATTTTCTTCTTTGTAAAACCCACACTCTTCATAAGACGCAGATTTCTCTTGTGTATAATATACATTGTACATATGGCTTTATGGTACTTTTACGATCAAGTTTGGCGAAATGCATAATTTGGTATTTATGTACTAAACTAGAAGAATTGTTTAAGTATTAAAGTGCTTCCTAGTTTACTCAAACTTACCAGCCGACAATCCTTCCCCTTAGAGAATCCAATTCCACGTAAGCGCCTTATCAATCTAACCTCTAAAACTAGAAACAACTATTTTGACACTTTTACAGTCAAGTTCAACTCGTCTTGGTTCTTCAATGTTTAAGTAAAATGCATTTTTTCGCATACTATATCAGAACAAATGCTCCAATATTAAAGAAATTTTTAGATGAGAAGATGGATAGTTACCCTAGCAGTTATGCCAACAGCAGATTTTGATCCCTGAATTACTTCCATAGCATGCTTTCTTCTTCAATTTCGTGAATGAAAGAATACCCATGTGTTCAGATAGAGATAGATTGCTTGCCTTGTCCAATGTATTCAGAATACTTTTACTGCCCCACACCGGATTCTAGTTACATCATGGGCATTTAATGCTTTTAACACCTCTGTCACTGAAAGTATTAATTGATCTGTGCCATGATTATTCAAGGTATCTTTAGCAAATATTTTAAGGGAATTAAATTTGGGGCTGAAAAATTGTTATATATTGTCGCAGATTGTAGCACTTTCTAACCCTTGGATTTAACAGGATATTCTTGCGGCAACACTTTCTAGTGATTTCGAACTGTCCGTAAACCAGCAGGTGGCTGCCTCCATCACTATAATTTCGTTATAGCTCTATTCCTCTTTATTTGGATGGTCCAATTTTCGGGAGATGAAAGAGATAGCTACACGATGTGTGAAGAAACGAGGAGCTACATGGAGACCGCACAGCTAACAAAATTGAAATGACGTAGAGGCCTGTTCCTTGCAAACCCAGAGGGATAAGTGTAATAATTTGCTATCAATAACAGAGCCTGTAGCACCCTTAGGTGGAGCACGGGGTTTAGGATGAATTGTAATTATTTAGCTTTTCATAAATAAAGTGCTTGGAGAGGAGGCAGAATACATTCACGATTATGGGCCGAATACACATCATTGTGGATGATATTTTCAGCATCTTGTTCACTCAGGTGATCGTTTCCAGCAATGTGTTCACCATACAGACATGAGTGTATATGTCGGTTAAATCAGTAAGTACGGACAGTTTTTGTGTGGATCTAAATTGGCTATAATCCTGGTTTGTTACGTTTTCTGACACTAGGATATTGCTCCGTATAGTGGTTGGAAGCACTACGGTTGCTCAAAGTCAATCGGCTAGTTTTGAAAATAGCTCAAAGAGTTGTCTAATGAATTTTTTTTCTAAATGTAAATATGAGGTTAGTGTGTTGCTTTATAGGTTGTCTAGATATTTTATATAATTTATAAACACCAATTTCACACCCTGTAGGGAGGGTGACACTAATTATTTCCCCTTCCTGATGAACGGTACTATCGTAGTTATGTTGCCTCTTTCGCACTATCTGGTAGAACTGGAGAAGTTTCTTCGCATCTGATTGAAAATGTTATGGTGTGTTAGGTTTGCACTATAGCCCCAACGTTCTGAATGATGGTTAGAAGATCACCTACATATAATGACACAACAGCGACATAAAGTACCCCTCTACTTTACTTGAGCCTAATCTTTTCATGGCTCAAAATTATTATTGCCTGCTTATGAGCACAGGTGAGGCCTAACTTACTTTGATTGATTCTACGCCTCGTACGTTCAAGCAAAGAAATATGGTTGAAGAGGATTGTTTTCTCAGAATAATATTTTCTATAAGTATACACTTTATTAAAAAGCAAAATAGCCTCCGTTTGACATTTTGAGACGACGATTGAAAAAGCTTGGATCAAATCACATCCTCGAAGCAAATTATCGATAGTGAGGAGGTAGATACAATGCAAGAAATCGGTTAAACATGAGGTGTAATTTTAGGTAAAAATACATTGCGTCTTTGCAACCTAAGATGGGGTGAAAATTTACAACGACTTCTTACAGTATAAGTTTGTATATTTTTATATAAATTAGATAGCACTAAACAGAATGTAAAAGTAGTTTTCTCTCAAAGGATTTATCCACAATTTTAGTATTTTACCTATTAAATCCATTAACGGATTTTTACATAAGTTTTAATACAATTAATGAAAGGTGAACAACCGCCCAAAAAATACAATTCATTGTTCCATCTGAACACTTATGGAACGAGTTCGCTTTAATGGCAATCACTGGAACGCGCACAGTGCGCAGCGGTTTGTTTCACTTTGTTTCGGCTATTCTAAAAGCAAAAACGTGTTTAATTCCCTTCAGATAAAAATAAAACAATAACTTTATGTGACTAAAACGATATTGTTAAAAAAATTTAACAACGAAATTTCATTGTGGAGATTGTCGGAAATGTTAAAATTAATTGCCGGGGAGCCTTCATTCTAATTATACGGTTTATAGTTGACGGGATGTGCCACATAAGTGCATAAGGATACATACATGTAGCTGTCCATAGATCCCTTATATTGAAAAGGCAAAGTATTAAATAGCGCTTTTATAATTGTTTCTAAACAAACTGTAAATCTAGAGAATATGTTTCCAAATACTAGTCTTCTATAAATTCTGTATAAAATATTACTAGTAATTTTTTATTTTCGTTTGTATATAATTATATATTCATTGTAGCATATCTTTCTTCACAAATTCTTTTAGGGAAAAAATTACTGTTTGTAAGTAAATTCCATGCCAAAAGTGTTGTATTTAATCAAAACAACAGAAAATAAATTACAACTGCAGATAAAGAATCTTATATTTAAAAAAATGAACACTTTCTTTTTCTACTTTAAGGTTGTCGCACATTAGTTCGTCACATCATAGCACGGTAGGTGTTGTCCAAGAATGAATAGTAGTAAAACAATGCATTGCGCTGAGCCGTGCTGTGCTGGAGTAGTGGGTGCTTGTTCTTTCATTTGCATTGTTTTAATTCTATCCGTTTTCTGACGGAATGCAGCGTGCTGTGCTGTGACGGCCTAATGTCCGACTACCTTAACAATTACTTTTTATGATTCACACATCTTAGATACATTGAAGTATCTTATATTGCTAATTAATTAATATAAATTAAATTATTATATGGCTTAGAAAGGTATATTCGGACTTGTTTTATCTTTATATTTCGTATTCACGGACGCTTTTAGTACTTGAAGATGGCAAAACACCGAAATATGAAAAGTGTAATTTTAGAATGAGATTTTTGAGTTATTTTTTGATGCGCTGTCATTAAACCTCTTAACTAAATCTGTTTTTATATGTGGCGACTTCAATTGTCCCAAGTACAATTCTGATGAGAGGGTGACAGATTTTAAATGTGCAGTAGTCGATAATTTCGCAAATATATTGAATTTACATCAGCATAACAGCACTAATTGCCGAGGTAAACTGCTGGACTTCGTATTTACAAATTTTGATTATTCTGTATTTGTTACATATAGTAACAGCAGTTTTGTGCCAGAAGATAGTTACCATCCAAGCTTGGATGTTGCTCTTCATTTACTGTCTAGCCCTAAGTATAAAACTTTTCCTGTTAGCAGAAACACTGTGTATAATTTTCGCAAAGCCAATTTTGTTGAACTATATAAAGATATGGCAAATGTTAAGTGGTCATTCTTAGATACGTTTACTAATTCTAATCTAGCTGTAAATGAGTTCTACTCAATAATTTATTCCATTGTTGATAAACATGTCCCTAAAATTTCGATACGCCTCCGGAAATATCCGATCTGGTTTGATAGAACAATTATTCAAATAGTAAGGCTGAGATGGTACTACTTCCGAAAGTGGAAACAACATCAGACAGATAGATATCACCGAGAATTCCTTAGGCTGCGTAAAATCACTAAAATCAGAGTCCAGGATGCATATAGACGGTATGTGTCGAATATTGAAGTTAATATTGTAACGGATCCGAGCCAGTTTTGGCAGTATGTTCGTCACAGAACCAGTAATACTAGAATCCGCGCTAGAGTGAAGTATGGATCCCAGATCTTGGAGAACCCTGAGGATATTGTGGAGGCTTTTGCGGATGTGTTCGCGCGCGTATGCCAGGTATCAGGTATACCCGGCCCACAGTGTGCGGAGAGCATTCCCATAAATTTGGATATTCCTGAATTCTCAGATAACGAAGTTTTATATGCAATAAAAGGAATAAGAGCTGATACCACCGCAGGACACAACGGACTAATTTCTTTATTCGAGATTGCGCAGCTGTTTTGGTTACACCTCTAGCTACTATTTTTAACCTGAGTTTTACGAAGAAAATGAAACAAGGTTCTAGTGAAGCGGCTTGGTTTGCCGCGGGAAGAAAATAGCTAGATACATAAAAATAATATACTATAACAGAAGTATTTAGTAATGTTAAATGTTTATATAATATTACAAGAAGAATTTATTTATTTAAAGAATTACAATAGCAAAAACTTTTGGCAGGAGCGCGTCCATCAATGTGTTCATTTTGCCATGATTGATTGTAGTGCTCTTCACACGGAAGATATTCTACAAGTAGCACTCGTTTACTTTCAGATATATGATCCACCATTTTCCCTTCTTAATAGATGTAGAGGTATATATGGAACTAAATCAGTATCTAACTCGTCGGCGCAATTGTCGAAATACTTTAGAACTTTGTTCATTTTTTCTTCAATTTCTAGTTCCATCGTAGCCGCACACTTGAGCAAACGACACAAAAATTTATTAGACAATCTTCATGTCAAAGAAATCGACCGGATGTCATAGTGACCCCAAGCTAAAGTACTAATACCATCATAACATATGTACTGTTTAATATCTTTCCAAGATAAAGCCAATTTATTTTGTTGAATCGTATGTAAGGTATTCTTACTGCTTTTAAATAAATTTTGTTTTTTGTATAGCAACTGTTTTTTTTTCTTAACAATTTACGTAATCTTCAAAGGTGTTAACAACATACTTTTTGAAACCTTTTGCTTCTTTAGTAGCATCAGATTCTACCTTTTTGGCATACATCTTTGATCTTAAACCAACGAACTCGGTTTGAATTTTTCCTGCGTTTTCATTTTTGAATAAGCCTAAAATGCTTTTATTTTGCAGGGGTATGTTAAAGGTATTGTTACAAGGAAAATTTGACAAATTTATTTTCATATCATTATAAATGTCATCAGTGTGAATTAGAAGTATAAAACTATCAGTATCTATGTAACATAATTGTATATTTTTTTGATATAAAGGTTTCAAGAAATCATAATAAAAATTATACATTAATAATTTAGACAATTCTAAAACAGAAAATCCTATATATATCGGCTTGTTATAAGTAACCTCTAATCGTTACATTTGAACAGCTACTAAATTTTCATTAAATATTGCAACATTTCTACAATTCAATTTTGACACTAAAGAACCAGCACCCTGTTTCTTCCCCCTATTTTCCCAATGTGAAAGTAATTTTACATCAGCACGTTTATCTACATTTTCCATAGTTTTACCAAATACTGCGTTATTCATTAGTTTAAAAAAGTCCTTTTCAAAATCAGATGTAGCTTGTTGGCGCAGCTGTGTATTTAAATCTATGTAAGGTTTGAGCCAGTTGGACTGACGAAATTCCAAAATTCTATATATTTGTGAAACTTCGAGACCATTCCGAATAGCCTGCTTCAAGTTTCTGTAATGAACTATATATTTTTCTTTGCTATATAAATTTGGAATTAATTTCTTTTCATTAAACTTTGAGTTGGGTGCTATTATATTATCTGCTCTACATCGACCTCTAAAAAATAACCAAAAGTTGATTCATCTGGTACCTCGATAATATTAAAATCCGCCAAAAGGAAGATATTGTGACATCGCCCGTCCATACAAATTATTCGCTTCCTAAATAAGAACTTGGAATATCTTTATTATAATTAGTCAGGTATTTGTTATTTGCTTTAGCATGACGTAAAGGGCATTGACTGATACCCCCTCTAATGCTCTTTTTGACAAAGTGATGCATATCGATATCGATAAACAGTTCTAATTCAATTTTGGTATATTTCAAAATAGCTTCCCAACTCAAGCCTGGGCTATTAAAGTAATGTGCGGGGTCTAAATCATATGTTTTTATACAAACATTACGAAATTATTAAAAAATGTCAGCTAGTAGCAAAACATCGGTTTTTAAATATAGTTCAGAACAGTCTCGCAAACTTCGACAGTCAAACGTATCACAAACAGTTTTAGCATGAGCGTAATCTTCATTACTAACTTCTTACTTTGTTAGAGAATCGTGAAATTCATTTAATGGTGGTAACACAGATTTAGGGAGTCTTTCGAAATTGTTAATATACTGATATAGAAATATACCCTTTCGGGAAACTAAATGAAGCTGTTCATTAATAGGAAAGTGTTCGCGAACGTGTTTTAAATCATCTCGTGATAAACTCTGTGTTAATTTCTCTATAGAGATGCCATAAATTTCCTTTTTCATTCACATATTTGTCAACAATTATATTCTTACTTGCTTGATATATAAATTTCACAACATCTTTTAAATTATTTATAAATTATGAATTTATAAATTTTTGTCATATCTAGGGTGAAAGTAGTAGTAAGGGTCTGTTACTCGCCACGTTAAAGAAGTTTCTATAATTTTTGACCAGCAAATAAATCGTCGCACTCGAACTAAACTCAAAAAATATTGTTTCCGGTTAAAATAAAATTAAAATATTGTTAGTTGACTATGTATAATGTACTATCGTGTTTTACAATTTTAAGTTTAAATGTAATTAAATAACAAATTTTAATAAAAAAGAAAATAAAAAAAAATTATCGTCAATACCCCAAAGGTGGAATAAAAAAGTTGGAAATAACTAATGATAAAAAATGAAATGTGAAAAAGAAAACAATAAATTTTCCAAAACGTAAAAAGAACCTCTTTGTAATTAAACAAAAACCGGCATACCTAAGGAAATGAAAAAATAAGAAGTTAAGAAATAGAACATTAAATTAAACAGATACGTTTGAATACGCTTAAAAATGTAAACTTGTTTAATATTAAAAGCGAGTGTGAATCTCATGTTTTCTGTAAAAGTGGAACCATTATTAGTGAGACACTTGAATATAATTGGATAAATAATGCACTTATCATACGTGATCAGTACTATTTACTTATTTGCAATACTGGAACTATGTGAAGAATTTATGCTTCCGTATTTAAATATTAGATACGCGTTTAAAAATATCAAGCTTATTTACGCAATTAGAATAGATTGCATGAAGTATCGTGTTTCTTGTAAAAAAGAAACTGTTGTGAGTAGTGCACTTGACCATAAATTGAATAAATAGTCCAGTTAACACACGTGAACTGCAGTAACTACATATTTGCAATACTGGGACTGTGTGAAAATTTTATATTTTCCTATTTAAAGATCAGATATGCGCTTAAAAATATCGAGCTTGTATATGGAATATACATATAAGTTGTATGAATCTCCTGTTTTCTGTAAAAATGAAACCATTATAATTAGTGCACTTGACTATAAGTCGAATAAATAATTCAGTTAAATTCCATGAATCTCTGCACGAAAAAAAAATCAGTTGGAATAATATACAACAATATTGTAGAGAATATATTATGGCAGTAATTAGCATAATTATGTCACCCTATCACAGATTCTTGTTAATTATTACATGTTGTTTTCGCAAATAATACTTTAAAATTGTGGTTAAACTTTTGTTATATAATTTCACACAACTGTCATCAGAGGGCGTTATTCGAGTACAGCGCCATCAAATTTATAACGGGTACAGTTTATATCATAGTTTACACGGTCATTTGAGCATTTTGAGCTGCTGACGTGGTTTGTGCACCTATTAGATATACTTAATTTCGGAGCGATGAATAAGTTTGTTGTAATCAAAGTGCAACAGTGGAATCTGAAAAAACTACTGGATGTGTTTAAAGGTAAGACAAATTGAAAGTTTAATATTATAGCATGGCATAAGTAGGCACATATATAGGCAATATATGTAACGGCATTCTACACAGACACGGTGGTGTTCAGGATACGTAACAGTTCCCAAGCGGTTTGGGAACTGATGACAATTCGTCTCAAAAGCGTTAACAACATGATACAAGATAATAAGGTATGCTCATCTGAAAACCAAAACTCGTTTATTTCGCGCATGGCCCTCAGATACGTCATCACTCGGCTGTCGCCATTGTTGTTGATGTATTTACCAAATTACTATATTTATTTTAGCAAGTTTCAGTTTATTTTTAAATCGATTAGAATACTTTATTTAGTTTTTATTTAATATTTTGTATCAGCTTGTGCTTGTATTAGTTTCGATTTACGTGTATAGTGATTTTTACTTAGGTGTTAGGTATAAGTTCGTTTTAGGTTTTGTGTGGATAAACTGTTTATAAACGTTGCAGTGGAAATTCTTAAGTGCCTTTCATTCGTTTGAAGAAGTAGAATAAAAAGAATTGATAAATGAATTTGTAAAAGAAAAAAATAAAATACTGCACTCACAATCATTAATTAATTCTTTCTTTTTTTTATCTGCATTTATTTTAGTCCAACACTTTCTGCATTAATTTTTCCAGACTAATTTGTACCAGACTAATAGATATTTCATTTACCATTAAAAAGAAATATGAACCACTTACAATTAGTGAAATTTTAGTAGGTGCGTAAGTACAAACAAGTGTGAAGGTAAGAGCTAAACAAGTGTAGAACATGTGCAGTTAAAGTAGAGCTTCTAATTATTAATGCTTTATTTGCTTCATTGCACTAAAATAAGCAAACATGAAATGTTACTCTAAAGGCAAAAAATACTTTACAGCAACAGAATCACTCATCACAAAGCAATAACGATTTTGCATTCAATTGAAAATTACATCTAAAAATATGAATTATCAAAAATTTTGTTTCAATGCAAATTTGATTGATGCAAAAAAAATGGGAGTTAATTTTCTTTACATTGGTGATATCTATTAAATTATTGGATTGGTAGGACTGTTTGGCCCTCAAATACGTCACATCTAGATGCTCAAGAGCATACCTTATATTCTTGTATCATGGTTAACACTACATTAGTAGCATATTACGGAACGGCCGTCACTTTGTGTAGTGGAAACGCTCACTGATATGTCTCCCATTAACAAATCAGTACGCTGCCAATTTATTTGTAAGTATTTATTTAGAAGCTAATAGATATATTACCATGCCACTGGTAGAAATAAATGCTTATAGCAAAAAAAAAATTCTTGAAATATATTTTATATTAAATACATCCCTTAATGTAGAATAATTCCAATAAATCCCACATGCCACCAGGTGCCATTTAAACACAGTTTCAGATAGTAGCCAATAAGAATACTATATTCAAATTTGAAAGAAATTGCAGAAGTTATTTCAACGCTAAACCAAAATTTGCCTATAATATAGAGGGAAACCAGCCGCCATAATTTGATTTATGTATCATTTTGTTGCTTTGTAGATTAGAGGTTCCTATTTTAACGTTTTCTTTTTATGTGTGTGTATTGCAGTAAAATGGATATACCCAAATCATTTATAGGTATGTTTAATTACTTATTGTGTGTTATACTTCTTGTTGGCCGTATGGTTGGTCATTCGAAAATCACGAGACCATGGGAAGCCATAAGTATGGACATTGTTGGACCTTTACCTCGAAGTAAGCGTGGACACCAGTTTATACTCGTCATTTTGGATCTATTCAGCAAATTCGTTCTCACCTTTCCAATGCGAAAAGCTAGTGCGAAAATAGTTACGAAACATCTTGAAAATTCTGTGTTACTCAGGTACTAATTCTTATTTATTGGTCAAATAAAATAAATAAAAGGAACAAAAATATAAAATAGAAATATAGCTGTCGGTAGAGATTGTGTTAGGGTATTTGTATTAATAGTTGCGTTATTAATTTGTTTTCTAGTTCTAATGATTTCGCATCCTTCTGGAAAATAAATGGAATTTCAATGTGAATCATTGACTTTATCCCTGTGCTAGAAGTATATTTAAGAAACGTTAAATTATTTATTATTATAAGAAATTCTCAGGATTAACCTACTTTTGCTTGTGGATTGTGATCGTTTGTTCTTCGAGTACCATTATATAGATCGAAGTTATTTTGTGTGATTAACTTTTCAATTTGTGCGTAAATAGGTGTTTTGCTTTTTCTAAACTTTGGGGTTAGATATTCTGCCTGTTACAACAATTTAAACTGAATTTTTAATAAGTATAGGTTGGTATTTTAAGGGACATGGTTATATTTGATAATAGCGAGAAATTTCAATGTTGCTTTAATTAAAAATGAAATTTAATAATCCAAAATATACTGGATAGTATTTGAATGTTAATTTGAATATTCTAAATAAGTGTAATCGCTTGAATAAGAATCCTTGTGCTCTGTAATTATTTTATTTTATATTTTTTTATTGCCGAACAATAAATTATACATGTTATTGATATACACACTGTCTTCCTTGATTTAAAAGCAGGCAACACATTAAATATCTCAAATTAAACCAGGAATAATTATTTTAATAAAATAGAAGTCCGATATCATATAAATTCATTGCAGGAAAAGCACCTCGCGCAGCCTTTACAACAACTTAATCGCTATTAGCAGAAATATATAAATATAGCTCATTGGCTTATAAGAAGTGGGATTAGTAATGCGCATGACTTGTAGTGATGAATTTGGAATTTTTAAGATTTTAGCCATCTAGTGAACAGGGATTGTATTTCTTTATAGCATTAAAAGCTGACGGATAGGCAGCTGTCTATAAATAAAAAACAAATTAAAGAATAAAAGTTTATAGTTATCATTTAATAAAACATTAACCAGTCAATTCTTTCTAAGAAATCATAATAATATTCACATGTGCAGCCTCCAGAATATTTACTGTATATTACTGGTAATTACGCAGCTTAAGTCATGTATACAAATATCAGATTAATGACTTCCGAGCTTCTGTATAAAGCCTGCGTGAGAAAAGCGTACATATTTATCCGGACCGATATATAACTTTTGAAGCATATATTTATTATCACAATAACCTACACCTAATTGATGTATATATACTTATTTATTCGAACCGGGCTCGTTTTTCTGGCGTCACCATATAAATAAATCAGATTTATTGCGCAGGCTGGCCGATAAATAATTAGCGACGCAAACGCGAACCGTTCTCTGCACACCACAAAAAGAAATGATTTCTTTAAATGTTATAGAAAATAAACACACGTGGAAGTAAATAATTTCTATTTCTAATTGCTTATTTCCACGGCTACAGAATAAATGTGCCTAAACCTACGTTTTTCACTTCTTAGGTGACTATATAAGTTTCAATAACTCTATTTTAGGTACAATTAGATTTATAGTAAAGGTTATTCACATGCAGATATATTAATTAGTTCTACTCGGCAAGAAACTCTGAAATTATAAGCATTGTCAAGCTAACGTAGTATGTAGACTACCCCCAACAAACGTTAGAAAAAATAATCGTGTGTAATGCACCAAATATTTAAATAAACGATTGTGTTACAGCTGGTATGATAAAGGTTACAATGTATCGTTAAAAAATGATTTACCAGTGATTTATTTTAATATCTGACTCCGCGGATAGTTTGTCGTCGTTTATTATAATCGATGTAAACCAAGACACATGATGAACGCTCAACTATTTTTATTTTTTTACAGGTTCAAAAATACACAAAATTATATTATTATTATGAGAGATATTATATATTACGAAATTATAAAAGAAAATATTATCATTTGTCAATGACTGTCTACTTGCCAAACCTTATGCCTTATTAGGTAAAGTCGATCATAAGTTAAGATTAAATAATAAGTGGTCTAGAGGTCTGAATGCAGTAACTTCAGTAATCATTAGGGATTGTTCGAACGGTCTGATGTAATTAATAAGTGTTTCTATATCAGAAGGAAATTTTCGTACACTGTTAAAAAGGACATACATTAATATAGGTATGTATTACACAAGAAAAGTTGTAGGCTGAAAGTTTCGGCTCATTGCTTTGGTTTCATACTTTTCTAAGGTACCTACCTATTTGGGTAAAAGATTTTTGATTGGCTTAGTGATGTTCTAGATAGAAATAACATTTAAATGACTGTCAACGCGATTTTAGAAAAAAAAAAAACGTTTTACAGTTCCGGCGTTCATTGTGCTTGTATTAGAAGGTAATAAATTACATTGAAAATTTTAAGCACGCTGTCTTATCTTATCGATACTCATAGATTCGCCACGCATTCGCAACAGGGCGTACTACAGGGCTAATTTATTCGAATAGTTTAAAAACTATTTTTATGCATTTTAAAAAATATTCAGAATAACAATACCGTTGATATTAAATTATCCATAATGGGCAACAAAGTTTAAAAGTGAACAAGTATCTACCATTCGAGGGTCATTGCAATAATGTGATCTCGCACTTAAATACTGCCTCTTTCCAAACGTGGAGCTTGCATAAGGCTAGTGGACGGCAGTCCAAGATTGTTGTATGAGATAGGTTTATGGGGCCGTCCGTGTATGCTGATGGTGTTTTTTGGCACAAAAGAACGTAGTACATTGTTTGGCTGGCATTAACAAAAAAGTTTCGTATTTTTTTTTCGGAAATTTGAACTGCTTGGAAGGTATTTCTGTTTTGGAGCTTCCACTGTCTACTGTATATCTATTCAAATAAGGTTAAGATTCTCTATAAACAAACCTAATCAATTATTATATTCCTCATCGCATAACATCTGTATCTCCAAATTACTAGGGTTTAGGACTCTATAATGGTTTATCGGATAAATATAAAACCTTGACCGTCGGCGAGTTTTTGGCCCCGTTTAAGGATTAAGACGGATTACTTACAAATACAGATGTGATTTGAATGTACTTTCTCTTTCAACTGTGTTATTGTTTTTCTTTCTACATTGTTATTTGTTTATTATGTATACATTCTTTTTATAATAACTTATCCAATGTGAGATTTTATCTTTTCTAATGGGTTTGATAAATAAGTGCGTACATACACACATACATATTTCTTACTTACTTTCTTAATCCTTCTGTCCATCTTACGGTAAAAAGGTATTGGAGACAAACTTCCTGCATTCTGTTCTATCATGTGTACATCTGCAGCCTCTATTGAAGGAACACCCGTCACCACTAAAAGTCTACCCACTTTTTTCCTGATAAAAGCTTTATTTAGTTGATGGTATGCGCTGGCAATGTTATTCACCCTTTGGTAAACTTTTTTTCCACTTTTCGATAAGGATTCAAGAATCCCAAATAATTAAACTTGTCAACTTAGCTGCCGCCTATCGCCAAGTAAATCTCACATTATTCATTGATAATCGCAGTACCCTATCTTAAAAGACATCCAATTCAGATTTTTTTGAGCTCTTACATCGCTCTCAATACTGTCATTGTTGGCCTGCAACCTACTGTTGCTTGGGACGCTTTTATTAGATACTTGTCCTAGAACTTTGACCAGTTTGCTAAGGTCACTTTGATCAATTTTCAAATTTTCGCTCACAACCATTCTGTTCAAAGAGCGAGTACAAACTTTGGTAAACTCTCTCTTCAGAATGGCCTTCAAAACTCCATGTGCAGTGCCAAGTCTCTTATCCTTGATTTTGGTGGCTGCCTTCATAATTTCTTCCGACGTAAATGGTCTTTTTGGGTACAAGTCGCCTTGCTCACGTTGCGGAAGGGTGTGTAGGAAATAAAGTTTTGGCAATTTTCAGTTGTTCTTTACTTGTTGCCTATTCGTAGCTGTTTTTAACTTACTTACAAATTGGTGCTCTTTATCCCAGGTGTCAGCGTTCACTTTTCGAGCACTACTTTCCACGCATTCCTTTAAGCGGTGCTAACTCTATTTGTTGGGGTGTTCA
The DNA here is from genome assembly GCA_004143645.1 of Protaetia brevitarsis. NCBI lineage: Eukaryota > Metazoa > Arthropoda > Insecta > Coleoptera > Scarabaeidae > Protaetia > Protaetia brevitarsis. The sequence goes on from RXPK01000205.1 coordinate 281,321, forward strand.
GTTGTTGGCATCGATTTCATAACATTAACTTTTTAATTCTATCATTTCTCTTATTTGCTCTCATTAACCCTTATTTGCTTGTCGTCTTTGTAACTTCCTCTGTTTATCAATATATCGAGTGCTAGCGGTTGCATCATTTCCTTTTTAAGGATGTCTTATCACTCACATGTTTAATAATCACAATTTTTAACTCCTTTTTCCTTCTAGGTTGCACCTTCATTACTTCTGGTCACGTTGTATGATGAAATGTGCAATATGGTAATAGAATTAATCCTAAATAAGGCGTTAAATAACGTCGAGACTTGTCAACGCAGGTGGTTATATTTTTATATTCTTCCGCTATGAAACATCAAAGCATTTCGGTTGCCATACATTTGCCGAAGGCACTAACTTATCAAAAAAGCTGAACGTGACAAGGTGATGCAGTATCATATGATAAAAATAGAAGAATAGAATTCAACAAGCGCTATTTTCACTTACTGTTTATAGGTAAACGGAATGATAAGTGAATATCTAATCAATTAACATCCCTCCACAGTTTTACTTTCAATAGTTTCCAATAATCAAAAAGTTGATACACGAATACGCTCACCAGAAAATCAAAATCTTGGAACAGGATTCGACAAAATGGCACAACCTCCTTTTAAAGGATGTGGATCTAGATATGAAGAGGCTAGATCTAGCTGGTGACCCAACATACGCCAAAGGTTTATATAAAAAGAGTATGTAGTTTAGTTTGGAAAGAAATCAACGTTGAACTTCTTTATGATGATCCTGGTTTATTTGCTGCAGTACAATTTTCGCACTAACGCTCTAGATACACGTTTTATAATAAGTTCCATTGACGAAGACGGAAACTGCACATGGTTCTAAAGCCGGATCGTAGATCATCTAACTATCTCAACTGTACCGGCAGCATCAAGTACAAAGTATCCGCAACATACAAAGCAACCCTCGATAATTATAATAAGTTATCATAATATATAAATTAACATATTCCGAAATGAAGTTCTTCATTATTACGTCACCATTTTAGACTCCTTAAATGGAATGGAATGTGGAGGAATCGCCGGAAGTAAAAAAAAATATTTATAGTTACTATCATTATTGTTAAATGGCGAGGACTGACTGGTAGAAAAGTCCATAACAGAGAAGATGCATATCCATTTTCTCCGGTAATTTTGGATTAATATTTCTTTTAGGCGGTGCTATATAGATACACAATGTAAAGTGAAATAGAGTAATATACACACAAGAGTGACGTTTTACAAGTAAGTCAACTGTTAATTCATAATTAAAGCAAATATTTTAAGGTATTTGTAAATAAATAATATTATATTTTCAAACAAGTACCTGATTTTATTTAGATTAGTAACAAAATAGATTAGTAACAAAATTTCTAATTTATCCCATACTTAAGCAGCCGTTCTTAAAGCCGGGATATTAAAGCCTTGTCCCGACATTATTTGCTCACTTTTATAAAATTATAACTTTAATCGATCAAGCGTTACCGATGTACATAAATCTACAAACTATAAATTGATTCTGGTACAAATTATAGGCTCCGCATGTGAGTTTCTTTTGATTATTTAGGAAATTATTATCCGTGAATCTCAGACTTAAAAACGGACCGGAACATTCGATTACTATCTGTACGCTCACTAATTGCAGGTAGGGGAAGCCAACGAACAAGAACAGAAAGACAAACTGACCATCGTTGAAGCAGATGCACTTACACCTTACCCGAAATTAATTCAGCTGTACGTACGTGAAGGCTTAACAGTTAAATTCGTGGAAGCAATAATAAACGACTTTGGGGATGCAAGCAATTGATTAACAGTTTTTTTTTTGTTTACTTTTAATACTACTGGGCATTTTGGCATGTACGTACGTACTTACGTCACGATATAACAACGCAAAGAACAAATTACACAATTGCTTCTGCAAAATATTAATTTAGCTATTAGTCAATCAGGGTGCAATTAACTTAAATGCAGTATTACTTAATAATTATTCATGAGGCAGTATGATAGATTATTTATACGCAGCAACAGCAACCGCGATAGCCCAGATAGAGTAGGAAACAGAATGATTAAAGATTACAAGAGCTATGCTGAGACCAGATCAAAACTACAAAAACTTAATCTAGTTGCCACGAACAAAATTTATATGTAAATAAATATCACGATCATTATTTTTATACTTTGGGCCCAATAGAGTGGTTCAGTCATTCCTAGTATGTATCCCTCGGAACCCCAAAGAATGAATGAACTACTACCTGCTGAAAGGGCATAAGTCAGTGATACTTTTCAAGAAAAGCTAAAAACCATTGTGGAATGTTTGTTTGGTTTCCGGGTTAAAACAATGTCCCAAAACTTCTTCTCGCCTGTTGTTAAACGAGTTTAGAACCTGAAACTTAAACCGTGCGTAGTATGGACAACGATGGGGAAATCTACATGTAAGTTTATTTGTCGAATAGTTTATTGAAAAATATATGTCCTCAGCACTTTCATCACCCTGGGGGCGGGTTTATATAAGGGTAGTTCTCCTAATCCACCCCAAAGTACTTCTCCAATTATCCACACAGTTGGTAACCTTTCCAAGCGATCCCTATCATCTGATGAGATTTCTATCCTATCTATAGGTCCCAACTTTGCACCTGGACCTAGACATATAGCTAATGAAGGCTTCATCACTGGCACAGAATCAGCTCTTTTCAGAATCCCGAACGACATTGTCGATGCAATTCGGTATGAAACCTTTAAAATCCTTGCTTTTGCCAAACTTGCAAGACCTAACATCCCTAAGTCCGAAATTCTTACCGTTAAACACCAGAAATCCGATCCTCAAATCGGTTGCACTCAAAGCTGGTAATGAAAGCACTGGGATGATACCGGACAGTAATGAGTATGACTAGAAGGTCCTATCCTTACTCCAAGATAGCTCATACAGACTCTTAAAACGTAATCCTACATCACGTACCAAACGTTGCATCATCAAATCCATAAAATCAATTCCTCCTGAAGAATTCCATAAATCTCTACTAGTTAGCGATTCCAATGCGTCTAAACTGTACGGTCAACCCAAAATCTACAAACCCAATGTTCCTTTACGTCCTATTGTTACTACCATAAACAGTTCCACTTACAAACTCTCCAAATATCTATCCAAGGTTCTCAAACCTTACGTTGGCAACCTTTATCCAAAATTCCAGACATTTCGTTTGCAGACTGAGTGGACTGACAGTAGATCCCTTGTTAGTTTACTTGTTAGTTTCGATGGCCAATTATTATTTGCCAAAGTTCTTATATCTGAAACTATCCATTTAATCCCTTAAATACTATCTTCCAACTTTCAACCGGATGACTTAGCTGACTTGGTGGAAATCTGCCTTACTTCTATATATTTCCAGCTCAGCGGCTGTCACTACGAACAAGTTTTGGGTGTAGCCATGGTTTCCCCCCTTTCTTCTGTTGTTGCCAACAACAGAAGAAAGCCTTTTATGGAGGCATTTGAATGACCTGACATCTTCTTTCCACAAACCGAAATAGGTTTAGATACGTTGATGACACCTTCGTAACTGGCCACGTGGATGTGAACCGCTTTCGAAGTTCTTGGTGTTTACAGAATTCCACGTTCGTGCGGCAGTGTTTACGTTGGTGAAATAAAGCGTTCTGTTGGCATTAGTGTTGCAGAACATGAGCATTGTGCGTAACTGGGTCTGCACCTGCTGAGCACAGGCTAGAAACTGATCACCAAATCCAATTTAACTTCCGTCCAAGTTCTACCCGTAATTCTTATCACTACAGCTGTAAAATTCGAGAATCCATTGAAATTCGGAAGTGGCAACTTCAGTTAAGATCTTACCCACTGTTTATGAAACAAGCAAGATATTACTAACAAAAGAAAAGGAAGATGGAGGTTTATTACTTACATTCTAAATACAAAAACTATTTAATGAGGGGGCTATTAATTTAAGTGTCAAAAGAATGATGTAAAGATAAACACACTTGGGATAAAAAGCACATAATAGGTAATCACATAGATAGCGATCGTAAATAACAAACAAATTACCGCAGAAAATCGTTTCAGTTATTATTATCGAATAAAAAAAATATACATAACCTTGTAATTAATTGTGTATACTGCTCGAATTATATATACACTTATAGCTATCTATAAACAATCATAATTATAAAATAGCTTTTATTGCTGCGTAATTGCTACTTTTGTTTTAAAACTAACTCTAATGAATTCTTTGAAACGTGTTTAACACGTACATGCGCGAATACTATTTTAAGCAATTTGTTCAAGTGCAAGAAAATACATATACTTCTGTAATACCCGCTACTAATCCTAAGTACAGTTGTGTTATTAGACCGTAAAGTAATATCGACCATTTAGAACATAGCACAGAGGAGAGATATGTGTTCACACACATTATGTATGTGCACTTATGGTTTGTGGAATCTGATTTGACCATACAAAATTTCAATATAAAGAATGCAAGAATTTCTTTTTTGAATTCTTCCTCTCTTTCTCCAAACCAATGCTTAGAATGCGTAGCTTCAAATCTCACAAAACGCACAGTTAAAGACGTGATACTATTTTGGGCAGAATTTTTTTTTTCTCATTTCCTCATTGACATACGTATTGCACAAAAATTCATCATACCTACGCAAAGAATTCCGTTATCAAATGTTAAAAATAATAGTTCTTAGATCAGAGCTTTAGTGTAGTATGCATGTAATTATTAATTAATGTCTCATGTCGGCATTGAAGGCCAAGCATCAGTAACCGTGGCACCAAACCCTGTAATTTAGCGATGTAATCTATTGCCGATACCTATTCAATTAATTTTCATTGAGTGTATTACATATACTTGTAATAATATTACCTCAGTAATAAAAGAACCTAATGTTATGCGTTATAGAAAATCCGGAAGAGGGCGCGACGGTCTGGTACTAAATTTCTTATTAGCGAAATGTTTCAAAAAAAAAAAAAATACAGAAGAATGCGGAATAAATTAAATCTGGTTTAAGAAAGATACATCTTAATAAGTTATTATTACTGCTAAATAAGCTTGTTCTAGGAGTACCTAATCGAACTTGTTATAAACTAGCAGTCCTTCTATTATTAATTCAACATTCAAAGATTGTGGGGCCACGCCCAAAAATGTTCGTTGGGATTTATTTGTAATTGTAACTTGTAATGAAGCTTGTTACCTGAATGTTTTAATTCCGTAAATAAACAAATGAATGATCTATTGTTTAAAAGATATGAAAGATTGAAAACTGTAGGTAGGCTTGGGTGGCAGTTTACCTATTTATGAGACCAATCACGGTGCAAATAATACGGTATGCTTACGCGAATATGGAAGTTACGTCACATAGGAGCATAAATAGCACCACATATACCTATAATTATTATTATATTAAAATCGATTTCGCCCGTGAGGGTTTTGTAAATGTGAAAGGTAAGTTTAGAAAATCCGGCCGGGGTTACGGAACATATTTTAAAAGCGTTAAGGTGTTTTCACGATTCAATTTTCTAGAAAAACCACGAAAACACTTTGTAAACGCACACGAAATTCGCTACAATTGTAGAAATAAACACGAGCGCTACTAGATGGCGACAAGATAGATAAAGTAAATTTTAACTTAAAACGGGCTTTTTTAAAGCAAAGCTGCATTTGAATTACATTAATTGGTAGTTGAATAATTTGGATTTTAACATTTTGCTATTTACCATACATGTATGTTATTGTTTTTGATACGCTCCTTAATGACGTCATCTGACCGGCCTTGACGAATTTGAGATTCAAAACGAGCATACCGTATTATTTGTACCGTGAGACCAATTAAATCCGATCCTTTTTCCTACTACCTGTGGAGAGGCAACTTACCAACACCCGCTTAAATATACTATTGAGTAAAAACTACTGTAAATGTGTGTAGACTAATACGACAAAAAATACTAATATTGTCGCATTCGTCTAACTGAAGTTATCTAAAAGTCTTTTTTTACTTTCGGATACGTTTCGTTATACTGCCTTTTGCTTGCCCTTATTGTGCGTTGTTTTTTTTTTCGTTTTCCACACTGTTCCTGTTTGTTGCACACAGAGAGCTTAACGAACGAATTATTTATGTGTAAAATATCCTCGCTTTGGATATCTCACGGCATATACACACGTAGACGTCGTTATATTCTTATGACCTTCACCCATGTTCATCAATATGTCGGATGTTTTCGTATGTCAGAATGCCATAAGAAGAAAATAAATCAATAAACTTGACCTGCGAAACATGATCTAACTGCTTTGAAATTTATCAGTTGTTCTTTTGATTTTGGTATACACGACTTTGCTTCTTATGCTGCAGTAAACTGGCACCATTATCTCTAACGACTTGTGAAATAAATTGCTTTCATTTATTAAGTCTGTGTTCAAGTCTTATATAATCAAATTTGTTAACTATAGCTGTTTCAGTTCACAAACATTTGATCGCGATCTCCACCTTATTCCGTTTCAATACATTTTCAGGATTTTCGAAGGTAAAAGCTGTCAAGGTGTGCTTTTTTGCGTTCTAGTAAGTATAGAACACGAAAGAGCAGAATAATTGTAGTTTGTTAGTGTTATGTTGACACTTAACACGATTTTAAAAGTAGATAGAATTTTAAAATGCAAACAATATACGTGTTCAATTTAGAATGATTTAAAAAGGATTGCTTTTATTTCTGGTGAAGTGTGAAAATATAGGTTATTAACAAATATGTAAATAACAAATATGTATAAATAAAAAGGTTACGTACCGGCTGGAACGTCTGGTATATGCCGACTGTTGCATAATAGGATTATTGCTTGAGTAACATCAAAATATCTGGGGAAATTCGTGCTAATTTTAAATATCCCTAGATATATTTATAATCTAAGAAAATTGAAGAAATAAAAATTCAACCCAGTTCGAATTTATTATGATTTTTAATATGACCGACTTTTTCTTAAGATGACAATAATAGTAATACGGCTTGATTCCTTTTGTAATCGGTGAAAACATGTGAATATAATAATAATAATAATAATAATCCATGCCTTAACATCCCCCAACAACTTTCGCCAATTACAGGGGGCATCTGCGGCCATGAGTTATTATTATGCCTGCGCCCGTGGAGCGACTTAAGATGTCCGTCTCTCAGCACTCGCCAAGGAGTGAGGAAAATCACGAAAACCTCACTCTGAGAGCAGTCCGTCGAGCTCGAACCGAGAACCCGCGACTGATAGCCGAGCGTGCAAGCCACTCGACTATCAGCCGGGCTTATAGATAGAATATACATTCGGGTATCTACTTTTTTTTAATGTTGTTGGAAAACACCAACAGGCTAACCGCTTCAAGTAGCTCTTCTGAATCGCACCAATGTTTCAACTGGGACCACCTAGTTAGATATAACATTAAGGCTGTGTTTATTCACGTTCGGGTGTCTGTACATCCCCTGTCCAGTATGGATGATTCCAGGTTCGGAAGAGTTCACGATCAGCATAAGGTAATGTCAAATCTTTTCGATGCCATCTCGCTCCAACATCGACACCAGTCTTTCCCTTTCTTCCACTTTCTTCTTTTTCATAATATCGCGAATCCATCTAATGCATTATTCTCTACCTTCCCCCGAATGTAGCATTTCTGTCACCATGGCATCCGGTCTTAATTACTTCCCCAGGAGGCTTGCGCGTGCGAGTTGTGGACCACCAGAAATATTCAAAGATCGTGTGCTGGATAGCCTCTAAGCCTTTGCCCTATAGACACTATGCCCTATTAGGGCTTGGATGAGAGAGTAATGCAAGCATTTAAAACGACACTGTAACTACACAGCGATGCTAAAGATTAACTTCTTTGCCTATTGACCCACTTTGTCAGATCTTTACCACCATATTTGCCATGTTTGTGATTTCTCGTGCCTTACTCTGAGTAGAGGTGCGAACGGGTCGCGCTGGCCCGTTTTGACCCGAAAAGGATTTAGAAAATGCAAGTTTATACAAGCTTTTCACATACATTCACACCTCAAATAAAATAAATAACTTATTTAGACAATACAGGTAATACAAAACCAGGCTTCAAATCAAAACACAGAGAATATACTTTACAACCACATCGACCAATACGATATGCTATATTCATTGGTGAAACGGGAAGAAAACTGAAAATAACGCTGAAGAACCACCGGAAACAAATACAGTCCAATTTTATCAGCACTTACTAAATACGGGATATGCAAGCACTGAGGATCACAATAACAAACTTTTACATAACTACAAAAAAAAAACCTTAAATTGCTCGGAGCGTATGAAATTGAGAGACATAAAAAGGAAGAAAACATAAATTTACTGAATGAACAGAAGATAATACAATAATACCATTATTCACGTATTTACTGAAATAATTAAAAAAGAATAATCATTTTTCTCCCTTTTTCTACCTCATACTGTTTCTATTTCATATCTAATTTTATTTATTCATTTTATGAATCACCTAAGGATTCATTTTCCTATATGTACCAATTAAGATAAATTCTAACACGGCATACTGAATTTATTGGACACTTTATATTTTCGCTAACACATTTTTGGCGCTGCGAATCGAAACGGGTTTTATGTGAAATGGGTTTCGGATGTGGCGATTAGTCGCTTTCAAAATAAAAATCGTAACCGGTTTTAATTTAAATCGGTTTTCAAAACAGCAGCCCCGCCCACATTCTGCATTAGCAGACTCAAAGCTATCACTGTGTTGTTTTATTCATTCATCCATCTAATGACTCGTCTCATTACCGGATTTAACTTAATCTGAGCAACTTCCGTATTCCTAGAAGTGATTACAGCTGCAAGATCATCCGCATATCCAACTAAATAACAATTATCCGGTGAATCAAGACGATACCATCATACTGAATCTTCCAAAGATCGGGTCCCAAAATCGATCCTTGGGCCACTCCTCCACTAACCTTGTTCGAGCTCCATCCTTCAATGATTTGGTATTTTAATTCGCGATCTTGCAAATAATTTCGCAACATACATAGAAGATAAGCTGGTAAATTGAAAGCTTCGAGAATCGTACCCCATCTAGCCGTGTTAAAAGCATTTTTAACACCCAGTGTAATTAACATCACCGTCCCTCGTGTGTAATGGTTTTACAGTTGCTCAATCTGAAACGTATCCACTACCTCATGCACAGCACTGACGGTAGATGGCCCTGTTCTGAACCCGTGTTGGCATGGAGAAAGACCTCCAGCATCCTTTATACTAATTTGTAAACGAATTTTCAACAATTTCTCAAATAATTTACCAGCTGTATCCAATATGCAGAGAGGCTTATGCGCCGATGGTTTATTTTTACTTACAAGAACAAGACGCTGCACGTTCCAACTTTTCGGAAATACTTGATTACGTAAACACTGATTATGATTATACATAGATACTAAGAAGAAGCTGTGGGCATGAATGTACCACCACTTTAAGAACTTCGGAAGCTATGCTATCTGGACCAAGTGCCTTCCTGTTCTGCATCGCATTCGCAGCTTGAACTAATTCCTCCTCAGTAAACCAAGGAATATCCACAACGTTCTCCAACTCCTCCTGTATTAAATTCTCCGATTGCATTGGAAAAAAAGGCTATCAACTATAATATTCATGCGTCGAGCATAAAAAATGGGTTTTGCCGACATAGGCCCCAATTTTTTCTTAACTATCTTATAACCTAGTCCCTATGGGTCGGTATCTATGTCACGTTTCAGGTCTTCCGATTTATTCTTTTTACTAGAGAATACGGCTTTCTTTAAGGTTTTTTTGGTTGCTTTATATTCTTGATCCTCAACTTCCGCTAAGCCCGAATTCCTTCTTCTCGTTCTAGTGACTCTGTGTCTATTTTGTAGACAATTTCTTGAGTCCACCAGTAAAACCATCTTTATTCTTTTATTAGAATTGTGTATTCTCGGCACTGAGGAGGTACAGGCCCAATAAAGTCATGGTGGCGCTTATAACCTAATTTTACCTGATCAAGCCATAACTGCATGACTGACGCATTCTTATTCAATCATATATAGCGATATTTAATATTCATATACCTTTTGAGAGGAATAAGTAGTGTTGTAAATTATTTAATAGACATTATGCCGTTTTTGGATATAATCGTGAATAACGTCTATTTAAAATAATAATATTAATAACATTTGGTGTGTGTTAACACAGAACAGGCATTTATTGCCTGTTAACAATATATTTTTGTATTTAAAATGCATACCGACTATATATTATCATATTTATTATTATCTCCGAAAACGGCGAAATATTCATAAATAATTTTCGATTTCACAGTTACCTCTCAAAATTGCATAAGAGGCTTATCCATATTATCGCTATATGTCACAATGAAAAAAATTGTAAGCGTATCATAACATTTTAAAACCAGGTTTTAAGAACCGTTTTGAAAACCGATTTATAATGAAAATCGACTAAGCGGTTTCAGTGAAACCCGTTTTAAGAAAAATCGGTTAACCGGTTTTCGGAAAAATCGGCTAACCGGTTTTTGATATCAGGAGATTTCCACAGCACTACTTTTTTGCCGATATCCTACTTATAATATTGGTTAGCATAAACTTTCTACATCTAAACGGTTTAAAATTTAAATATAATATTAAAATTTAAAATTTAAACGGCACACATACTTTTTAACATTGTATTAACATCCTGACACTACCCAGTAAACTCATCATTAATAGTAATTACTTAGATGATATTTTTTTCTCATTTAATTTTGATCATTGACAACGCTTTGATTTATTTAACATTGACGTACAACCAATTTTTTCTTCTAACAAGAGTATAATACACATAAATAAATAAATTCAGTGAATTATTTTTTTCCTTATAATTTTATTTTACTTTATTTAATTTTTCATATGTTTAACATTTCAATAATCATAACAGCTCCCAAGACAATTATAACAATAAAACAAAATGGACCGAACATTTCATTCATTACTTACTTATATCTATAAAAAAAAGTATTTCATATTGCCTGTTAGAACCGCTGCATGCTACGCATAAGAAAAAAAGCAGATAATAAATAATTACAATGGATGAATCGAAAAACGACTGTAAAGTTTCGGGGACTAAACGGAAGTAATGTGCACGTGGATACCGTGAAGATTCCATATCAGCTGTTTCTACGGTTAATGATTTTACTCCCTATCCTTCATGTAAACCTGAATACACCTGACCTACGTTTACGAACGAAACCGAAGCGACGGTTAATAAAGCGCGTCTAATGTACTTAATTTCGGCTAATGTTAAAGTCGTTAAGCGTGAAGGATACGCTTAGATTTCAGGCAATTTTAAGTTAATAGTTCTCGTAACCTTTTATAAATTAATGGTTTTTTATTTAAGCCAGTGATTACCTTTTAATTAAACAAAGAAAAAAAATAAAATAACTGTTTTACTTTTAATTACCATTAAGAAAAACACATTTTTTTACATATATAGAGAGAAAATAACTAGTGCCCTAAATCCTATTAGATTCTGAAAATATTTCTACAAAAATAATTGTTTTTTGTAAACACAAAATTGTGAACCAAAAGCAATTAATTTTAGCAAATTTGCGAGTTTCTTCTGAAAGTAAAATTTATTTCTTATTTAAACCAATATTTCATATCAGTACGTACCAATTGTAAGATAATTGAAAATAACGTTGTAAAAACACATTCACATTTAAACTCATTCTTGAATACCATATAAATGCCCACCTGCAAATGAACGAATATTTTTTTTCTTGTCTCCTTAATTATTATCAGTTACGCCATAGTCTGGGATTTCTTTTTCCAACGCCATAATATCAATTACAAATGATCATTAAGTGCTTTATTTTTAATGGGTTTTAAAGAAAAGTAAATTTTACAAAAAAGATAATTAAATTCTAAACATGCGGTGTAATTAATTAAGTAGTAAATAAATTACTCTTATCACACCGATCGTTGTCATCCAGCTTCTATTAGTATAATTTAATTTAATTAAATAATGGTATGTGCAGCCTCGCATATCCCCAGAGATCGCGCATGTCCAGTGTCATCAATAGGATATACAGATAGAAGTAGATAGTGAGATGGTATCGAGACTGGCAAATGCAATTGCGTTTCTTACAAGACATTTCAAGAAAGTAGCATGCATAAGCATTACTCATTCCAATATAAATGACTATATAATAATCCGTAAAAAATCTTTGAACCTATTATAGGTAGTACAAAAAAATAAATTAGTGTAAGACTATTACCAAATGTAAGCAACTTGATTTAAGCTTGCTATATTTAAAGCAAACAAATGAAAGGAAACTCTTTGTATACGATCAATTTCCGAAATAAAAATAATTCGATTTTTCAAACAATAAAATAAATAATTCTAACACTTTAATTTTCTAAATAGTTGTTACTTTTTGTGAAGGCAATGTGCATGTCACTATTTGGACAAGTGGAAAGCATTGTAGATTTGATAATGGCTTAATGTGGAAACATGTAATCTGCAATTGAAATAAAATAAATTACAGAGTGGAATTTCCCCTAGATATGTTTAATATTTATTGATAATAATAATTTGATGTAATGTCGAAGTCAGTCATCAGGTAAAAATCATTCCGTAGAAAGTGGTGAAAGCGTTATAAATAAAACGAGCAATTTAAAAGAACATTACCTATTGAAGATTGGTATAGGGAATATTACACAAATCTGTGTAGATTTTAATTCTAGATAAAACAATATAAAAACATACAGGGTATTCTGTTTGTAGATATGAAGTTTCGCAACTTTCAAAATTCTTGATGATTAATAATTTTAACACATCCTGTATGATACGATAGGAACTTTTTACTGAGTTTTAGTGAATCAATATTAGTACTTGCTGGTGTTAAAGTGCGAGACACCTGGCAATTAAAGTAAATGAAAATTGCCAAATGTATAAATGTCTAAATTTTCACAAAAATCGTAATACCTTAGAAACAGTTGAAGATAAGTATAAGATATCCTAGGTTTAATCGTCGATGTAATCGATTTTATGCTGAATTTAAAAATACAGGCTGTTTCATTTGTAATATGTAATATTCATGGCGACTTCCGGCTGACCGGAAGTGTAAAAGTGTTTTAGGAAGAAGGTAAATACTAAATGGTTGCAAATACCACCATCCTGTATACTAAATATCATTTATGGTACGACATGCCGCAATTGCTGTAAATTTGACCACACCTTCTTCCCTAGGTTTGATCTTTCAATGAGCTTTGGAAATAGTGTTGTCATTATTTATAAGGGAGAAATCGTCACCTTTCTTTACATTGTTCTTATATTTAAAATTGTTTTCCAAGCTTCTCCATTTCTACTCGCACAAATCAGTCTGTTCACGTTTTGATAACCACTAAACCAGGTACACCGAGAAAAAAAGATGTGTTCATTCAACCAATAATTGGATCACTCAACAATTTTTTGTATTTAAATAAGCTCAAACCACTGGAATGTTTAAATCAATTGCGCAGAATTAGTTGCACTAATGTTGTTGAATCAATATGCAATTGTGGTTCATCCAATAATCTTAACGTTGAATTAAAATAAAAGATTGTTCAAATCGGCCGCGCATGCATTCAGTTAACTAATTTTGTAGTTCCACTGACGGTTAAAGCAAATAACTGTTTGAATTAACATATATAATTCAACTAAAATATGCATTTTCTTCCAATGAGCTTACTGTTTTCCAATAAAATTTAAGTGCGCTCATTTAACCAAAAACTAGTTGAGTGAATGCAAAAAGTTTGAAGTAATAATTTTGGTTATGTCGATATCTTCATTTTTTTCAGTGTAGCGTTTTTTACATTATTTGTTTGTGTCTTCATGGGTCGCAATCTAACGCAACCTTTCCTACTCTCTTAGCTTTAAGTATGTATTTGAGGTTTGTATTAATTTCCTACTCTTTCTCTAACATATTTTGAAGTTTCTTGCATGTCTGGTTAACTAGAAGTCTCATGAATTTTGTTATTTTAAATAAATCACCTTATACATTTAGAATAGTACATATTCTATGATGGTCTACATTTACTTACATCAACTGCAAGCAACAGTGTCTTGCAGTTGATTAATTTTCACCTGCTTTAAGTGTCAGGTTTCTCGCATTTTAAAGCTTTTAAGTACTATCACTGTTTCACCAAAAAATTAAAAGTTTTTTTCGTATCATACAGGTTACAAAAAATTAATGATACTTCAAGAACATTTAGAATTTGTAAACTTTGATTTTTTCGGATAAAATACTGTATATCTTTATACTACCGGATCGACGAATTAAAAACTACACAGATTAGCTGTAACATTTCCAATATCCATCTTCAACAGTTTTTGTTATTATTCGCTTTATTTATTAAGGCTTTCAAGTGGCTAAATAAATTTTACCTGGGAAGCTATTGATTTTGATATTACAACAAAATATTGTTACCAATAGATATTATTGTTTATATGTTTAGTGCCCAGAAAAGTTTATACGCCATTATGCAATTTATATATCGAATTCTTACAGATTACAACAACTGCAAAAGATGTTGACAATATTTTGTTGACAAAAATACTCCAAACTGTGGTACTGGTAATGCTGCAATCTTCTCCAGACCCCTCACCATAAACTGCACTAAACTAGACGTAGGGGTCTAGGAAAAGTTTGCAATATTTTGTTAGTTCGTCATAATAACAATATATACACCGCTTGTTAGCGGGACCACCAACAAAAAAAATTGTTTCAATAAGTAAAAGATATTTTATTATTATTTTATTATAATTAATAATCAATATTTTAATTAACTAAATCATAATTGTTGGAAGAACACTTTCAACAGTTTTTAAACACACTTTTAACGACTACAACAAGCTCGTTTTATTAAAAAAAAAAACTATATTACATAGTCTGTAATGTTTATTGAGTTAATCAAAATTTTAGTTAATGTCCCAAGAAAAATGTATAAGGATAACCATATTGTTTTATTACTTTAACAACGCCAAATGGAGCCACATGAATAACAGTTTTCTTCTAGGTAGCAGCGAATACGTTAAATATATGTATTTTAGCAATTGTCGTGAAGATGGCGCTTCCTCTATTTACACCTGCAATGATGCATATTGGATATAAACTACAACAGTCAAAATTATAAAATATTGTTTAGTGTATTTAATAGCATCTGTGAACATTAAAAGAGCGACTGATGGCGTGCAATGGTAATAATATCAATAAAACTGTTTTTATAGGGTATGGATTGGCTTAGAGATATTTTACACTTTATATTATGATATGAGATGATAAATGTACAATACCATAAAACATCTGAACATTTCCCGTGCACTGCGGTTTGAAAAATATCCGTATACTTTGACTCACCTTACATCAGTTTTGTGCATCAAGCTACGAGGTGGTCATATTGAACTCATTTCGTCGCCAAGTTTCGTCATTCATAGTAAGTACTCGCAGTTTAACGCACAAAACTGAAATGAGGTGAGCCAGATGGTGAATGGTAAGTAATAATTATTAGCTGAAACGCAATTTTGTTTTGGCTCAACATAATTTTGTTGCTTAACACAAAAATAGTTATTTTAAAATAACAGATAACTTATTTTAAAATAACTATTTTTGTGTTAAGCAACAAAATTATGTTGAACCAAAACAAAATTGCGTTTCAGTTAATAATTATTACCTTCCATTTATTTTTTTCAACTTAAAATGTTTGTTTGACTTACAATTAACAATTTCTGCTTTTTTTAAATAAAAACTCCTTAGATGAAATAATTGTTTATTTCACCCAAAACACTTATTGTCCTAACAATATTGAAGATTTAAAATAAAATTACCTTGAATGTTAAAACGATTCGAAAAATATTGTCAAATCTACATAGTTATTTTAAAAATTACATTTTGTTACTTTCACAATCAATTTTGTTTGACCGTGTTTAACCAAGAATTCTTTGTTGGATATCTATTTTTTGTTAGTTTAACACATCTTCTTCCGTCATTTAACTTTTTAGTGTCTTCCAATTACACTCAGAAAAGTACCTGGATTGAGCTAACCAAAATTTAGTTAATTTAACAATGCTGTTGTATATGGCGAACCAATTTTTGTTGTTGCAGGAACGAAAAAAATATTAGGTATTTATTGTTAGTACAACAAATTTATATTGTTATTGCAATCCTTGCAAGAGTTCAATCCAACCCTTTGAAATGTATGACGTGAAAAATAATCGTTGAAGTAATTTAGTCATGATTATCAAAATTCAAGTCAAATTAACCAAATCCTCTTAGTTGGTTCAAATATATATTGTATTCATGAATATCCCATTTAAATGAATATTTAATTGAACGAACTATACTCTTTCATCTTGTTTTTACAACGTACTTATTTGAAGGAGACATGCGGTCGATATTGTAAACACGTTAAGTGTTTGTTCCTAATACTACGGGTTGATTTGGCTCTTACTGGACGTTTATCTGGTGAATAAACCAGATTATATGTTATAAACGTACTTATCGCCCTAGTTGCGCTAAATATGTCCTGTTACTGGAGTGAAATAAGAGAAACGCCATCTATGGGACAATTTTTGTAGTATGTGTCAGCATTTAACGTATTTGCTGTTATATATAGGGTGAAAACTGCCACAAAATATGTGCTACTATCGTACTGATGTTCTTCAATTTTTACAACCCAAAACGTAATTTTATTTGTTGTTGTTTGCTAATTGGAACAAGTTGAAACTGTAATTTAACTAAACTGGTTCAACCTAAATTCTTTATTTATAGAACCCGAGAAATTGCTTTGGTCTAACTCAGATATCATAATAACAAAAAAAAAAAATCTACAAAGAACATTTTGTTAATTCAACACAGTAACTTTTCTGTGTAGGAATATAAGGTACTAGTAGCTTTCCTTATTAATATACAACAAAACCTAATTATAGACGTAGAATTAACATATTTGCTGTTTATATAGGACGCGATACGTTCTTCCTTTTGTGTTACGACTAGCCGTAACATTTAGCTTGATGTTGTAAGAATCAATAGCGAAAGCTTACGTGCGATAGCTGGTCTATGAGCACAAATCGTTGTAGATGTATCAACCGCCCATCCTATTGCATACGAAAATTCGTATCTACAATTTGATCTGTCCGCTTGCGGGTACAAAAGTCTACGATTTTGATCACGGCGCGCCATCAGCGTCGCATTAACAGCAATAGAATCCAAAAACGAACAGCGCGTACACATATATTAGAGCACTGGCGCATGCTTTACATACTTTTCCAGTAGCTGGAACTATTTTCAGAGGATATCACAGGATAGATAGTGATGGGATTCCGTTGAAATTAAATACCAAGTCCTTTAAGCGAAGCTTTCGAACTTCAATACAAATACCTTAAACTACAGGAATTGAGAATAGTATTTATCAGTTTAGTACTACTACATGGAACTTTACAATAATATCTTTATACAATAATATCTTTTTCATTACAGTTTTGCTTTAACATCTTTATGAAAATGGAGGAGGAGAGATTTACGTCCTGGAAAGGCAGTATACCGATGCTTAAAAGTTATTGTAGATGTCTAGTTCAACACCAACAAAGCGATTCTTACAAAGAACAAAATCGGCACCTTTTCAATACTTTCGTTAGTTTCCTAGTGACCACTCCTGTTCCAGAATGAATTTCTAAAGAAGCTGTAAATTTGTGTACTAAAGGAATAGAGAAGTATTTATATCACATTAAAATTATTTATTTGTTCATTGATACGTTAGATCTGTAATATACATAGTTTTGTCTATTATATTATATATTTGATCTAACAACCAAACATATATGTATCACTACATTTCAAGCAGTAAACTCAGAAGCAGTGCTCTTCCTACAACCTAACTGAAGTTCATTATATTAAATAAAGAGTAACATTACAATGAGAGCAAAAGATAACGATAAATTATGTTGAAATTATCAATATAACTAAAACATGTGTTACTCAAAAGTTTGTGTTTATTATACCACATGCAATCATAGGCATCTTCTGAGCTTGTCCTGTTCCTGAGTCTCTTTATTTCTTGGTATCGGTGATTACCTTTTCCGAAGTTACAATTTCTACATTAAGGAATGTAGAGAAGAATGTAACCGGTGGTTCCCGTGGTTGTCGTATTTCGTGACGTTACTAGGGCATTTCAAGAAATAATAAATAACATTCTTACTAATTGTAGACACAGCTTCTCTTACATTTGTATTTGATAATTATGAAGAGACAATAAACACTTTCTGTGAAAATATGCACAATAAACATTACTTATGAATTTGAGTATACCCCCTTCATTGAAATTAAACAAATATTTAAGATATATAGGATAAAACATTATTGCTGGCATTGCTAATAAATGAATTCACAAAATTAAAGGAACTTATATGAGTCCTTTGTGTTATGTCATCGATGGATAAAAATTATATTTGCTTTCAGTATGAAAGCATATTTATATTAAAGCAGATAATACTTAATAATGTAAATATACAAAATATGAGGCGCATAGTTCATTCTAAGAAAAACACTATAGGTATAAAATATATATAATTAATGCGGTATTTCCTGCATTGACACGCCATATGAATAACGCCATCTATAGAATGTTTTGTGGTTGGCAACCACATCAAAGATATCGGCATTGTCAACACAGAAAATAATTTTTAAAATAGAGTAACAGAAATACAAGTGGTAAACGTACTTTTCCAGTTCTTAAAAAGAGTTCCTTATTTCAACTGCATTTATTTTTACATTACTCATGATATTTGTAGAAGATAATACCTGTAGCTGGGTTATTAGATTAACTTACTAAAGCTAAAACGGGAACATTTCTTTTTAATATTACCAAAAAAATATTGACATTATATTTAAAAATATTGTTTAATAAGCAGTGATATAAGTAAACCATTTTTCTTTTTCCTTAATTGTTTTTTTTTTTATTTTTAATTCTCTGAGACTCCTAGAGCATGTATGATTTTGAAATTAAATGACAAAATTGCTCAATTTAAACCTATTCTTAAAAGAAACTTTAACACTACATATTTCGGCTGCAAGATATAATCAGGCGCAAAACTCGCCTATCATTTTTTATCAAATTTATGACTTTGTTACCTGTATATAGCTTTTAAACAGTTATAACATATTATTTATTTATATGGACGTGGAGTTATATGATTTTTAGATATTTGTCTGTTGTTTGATAAAATAATGCCTTCTAAAAAATTATCATGTTTTTTAATTTGGAGACTAGTTTGGGCAAGTTACGGGAAATAATAATAATAATAATAATAATAAAGTTTATTGGCTTCATAATACAAATACAGTTAAAACAAAAAAGATAATAGTAACAACAAACAAGAATCTAATGAAAGCCAAAAAGACTAAATCGCTTTTTGGCTTGAATATATTTATACAGCGATTAGACATACTCGTGTTTTATCGGCTTCAGGGGAATCGCTAGCCAAGACTACTTCCCACTCATGACACGAATAAATACGAATATATCTGATCGCTGCAGAAATCTATTCACTTCTCCTATCTTGCCCAACATTGACACATAATAACCCATTCATCTGCGATACTATATTATTTATAAGTTATATGGCCGTATACATCTAAAATTCAACATATTTAATAATAAGAAAAGGAATGTTTTGTTTGTTTCTTGTATTTTCTACTGTTGAAGCAAAATAAAATAAAGAGGGTTAAATACCATACAGTTAAGACGAGTTGAAGCCGACAAATAATGCTTATAAACTGCTTATAATATATAAACGGTGTGGTTTAATTTTGTCTTGAAGAAAACCTAATCCATGTAAAGAAGAACTGTACTAAATTAAAATTTTCTGTAATTTTTTCCTAATTAGTTTGAAGGAAATATTGTTTTATATAACAAATTACGTTATCAGCTAAAATACTAAAAAGTTTACAGAATATTAACCAATACAAAAAGCATCAATTTAAAATGAATACTTACTGTTGCCTATTTAAAAACAAAATCGATAAGGGTTAATTGTCATGTATGGATGTGGTTTTCTGTTTTTTTTTCCTGCTTTTATTTACTTCAATAAATAGTGTTTCCAGTTATAAAATAATAAATTGAAAAAATAAAAATTATACCAAGAGATAATTCCACATTGGTTATAGAAATCTGCCACCAAAATTGTTTACTAACTCACTTCTTTGCTTAGTATTCTGTACTCTATGCTGAAGCATAGTTTTCTTTTGATAGTGGATCATCTGAACTCAGACATAAGGGAAAATTTGAATTTAGAGGAATGTAGTTTGTTTTTGGATAAATAAGATATTAGCGATTTATTTACCTTCGAATTTATTTCACTGGGATTGCTATTAATTTAAAATCATTTTAAAGACTTTTTGGTAAAATGAGTGAGCAACTATTTTTATTTCAATATCTTCAAATCATATTTACATATTTATTCTTCGAGTGTTTCGTATATTTGTGCACGTCTTTGCTTTTGTGGCCCGCAACTCCAGAGCACTGTCTTCCAGTCAGCCGCTTATGTGAATTACATGCATACATGAATAAGTGCATCTGTGGCTGTATCGAGTCTGTCGGTAGAGAAGTAGAGCCATTAGCCAGTGGATTGCAGCTACCGTAAGACAAGTCTTAATTGTAATTACATGTTACACGAATTCCAGCTCGCCCACTCTCCTAATTTATTAGCCAGGTTTCACATATACACTCTCATGCACCCGTTCCTGTTCGTTCTCGAAGCGAGTCTAAGTCTTAGACCAAAGGATCAGGGGCGGTACGTAAGAGTGCTACTTAATTGCTTCTGAATATTATGGTAATCAATTAAAGGTGGATAACGCCTCTCCAAGTATCCACGGTTCGAGATATTCTCTTACACGTACGCAGAAAATTTCCTATCTGCGAGTACGGGCAAAATGCACACTGTCTATAGAATTGGTGATCGAACACACAGGAAATTGTAGATAACGAAACAAGAAAAACAAAGAGTTAATAATTAAATTAGTTTCCGTGTCATTTAATTGGAGATTTATCCTAGCGGGAAATATAGGCACTAATTGGCCGCTAGCTGGCTCTGCTATTATTAGGTAACTCGTTACATTCTAACTGGTCCTCTTTGAACCAATATCCGACAGTTCCGTTAAATGATTTCGCTTAACATATCTATTTCTGTATTGATAGTGCTATACATGAGAGAATGTATAATTCATTTTGCATACCTATACATACTTAACGCTGATAGCAGTACTATTATACTAAAATATTAAAGCAGATAGTAAACTTTGCGGCATATTATGAATTATACAGCTGCATACATACTGCTGTGTACTGAAAGTACCAAAGAAAATGAAAAATGAAAATTAAAAATGAAAATTAAATAAACTAGCTCAACGGATTAAAAATCTTAAAAGGGCGCAAAAGAACAATTAATCTCAGGGTTACCCTCGCAAATAAAAACATGAATCTAATCACGAAAAGTAAATTGTGGGTGAAAGAAATCTGACTGTCTTTATTACTCCAAAAATTGAAAAGGTTTAAACAAAAATAAAAGAACAGAATTTAGAATGACATTAATAACAATTAAAAATTTATTATATAAAAAAAAAGAAAAAAATTGTTAATTACAATTATGCAGAAAACAAAAACCCTGGACATAGAGTCCAGGCCTAAATCAAAACACTGCTCGAGATTCTAAATTACAAAAGGACAATGTTAAATCCTCTATCAAAGCAAAAAACAAATTTGTTCAAGAAGATAATCTTTTTTATATCAATCAATCCACGTGGTTTCAAAATTAAAGCAAACTAAATTAAACGTGGACAATTCCAATATCTAGAAAGTATCCAAATCTGATAGCAAATCTTCCAATCCACAAAAACATCAACGATCGATTTACCTCAGAATGAACAGAAAAAAAGTAAGTCTTTATAAAACCATATTGTTTTACATCACCATTATTTATGTGAGAAGGAAAGGAAGAACATTTACTATCCTTTGGGTCGCATAGGTACGTTTGCTCTCCAAATTGCTGACATTTTATCAAACATCACACATCTATACACTAAGTTTACTTACGGTAGAAAACATGAATGTTTGTAGTTACGTCATTAACTGGCCGATAAAGTAACGGCAAGCGTGGTTACAAAAAATTGGAAGAATTCATATACACAGCGAGAACTACACCACATAAGTCGTAGCTACTTTAGATATACGTCCATATTTTATTAAGGATCAACAAACTAGTTGAAGTGAGACAGAATACGGTCGAGTAGGCGACGTAGTTTATATATGCATTTGTTTTAGATATTCATGTTTTAAATATCATACATACATACTTAGCACGATACAATAGTGAAATTAAAAGCAATATAATTATATACAATTGTCCACAACAGTCCTGAACATTTGCTTAACGTGAGCCCAAGGCAACTTGATTTTTTTAAATAGCAGCCCATATGTTTGCTTATGCTAAACTAACCCTTACGCAAAGCTCCTTCAATTCATACTAAACATTTGTGACGCACCTCGCAGGATATTGCAAATAATTATTTTTCGTTTAAGATTAACAGAAACTACATTACCGATGTTTGGTAGGCTATGGTAATCGTTTATTACCATAACCTACCCAAAAACCATTATATGTAATTAATAATAGTTAATAATAATTGGAAGTCAAAGCTATTAAAAAAAATATTTGTTTTATGTAATACGTTTTCCGTGATTTCAATCTTTTGGAGGCTACCGAAAAAAAACTTGTGTTTAAGAAAAAGCCATCCACGTAGGAAAATAAGAATAGAATGGGGAAGGCATTTTTAACAATTTCGTAGAATTGTTGAAAATACTGCATAAAAATTTGCAAACTTTTGTAGAAATATGCTTAACAGAAAGAGGATATATTTATGAACATCTGCTTCAAATTTTGATAATTAAAAATGATTACATAATGATTAAACATGATTAGTACGTGCAAATACTTTTAGTTAAGGATGTATTTTGCTGTAGTTTAATGTTCATTTGTTTTTTATTATAAATAAAAGACAAATATTAAGTCTTAGTTTAATGATTTATGGTTTGACTAAAATACGTACTATTTAAGTAATTAAGTAAATATATAATACAATAAACAAGAAAATAAATAAAGAATCATTGACATGTTAGAAGGACAAGGTATTCTTACAAAATTAGTTGTTGACAGATTTGACGTTCAACTATTAAGCTGGTGAAATAATTGTCATGGCCTGCCCTGTTAAAAATTGGTATTATTATTTCTGCTAATTATCATGAAATATCATTGTTTTCAAGAAATATGTCATTAGTTTTATATTTTATTATTTGATACTAACATATATTTACTAATTGGAGGCCTTATTATTTTTTATATAAAAGTTTATATACTAAACCAACATGAAAATTAATGGAAAATTTGTTAGATTTACTTAAAATCGTTAATTATATACAAAATTCTGGATAAAGTATCATAAATATTTAGTATAAATTAAAAGGATTTTGTGTAAGGGTTGATTTAACATAAGCAAAGATATAGGGTGCTATTAGAAATCAAGTTACCGTGGGTTAAAGTTAAGGAAATGGTCAGGATTATAGTAGACACCTATATATAATTATATTGGTTTTAGTTTCAATGTTGTATCAAACTAAATATGTGTGTATGGTATTTAAAATATGAATATCTAAAACAAATGCATATACAAACTATGCCGCCTTAACCGAAAGCTTGTTGAAGAGCAATTGTGTGTGATGTTATTTTTCCAGGTAGAATTTAGAAATAGAATAATATATAGTGTGTTCTATTTAAAATAAAGAAGTAAGTATGTGTTTCCCTACTTTTGGAACAGCCTGTATAATCAAAAATATTTTTAAGTTATGCAGCATTGAATTCTGTAAAACTTTCGTATAAAAGATTTTTTTTAAAATCTAATATAGCTGTAATCAAAGACCCAGTCTTCGGTGGGACAGCCTGTATATGACAGTAAGCAAAGCGGTCGAATTCTGCGCACTTAACTTCATACAGCTATATTACCTTTAATAAAACCGTAACGTAGTTGATTTTTTAAAATGTAAAACATTAGACATTCAATATTTGCTACAAAAAGCACTTGCACGATTTCATTCCTTAAAAAGAAAAATAAAAAAAAAATAAAACTGAAAACTTAATGTGCGCAGAATTACCCGACTGGATGGTGTAATTCTGCGCACGCTAAGTTTTGAGGTTTAATTTTTTTAATTTTTTTTTTAAGCAACGAAATCGTTCAAGTACGTACGTGTGAAGGAAAATGTAGTAAATTGAAATGTAATTCTTTACCAACTAGCGTTGCAGCTCTGTTTCATTGAATTGCAGTAAAAGTAATATTAAAAATAACAAGATTGATATTAAACATTGGTGATTACCAAAAAACATCAAAAAGAAAATTCCTAAACAATTAACCGTAAAAATGCCACCATGGCATTTTTTTTTCATTGTCCCTTGAGGATGGGAATCACCATACATACAGAAAAGGTAATAGAAATGTGAGTTTCTGCCTACCAAGCATCTTTAGCATTACTCCAAGAAGAAATACACATTTTTAAGTATCGTGCCTCTGTGTTGAGTTCCTCCTAAGAGATCACGAGTTTATACGGGGGAGACTGCCTTATTGGCAGCCTGGCTGTCAGTCATTATATTAATTTTCTTCTTCGTGTAGCCCCCTTTTGCAATCATTTCTGCACAGGCTGCAAGGGTGGATACCTCTGCCTGGAAGACCGTTGTATGTTTCTCCAGGCTTATGGATATCCTTTGATTAGGACTAGGCCCACAAATATCGCCTCCTATGCCCTGGCTGGATTTGGATCCGTCCGTGAACCAGTTATCATTACCAGTGATCTCACTACGTGCCTGGTCTCTGTTCGGTATGGAGATTTTCATCTTATCAGTGAAGATAACTTCGGGTGCCATGATGTCTGTGTGTATTTGCAGCAATGGCCCGTTCAATATCGTGCCCGTAATATAAGTGTGCCCTCCCACCTTGAAGTTGGGATGCCACAGATTGTTGGCTTTCAGTCTAAGGATCGCATTCATTGCCTCCGCTCTCACATAAAGCTTCAGCGGGAGGAGGCCCACAATGGTCTCCAAAGAGGCTGTCCCTGTGCTGTTAATTGTATCAGTGATACCCAGCAATGCCTATCTCTGGACATCACAGTTTCCTCATGTTGGTAAAGGCAACCAACTTTGTTTTTTGGGAATTAACTGAGAGTCCTTATGAAAGGTACCATTCCTCCACCATTCGCAGTGGCATTACCTGTGATGCCCGCCACCACGCCCGGGAACTTCCCTCTAGCTACGATGACAATGTCATCAGCGTACCCCTGCGTCCATATTCCTTTGTCGTTTAATGATCTGACGAGATCATCCACGACCAAGCTTCACAGCAGCGGTGACAGTACTCCCCCTTGAGGACACCCTCTAGTGGTCCTCATGGCGATATTTTTATCTAGTATCTTGGCACAGACACTCTGCCTCTCAGCATGCAGTCAACCCATCTGCTAGTCGTGTGGTCAATGTTCCGATCCATCAAAGATCTGTTGATCCAGGGCGTTGATGTGTTATTGCTTAATCACCGATTGTAAATAATATTTTAACATAACAATGACACATTTCGCTCTGTCGACGAAAATTCACTCAATACATGTGGATTATTGATATTAGGACCAGTATTTTTCTCAATGTAGGTGGAAATAAGGAGAATTGTTAGTAATTTACTTTGTTAAAAAAAGGCTTTGTTGATAAAAAAAAACCCAATTAGTTATCTTCTGGAATCACTGAAATTCCACAGTAGTAACAAAAGATCATTATTATTTTAAAATAAGTATGTTTACTTACAAAATAGGCGATAGTAAAAAGCAATTCTTTCACAAACTTCAGGTATATTTCTCGTTTAAAATCCATTATGGTATGTTTTACTTATATACGTTAAACTAGACTTTAATGTTTAGAATTTTAAAATAAAATAATAATTTAAGAAAGCCAGCATTACCTAAAGAAGAGTTCTTGAATATTAAACTCTCCCGATAAAAAAAATTATAAGTAAAATTGATTTTTAATTATAAGTTCAAATTGTGGAGATAAATTCATGTACTAGCTCAATCGTATTCAATATTTTATTGTAGATATAATTGCATATGTTATTATTGTATTATATTTACGAACAGACAAACAAATTGTGCTCGAAAGCTATACGCCAGTGTATACGTATTAAGTTTTTACCGCCTATCGTATATCTTACAACTCCATCTGCCGTTTTTGCGGCTGTTAAGCGTCACGCAAGAAATTAAAAAGTACAAGTAATTTGTCGTAGATGGCGGTAATAAAATTTTAAAGTTCTCACGATACGTGAACTGAAGTGGAACTGATGGCGACAACCTACTGCATATACCATATCGATTCGATGTATCTTACGAATGGCAACAATTTCTGTGGAGGACAGGTACGTTTATTTAAATCCACTTCTATTTATAAATACTTTTTATTTTTGTGCTATGAAAAATCGTCAGAATAACCATTTAAAACAATTTCTGTTGATTGTTTACGCCGGCTTACGGTATAAAGCCTGGCGTAAGGTTTGCTATTTATTTTTGTTTTGTTTTTTTAATTTTTCTTCACTTTTTTGTTACGTTCTATTTAATTACTTTATGCTACAGCAGTGGCACATAATGCATTCAAAGTATTACATATATATTTTCTAATAGAAGCTATTATTAAAATACACTGAACCAAAAATGGGTTCCGAAACACTGAAAGAAATCATTATTCACATGAAATGATGCACTAAAATTGGTTCAAAGAACGAGTTCATCAGATCAATGAAAAAGATTTTATTAAATGACGAAGAAATTTGTTTAGTAATAAATCATTCATTTTATCAATGAAACCAAAATCATTGAAAAGGAAATGGTAGCTTGGCTGGCTGAATGAAATATATTATTGCTGTAACGAACACCAGTTTTGTTTTAACAACTTTATTTGGTTTACTGAATGGCCGCGAGTTACAATATTATGTATGAACTCTAGTAGAAGAATAAAGAAAGGCGTCAATACAATGAATATTAGTTATTCATGTGCTAACAGCAAGTGGTTGACTTCATGTATGTTATTCATAATCCTAATTAATTTTAGTTATTGTTGTAGAGTAAACCTCTAATTAAAATAATGAACTTAATTCATTGATGCAATAATCACATTTTATTCACTCAATTCACTGTTGAGTAAGCGTTGCTGCTTTATTTAATTGGATTGCAGTAAAAGTAATATTAAAAATAACAAGATTCAAGATATTCAAGACGAAACATTAGTGATTACCAAAAAACATCAAAAGAAAATGCCTAAACAATTAACTGTATGAATACCACTATGGTGGGGGCTTATGGTCCGTTGTGGAGGAATCACCAGACCAGCAGAAAAGCATTCCTCCAAGAGCAGATTCACCTTTATCAGTATCGTGTCTCAAGTAGTATTCCAAATTTCTCCCTAAGAGATCTTGAGTTCAGATACACACAGGGTCACATTATTAATTATAAAACAGACACAATACTTTACAAAACTATATAACCTAATTTTATAATTAAATACAATAATATTTTTTGAGAAATCTTTAATTGCAAAATTTAATAATATTTTCATATTTAACTACCAATAAATAATCAAATCAGCATACTATATTGAAACGAAATCTTTAACTAAAACAATTTTACATTTTATATACACAACACGTTAATATGAACTTCATATTCATTCCTCTGTTTAGATTTTATACGATATGTAATTTTATATTTAATGACCGTTCTCTGTTGTTTATCTTTATTATTAATTAATGACAATATTTTAATTTGTGTTTCCATTTGACGATATGTAAGTATTGTCATTCATTTTCAAAACTTAAACAAACCGTTTAAGTTATTTAACTGTCAAACATTACTGATAGGTGAATAAGCGAGCTCTTCAGAATGGTATTTGCTGTTAACCCTAATGAAGGGAGCACTCCTTCTCATGATCACGGCCCCTATTAGATGTTTATCTGGTAAATGTGCCAAATTTATAAATATGTTGTAATTGCATTTGTCATGCTATTTGTGGTGAATATATTCTGTTACTAGAATGAAATAGGAGAAGCGCTACCTATGCGACAATTTTTGTACTACACATACGTATTAACCGTGGCCAGGCGAGGTTCGTCAAGGCCATTCGTTGGAGCCGACCCCTCTTTCGGCACTACCAAATCGCAAATTAAAAAATCCATCAATGAATGGATATACGATCAGTCCAGAGAGTGGTGGCAAAAATCACCGGGACAATGGCAGGCAAAAGAGTTCCTAAAGGAGCAGAGGCCTGAAGTCACGAGAGATCTACTGAATAAAGACAGGAAGACTGTCAAAATGATTGTAGGTCTGCTGACTGGTAACTGTAGACTGAATAGGCTATGTATCATGTACATTTGTATACATAGGCCTGGCAGATGATGCAACTGCAAAGGATACTGCCAAGAGGATGAAGAAACACCAGTTCATGTGCTGTGCCAATGTGAAGGCCTGGCGAGGACAAGGTTTCTAGTAATGGAGGAGGAGAACCCCACAGCTAGTAGCTACATAAAGAAGCTGCTCTCAAAGATGATAGGCCTAATTAAGAGGGCAAAATTAGAGAGCGTCCTCTAGGAAAAAAGGGGATCACAATAGATCTGAAAAGGTCGCGGTGAAACAGGTCGATAGGCCACCCCAATCCTAATCTAATCTAATCTAATCTACGTATTAACCGTATTTTCTATATACTGTATATGGAGAAAACTGCAATATGAAAATATAATGCGATATTTTTTTTTACTTCAATGTAAATACTTAGTTAAATTAACAAATACTGTGCTTGTTTCAAGTAAACCTAACAACCAAATTATTTATTTCATTAAATACAAGAATATTCTTTAATATTATTTAAATCAACTAATAATTTAGTAACTGTAACCAAATATATGTTGACAAAATTGCTTTTTCCGTGTACTGGAAACGCAAAATATCTCTCTTGACAGTTGACAGCAATAACAGAATTAGTTGTTACATCCGCTACAAGTAGTATGCAATATAAAAAACAGTCGGTGTCAACCTAGTATCTTTAATTGAATATGAAAGGGCTATATACGGACTATGCGTTAGTTTGTTATTTTAAAGGTATGGTATTGTATGGCCCGAAATTGTCAGTAATGACGTAACTCGTCTGTTAACGTAAATGACTTTTATTGTTATTATTCGTTATATATTCATATTTGCTTGTTATATTGTTATTATGTGTGAAATCTAAATTATATTATTATAACCTCAATGAGCGTGAACTTATATACTTAAGGATGGACTGAAATCTCTCAAGAAGATATTCAGCCTTAATCTACACAGCCAAAATCACCAAATATTAACCCTGATTTACGCAAGAGAATACTCGAACTTTACATTGTGTCTGTTTTCATTGTTTATGTTTATTTTTAACCTTTTGAGGTTAAAATAAAGCGTGGGTTCTACTATCATCTCTGTGTAACACCAAAATTCGACATGTTAATAATTATGCAGTAGAAATAATTATATACTCAGAGCTTCACCCATTTTGCTTAACATTTTTTCAAATCTTGATTAGAAAGTGCTATAAAAAGGTAAACAGATTTCTATACCTGCGTATATATTTAAATTGAGAATTTGAAAAAAAATATCAGTATCAGTTGAAGAATGTGTAAAGAAATACATACGGTATGCCTAAGCAATGGAGGGTTCGTGTAGCACTAGAAACAAGCTTCCGTGCATTTCAGTTCGTGTCTCTTCTTCCTGATACGGGCATTCCACTACCGTTCAGATTTCTTCAGACAACATGCGTGATTAAACTTAATAAATATCAAAACTAAAAATTAATTTTATCCGCTGTGATTTATATTGGTAGCCAGTTGTCGGTTGGTTTTTTTATTGCCGAGAGGCTGTACATATTTAGCTAACGCAGTTACGCAAAGCGTACTTGCTTATAATTTGTATCAGAACGTAACCAACTGCAAATTATGAACTGCCGCTTTTCTAAAATTATTGCTACAATTTCTTATCTGTGGTAATTATGCTGAACTCCGGATGTTATACGCCGCTTACAAGTTTCCTTTTATACCATAAATAATGACAAGTGCAGTTTCTAGCAGCCGATTGATCATTAACTTGTTGGTAGTAGGAGATAATTGACAGTTAGAAAATGTAAAATGTGGAAAAAATTACTGCGTATGTGTATCTACGTCTACGCATCTAGTACATAACGTAATACACTAAAATTTATGCATACCGTAAGTATATTTGTATATACGTATATGCGTATGTGTGGCATCTATCTCTATATACGGAAAATCTGTTCTTCGTTTCACATTAATTTAACGAGATTGCAACGGTAGCATCTGAAAATAGATTGCAGTGTTTATTGGTTTTCATGCTTGTTGCAAGGTTAAATGCGAAGGTCAAGATTGCTGCATGGTGTAATATTATGTTTTCTGTGTTATTAAAACACTCTTACTCGCTGTCATAAATGCGCCTCTGATGTCTAATTAGCGTTAAATTTTAAAAGCAAGCATGTATACCCAAGCTCTTTATAGATTTAGTCATTGTGTCTTTACGGTAATACGTGGAAATTACTTTATCACTAATAAACAGTCTTTCCCATCTCTGTATGTAGTCAGGAACTATTCATTTATTATAATACACATAATAAAAGAAAGAGTAAACCAAAACAAAGTGGAGACACCGAAGATATTAGTTAGATTTAGTTAAAAGTGAAACCTGCAACAATTATAAAATTGATAAATCGAGTTTTATGTCAGTTAAATATATTCTTGAGTATATTCTTTGATTTTTATCGATTACTCGTGTTTGTTTATATTAGTTAACTGGAAAATTTTGCTATAAATTTTAAACCTTTTTATTGAAAGTGTCAATTTTTCTTATTTGATATTAATTAATTAACAACCATTTCTTATTACATTTCAGCAATTCATTTTTCCCTTTGCTATGGTTTTTTTTAGACACTATTTAAATTAATTTGGTTAATCTAATACTCATTTAAAACAGTTTCAAAGCATAGAAAGGATATCATTGGATTTTCTGTCTTCAACAACGCCTGAAAAATAGGTTATGCCTGATTCCATAACCTATTTGTCAAATTATATGTTGTGCAACAAAATTGATTGTTATAAAAACCTGAAATCTGCTCTCATGTGGTCCCGATTATAAAAATAACACAAAAGTGTTGATATATGACATTCGATTATGAATATACAGGGTGAATTTTTTATCTTGAGACAACGGAATATCTCTAAAACACTGCATCAAATCAAAAAAAATATTAATAAGATTTGTTATAATGTAGGGGCCTCACTGAATGGTGTCGAACTCGATCCCCACCTCACCCCCCCGCCCCCCTCCCCAGACTGGGAGGGGACCCCCATTTTGTATTGCAGATTCGGATTCTACGCTATCAAGTATGTAGGTTTTGTTTGAAACTTTTTTTCGATTCGTAACAGATTCCGCTGTAATCGGAAAAACCATGATTCTGAACGTCTAGAAAAAATACACAAAAAAGAGAAGCAAGCAAACATGATTTTGTGTTTTCTTTATTTTAACATAAACTAGCATTTCATTTTATTTTCCTTGACTTCTTTTTGTGAGGTCACTTAAAGTCTGAAGTTTATACAGAAGTGCCAATCACGAAAACATGATTGAGCGAACTACCAATGCTTGTTCAAGGATTACGCCGGAAACACTTCTCAGTTGTGTGCAATCATTCCAATTGCGAATAAATAAATGTATCGATGTGGAAGGGCACATTTTCGAACACATTTTCTGAAATGGGTATGATAAAGTAAAGTTCTTCGTTGTTGAATGGCGTTTTGAAATGTTATTTAGTGTTAAAATAAAAAAACACAATCATGTTTGCTTGCTTCTCTTTTTTGTGTATTTTTTCTGGACGTTCACAATCATGTTTTTTGAGATTACAGCGGAATCTGTTACGAATCGAAAAAAAGTTTCAAACAAAAACTACATACTTGATAGCGTAGAATCCGAATCTGCAATACAAAATGGGGATTCCCATTTAAGATTTCATAGTTGTCCCCCCTCTCACTCGGAAGGGGGGGAGCGAGGTGGGGGATCGGGTTCGGTACCGTTCAGTGAGCACCCTACATTATAACAAATCTTATTAAGATCGTTTTTTGATTTGATGCATTGTTTTAGAGATATCTTGTTGTCTCAAGATAAAAAACTCACCACACACTGTATTCTCATTATCAATACTTGAATGTGCTTGAAGCATCCCAGGAAGGGCAATGTAGGAAAAATTGAATTAAGAAAATTACTGATAGAAAAAACGATATCCGGATTTTTGGTGACCCCCTTTTAGTTATGAAAGTCCTCCAAATACAAATATATCATATTTGTATTTGGAGGACTTTTTTCTTGAAAATTTAACAAGAGGAACAATCGACATAATTTGACCAAACTTAAAAAGCAGTACGAACACAAAAGGTTATACCCGTATAAACTAGTGAAATCGGCTTTTGCATAGATTCGGTTAATATTTTTCTCTGGAGCAGTTGTGCATATAATATTGAGAAAATTGGAACTTTGCAAAAAAAAATCATTTTCAGGAACCTATGTGATATATTGTTTTGACTTCCTAATATGTTATAGTAGTTGTGGATAGCGATTTTCTGTAGTTTTTTGACCATCCTAGACCAGTAAGGCCCCCCTCCCAAGTAGGCCAAAAATATAAGTAATCCTTTAATACTGTTTTTTTTTTATGTTATCGTTTGGGACCACCCATGAACTTTTCACCAAATATACCTACCACATACCCAAAGAAGAACAAATTGCAACTCGTTATAGGGGGTATAATATAGTAAAATAAAAGAATATATTTTATGTAATGATTATATGTTGTTCTAAATTAGACAATTTTCATTAATGTCCCGTGTTTGACATATCCAATGTTTGTTTGAATGAACCCATCGCTTAACCATTGCTCAGCGCGATTAAAATTGTTCAATTGTTCTACAGTAACAACAATTTCGCGTGAACTGTACTGTGTATCAACTTTTACGGATTGACTACGGTAAATCTAATCGTCCTACTGAATGAACAATTCGTTACGTAGTGATTTTTTTTTAAAACAGGAGCATGGTGAATAGGATAGGCCATGACAACGCTGACTACATACCAGGCCCGAGACACGGCCGCAACGGCGGATAGCATAACATTCATACCTTTACGCATCAGTATCCCGCGCGCACTCCGTGCAATATCCCGACTAGCTACCCACTCCTTGTAGAAGGCCTGTATATCTAGCCGGTGTTGCCGTGCGCATCATCGTGGCATACGTTCAGCTGTAACATACAGTATGAAAAATATAAATAATTACACAATATTGTCCGCTGCTCATTAATCAGGGCTGGATCGTGGGTTTGTTTAAAAGTAAAGTTGGTACAAGTGGGCGCCAGCTGGGACCAAACTGCGAGGAAGTCGGGAATAACAACAATCAAAACAAAACACGTTAGGTAGTGTAACAATAACAAACTTAATGGAAAATAGCAAAATGTTGGGTAAACATAAATTTGAATGTGTAATAGTAATTTAATAAATCATTTAATAACAAAGTAATAAAAAATGGGCAATAAACTACTATTGAATGTGACAAAACTAATAAGTAAATGATAATTAAGTTAATAATAAAATGATTGTACACTTATACACTGTATGTTGACTTATGAAGCTGGTTTCATATGGTTACATTTAAAACATTGATTTGAAATTATTAGATTTGTAAATACTATCTGATATCGTAAATAACCTTATTTGTTTTTGGTTAAGAGAGCCACTCACAGCTATAGTTGAGTTTATAGTATAAATATATAAAATAAGTAAATGGGAATAATGTTATAAATACCAAATATATAAAGTTTCCCAATCATAACAAGAACTAGACAGTCATAAAAAACAAGTGATATAACGTAATGAAGTTAAATTAGAAACTTCAGTAGACAAAAGTCAAGCTAAAGTTATAATAATTTTGGTGATTGACATACGAATACTTGTTTTTCAGACTCGATGTACAATACGGAAGATCCAAATCATTCCGAAAGTGTTCGGACTTGTTTCTTAGGTTATGTAATTCATTCAGCTCTTATTGTTCCAATCTGATATGAAGAAGGTAATTTTCCAAGTCAAGGCGTGGTTTCAATCTATCGGTGCTCTTTTTCTTGCATCTTCGGTTGTGGCAGGTTATTATTTTTGATATTTTTGCTGGCAATTAATTATGCTTTCATTATTAGCTGGTTGGACACTTAATTTTAAGTGTTTAAAATTATCTTCAATACCAGAAAATAAGAGTATAAATAAAAGCCTGAAAATCGAAATATAACGTTACCATGTGCTTCCTAAACTAATTGATATCATTCATTCATTCATTCAGGTTAGGGTGGGCACTTGATGTCCGGGCACTTGAGCTTGGTGCTCATTGTACCATCCCTATTGATTCTCTTATTTCCGCTCGAGCAGCTTTGGTGTTCTCTATAAAGCCCAGTATCTTGCCCAGTGGAAACTTGAGGACTTTCGAGGGCTCCAATAATCTCTCCCGAAATATTTCTGCCTGAGTACCTTCAGTTCCTCACATGTGCAGATTACATGTGAACTCGTTTCCTCCTGTACTCGCATCTTCTACACCACGGTTCGCTTACACGGCCTGTTGTATAGATGCTTTTTCAGAGGCAGTGTCCAGTTACCAACCAGTAATGGTTTAACTTCTTTCTTACTGCGCTTGAGTAGGTTATCAGAGAAACTACCATCCCCATCCCCTATCAGCGTTTTGTATGGAGTTGACCTTCAGTCGACCTCCATTTCTTTTTACTTTCTTTATCTAACCAGGTCCAGATCTCCCTTCTTGCGGAATCCTTAGTAATCCACATACGGGCTCTGGACCCATGAAGTGTCTCTTAGAGCCTCCTTGGCTAGTTCATCAGCGATTACGTTGCCCTTTATATCCTCATGTCCCGGCACCCAGATTAGAGACACCCTGTTGTCTCGTGCCAGTGCATTCAGGATTGTTTTGCAGTCCCTAACTAGTTTGACCTAGTTACAGGGTTTGAGACTGCCTTAATGACACCTGGCTGTCAGTCATATGTTAATTTTCCTCCTCATACAGCCTCCTTTTGCAATCATTTCTGCACAGGCTGCAAGAGGCGAATACCTCTGCCTGGAAGACCGTTGTATGTTTCCCCAGGCTTATGAATATCCTTTGATTACGACTGGGCCCACAAATACCGCTCTGTCCCCTGGCTGGATTTGGATCCATCGTGTACCATTTTCGTTAGCAGTGATCTCACTACGCGCCTGGTCTCTGTTCGGTATGGAGATTTTCACCTTTCAGTGAAGATAATTTCGGGTGCCATGCTGTCCTGGGCATTTGTAGCAATGGCTCGTCCAGCAACTGCCCGTAGTATAAGTGTGTCCTCCCACCCTGAGTTGGATGCCACAGGTTGTTGCTTTCAGTCTAAGGATCGCATTCATTGCCTCCGCTCTCACATAGAGTTCCAGCGGGGGAGACCCACAATGGTCTCCAAAGAGGCGTCCCTGTACTGTTAGTTGCACCAGTGATACCCAGCAACGCCTGTCTCTGGACAGCGGTCAGCAGCCTCGCTGCGGAGGACACTTCTGTCCTCCTCCACCAGACTACCGCCCCGTATGTTATCGCTGGTCTTATCACGGCAGTATATAGCCAATGGATCACCTTCGGCTTAATCCCAGGTTTTGCCAGCAACCCTCCTGCAGCGCCAGAATAGTTGCGTGGCCTTGGTCGTTGTTGTTAACTAAATGATTTTTCCAGCTCAGTTTTGCATCAGGGTAACACCCAGATACTTAACTTCCTTGGTTAATTGTAACTCCTGCCCAAACAGTCTAATGCCACCTAGGTCATTGAGTTTTCTCATGTTGTAAAGGCAACCAACTTTGTTTTTTGTGGATTAACTGAGAGTCCTTGTGAAAGGCACCATTCCTCCACCATTCGCAGTGCATTACGCATGATGCCCGCCACCACGCCTGGGAACTTCCTCCTAGCTACGATGACAATGTCATCAGCGTACCCCTGCGTCCATATTCCTTTGTCGTTTAAATGATCTGACGAGATCATCCACGACCAAGCTCCAGCAGGCGACAGTACTCCCCCTTGAGGACACCCTCTGGTGGTCCTCATGGCGATGTTTTTATCTAGCATATTGGCATAGACCACTCTGCCTCTTAGCATGCAGTCAACCCATCTGCTAGTCGTGTGGTCAATGTTCCGTTCCATTAGTGATCGGTTAATCGAGGGCGTTGATGTGTTATCAAAGGCGCCCTCGATGTCTAAAATACTGCAAGGGCCACTTCCTTTTGATGTAGGCTCCTTCGAGTCTTCCACCAAACTATGCAGGCAGCCTCTCCAGATTTGCCCATTTGGTATGCCCATTGCAGAGGATGAGAGGATATCTCGCAAGTGCTCCTTCTGTAATGTTTAGGTGTATAATTTTTTCCATAGTCTTCAGCATAAAAGATGTGAGACTAATTGGTCTGAATGATTTCGGATGATAGTATGTGTCCTTCCCAGGTTTCGGAATGAACACAACCCTAGTATCTCTCCAAGCCTTGGGAATATAACCCAACGCATGGCTAGCTCTAAATATCTCCAAGAGGGGCCCCATGATGTCTCCAATTGTCTCCTGTAGCAATTTTGGAACACCCCATCTGTCCGGTGATTTATACGGTTCAAACGACTCAACTGCCCAACGAACAAGATGAGGTTTTGAAAATATCGTTTGATTTCCTCCAATCTTCCTTAGACGCCCTCCTCACTGCGTCTGATTGGTCTGTTTTTCCGAAGTCCACCCTGTCCGAGCGGGAAAGTGCACGCTGAGAAGGTACTCAAGAGTCTCCTCCGCAGTGGTTGAACCTCCCGTCCGCAGCTGAATGGACCTCAGCGTGTTAGAAGAGTCCTTCTTCAGAATCCTGTGAATTCTGACCATGTCAGGGACACCGTCTATGTCCTCACAGAAATTCCTCCAGGCCTTCTTCTTCAATTCTTTATTCTTTTATTATAGGTACCTAGTTAGCCTTATACGCTTCCCAGTTTCCCGTTTTTTTCGCCCTGTTAAATAACTGGCGTGTTTCTCTTCTGAGAGTGTTCAACTCTTTACTCACCAAGCAGCCTGTCTTGGCGAGCGACGCTCCCTTAGTGGACAGTTATTTTCATAACACGAGAGAATGGTCCCTTGCAACCATACAAGGCCAACTCTAGTTCCTCATTATTCCTGATCCTTACAGGATAGTTACGGCTGCTGCAGAGAGATCTCCCCTGTAGGACTCCAGTTAGTTCTTCTGGATCTCTGTACGTTTTTAGCTCCGTGCATAATTAGAATTTCATAGGATATGTACGCATGATCAGACAGAGATGGATCGTCCGATACGTGCCAATTCCTGATGTTTTCCGCACCCTTAGAGTGCAGAGATTTATTCAATCAGTGACTCCCCCTCGATGTCCTAAACGTCGGTTTGTCGCCACGGTTCAGACAGTCAAGTTCAGTACTACACAAATAGTCAAATAGAGACTTACCTCTTGAATTATTGTCCCTGCTACCCCATGTCACATGATGAGCATTGGTATCAGCTCCAACAATTAGCTCCAGCTTATTCTTGCTGGTAAACGCCACTAGGGTCTCCATATTAGATCCTGGTAGTCCTTCTGGTGAGTCGATGGGTAGGTACAGAGACGCAATGATCGTCTCTAGTACCTCTCCATCTATTGTCACTTTAAGTCTGGCTGCCGTCATGTCTCCGGTACACAGTTCCATGATTGGCATCACGTCCAGATCAGATCTGAAACAGATACAAGTTCTGATTTTAGTGTTGGGTGCGCCCACTATCAGCTCCCTTCCCCTAATCTGTAATCCTCCCACTTACTTTGGTAATCCAGGGTTCCTGGATTAGTAAGATGTCAACGTCTTCAGCCAGCACCTTTGACAGAGTGCCGCCGTGCTGTCTTCTTTGCTGAAGATTGATTTGCAAAATCTTCAACGCCATTTTAATTCCCAGATGTCGAAGTCTGAGGTTCCTCTGAGGTCCCTCTTCTGCGTACTGGGTTTATTTTTCTCAAGGTCACAAAAGTGGCCCTCTGATCACGGTAATAAGGTCTCCAACCAGCCCTCACCAACGTTTCCTCAGAATCCTTGTCAATCCGAAGACTCACGTGCAGTCCTTTGTCGGAAGACTTGGAGCCGAGGGTTGCCCAACGGTCGACCTTGAGCCCCGGATTCTGTCTTTCGAGTCGCTTCAAACCCACTGTCAGATCCTCTTTCGTAGTCTCTGTAGGAATGCCAGCACTCGCTGTTGCTTTGGAAGCTCATCACTTCTGATCAGCTTCCAATTTGTTCTTGTGCGAGATAGTCCCTCGTTGTGTTGAACGAGTCCTCCTCCGCACATATTACCCCATAGTAGTCCTCCATGAGGCGGGAGGATTCAAACCTCGGCGCCCTGTCCGCCCTATGTATGATGCCCATCAGGGCCTCTCTGATGGTCCCACGGATTTCCCAGTCACCACGCTGGCGGTAATCCTTTGGATAATGGCTGCTTTAATCCCCTTGAGGACAGCTTGTAATTCGCGACCCCGGCGCAAGTTTCGTCCGTTTGGTCGCCTTTTCCTCAGGAGTACCCCTGGTCGACACGGTTCGCTTAACGGCCCCTGTCGATTCAGGCGTACTCTTTGGTTTTTGCTGTGGAAGGGGGAGCCTTATATTGCTGGTGTCAATACTCCTCAATACTCCCTCATCTTCCTCAGTTTCTTCCGTTGCGCCCCCGAGAGAACTCTTCTCTCCGGAGTGTCTGGTCCTTCTTCTCAGCAGTCTCACTGTCAGACCGCTGTGCAAGTTCTGTTGGTCTAGTTTCTGGAGTCTCTTCAATCTCCATGCGTTGTGGATTCTCTTCAGACTCCAGTGTTAAAGGTTTGTTTGCTCTGTTTGGTTCCATAATAAGTCCACGAGTACGGAAGAAGTATTTCGTCGATGCCTACAGAGCTCCCTTATAGGCACAAGCGTGTATACAAGGGTGCCGCCTGTTGCCCCCAGGTGGTACCAATAATAACTGATCATCTATTCAGCCACGCATCCCTTCGCTTGGCCCCCTCCACCTTAGGATTTAGGTTTTTCTTGAGGTTTCTCTCTTGGTCCGGACGGTGAAGCAAACCTTCCACCCCGTCCGTCTGTGAGACATGTCCACAAACAGCAGAAGGAGCATGGTTTAACAGCAACCGTTCACTCAGTGGAACAGAAGCTGGCATCGTAAAACCCCGTTGCAAGCCCTAAGCCACGACACTACAGCTGGGCCGGAGGCTGGTCCGCGGACCGCTTTCACCTAGGCCATGTTGCGGTTTAGTCGCTCAGCACATCCAGTCACTCTCCACCATATTCGGAGTTTAGACCCTCAGTCTCTGGTTATGGTCTGGTAGGCTTATAACCGCTCAACCCAGGGCATCTGTTCAGGATTAAAGAATCAAGTCAGGTGCGCTGGGCCTCCCTATCCGTCACCTGGGAACGCGCCCGATAGGTGCCACCCCACGGGTGCTTCCTAAAATAATTGATATATGAGATGTAAAATATTAAATTTCAAGTAAAGATGTGATCCAATATAATCGTTGTTAATTAGTTAATAGGACTACCTGAGTTAAAAATTATTAACACTTGAATAAATAAAATAACCTTACCTAGATGTTATGGGCTGCAATGTCAGGAAGGAAGTGAAATTTAAGATGGCGAGCGAACCCAGAATACAATTCTAGGTCTTTTCTATAAGCAACAATATATTCAACAATCAGGTAAACAGATCTACAGGTAAGACCAAAATATTTGAACTTTACCCATGGCAACACTATACTGTCTTTGTATTGCAATTTGTTACACAGCCGTAATGTTGCTGTTGTGAGTGACGATGTGACTGAAGACCAAGAACTATCGATTCTTCCAGTTAATCCAAGAGTTAATACAAGAACTGTGGCTCAAAAATCATGAACAGCGAAAAATTTACGGAAATTAGTATTAAGCAAGAAATCGGTGTTGATTTGTCAAAGATTTCCTTTTCTCTCTGGTGAGCCATATTTCCAATTCTCTGGCTAGGTTAATTAACACAACAGCCGTATATGGAAGGAGGAAAATCCTCACGTGGTACACGAGACGCCATTGCAGGCCCAAAGAGTAACGATGTGGTGTCTATTATGATCAGGGAGCGCAGTTGGTCCTTTTTTCTTAAAAAAAAAAGAAGGAACAATAAAACTCAGACAGCAACAGTCAGCGGTGAGCGCTACATATTAAACGATTGTTTTTGACACGAAATCAAAGAAACTGTTGTTGAAGACATTTGGTTTCAACAAGGCGGTGCAACTTGCCACACTTGCGTGCAACGTTTAATTTAGTGGTCGCACTATTTCACGTAGCGATGGTGTCAACTGACCACCAAGACTGTGAGATTTAACTCAAATTGATTAATTTTAAAGAGTCACGTCTACGCCAACAATCCTGTATATATTAGATTGTAATATCGAGTACATTCATTTATTAGTTTTAGCTTGGCCGTAAGTAACTAGTTCTTGAATTTAGCGATTCTTGTATTATTATTTTCCTGACATTGTAGATGTATAACAAACATTGTTACTTAGATATAAGTAAATAATAGAACATCATAAACTTTTAATGAACCACTTACCTGAAAACCCTGTATATTGTTAGGGTATGTGGTAGGTATATTTCGTGAAAAAGTCATAGGTGCCCTCACTAAACACCATTAAAGTATTCACTTATATTTTTTGCTTACTTGGGGGACGTCTAAGATCGCCAAAAAGCTACACATAATCACTATCTACAACATGCTAGGAACTCAAAACAATATACCACATAGAGTAATGAAGATTATTCTTTTCCGTTTTTCTTTTTCACATTTACTTACTCGAAATCTATAAATAGGACAAGTTAAACCCTTTTGGGATTCAATATTATATACATAGCTCTTTCAAATTAAAATAGCCGAATCTATGCAAAGGCAGATTTCACCAGCTTATCCGGCTATGATATTTCTCTTTTTCTTTAATATGTATTAATTTTGAGCACAATTCATTATTATTGAACTAAAAGTCGTCTAAATTTTTTTAATTTTGTCGCATTTTTTTGAAACCTTACCAGCTAACTACATTAAATTCCAGGTGTTGTTTTAATATTTCTCTTTAAGCAAGTGTCTGCAGTTCATATCCTCAACATCCTTTAATTGATTTTGTACAACTTTAATTGATAGGTATATCGCTATATAGGTCCGTTATTACCTTCCTGTGTTACCAGTAATATCAATCGCAAACGACAAACATTCATCAAACGAATATCCGTACAATTATACACACCGATACACAAATCCATATAAAACTTCTACGAACTGCAGCACCTATCTAGATGAAGTCACTGTTTCGTATACTTAATGATCAAGCGGTCGCTGGTCAGCGAAACAAAACAAAATCAAGAACTGCATTTATCGGATCAGAGTGGGCGGGGTGGAACGGTAGCAAGTCGGTAGCTATACGCGAGATGCATTACAATCACCACGCAGCAGCACTCTTCAGATCAAGCTGGCGGTGCATCCACCGGAAACCCTAATGGTCTACACGTGATCTGGAATCTGGAAACACACTGTCGTAATCTGGTTACAATACAATAGGCCGCCGTCGTTTTCGCCGCCGCTTCTCCTTATTTTTAAGTGCTTATGTTATTTCGCCTGTAATATCGAATTCTCAATGAGTTCATGAGCCCTTGGTGCAGCCGTTCGGTCAAGTCGAGCGCCCAGCGAAGAATAGAACGTACCAGCACAGATAAAGGCTAGTTTACCTCCGACAGACTATTTTTTCTATCCCTGTATTACCATACAACATGTCGTAAAGTTAACCGATCCTGCCATCGCCTAATTTATAGGCAAACATGACGTGAAATTTAATATGGACCACTAAAAGGAGGGGAAAAACTAAAACAATAAACAATTGCTATTTACGGATGTAGATAAAGCGCTTTGAGTGAGTGGTATTCTAAAAAAAGCTTTTCCTTAAATTGTGCTTATGTTATAAACGGCTTCATTCTGAATTTTGCATTAATTATG
The DNA here is from genome assembly GCA_004143645.1 of Protaetia brevitarsis. Classification (NCBI taxonomy): domain Eukaryota; kingdom Metazoa; phylum Arthropoda; class Insecta; order Coleoptera; family Scarabaeidae; genus Protaetia; species Protaetia brevitarsis. The sequence continues at coordinate 323,651 of RXPK01000205.1, forward strand.
TAATTTGCTGTTTCATATTACTTTATAGCAGTTGCTAAATCCAACTGTACAGTATCTAGTAATGTAACCTGAGTTGATGAAACTCATCACACAGAATCTTTCCAAACATTTATAAAGTATGTGATTAATAAAAAAGGTGCTACCTTTTTTGAAATGTAAATAATGTGTTTAGCAGTAGCATGATCCAGGGGCGGCTCCTCTTAAAGATCCACGGGGTCATAGCCCCATTATTGAAAATCACAAATTAATCATTAAAAAGTTTTCATTTTCTGTAAAAATACCGATAAATACACGTATACACACATACATCCACACACACACACACATTTAAGTACAGAACGAACGTTGAAATTCCCACGATTTGATGCAACGAAACGTGCTTTGTAGTTTATGCAGACACTTTATTTATGAAAACTAAATTATTACAAATCATCCCAACCCCATATCCACTTAAAAGATACTGCACGAGATCACCTATTCTAAGTACTACATATATTCCATAACAATTGAAATTTTCCTACTCTAACTAAATAATATCTTACCTTATAGCAAAAATATAATACAGTAGCTTCGCGACCATATGAATACTACTTTTTGTGAAATGATGAAATATGTGAAATGTGATTTGTTCACGTAATCGCGAGTCTACTGTAAATCGGTCAGGTGTCAGTTATTATTAAATGCGCCCATGGAACGACTTTCGTTACCTCCCAGTATTCGCCAAGGACATTGATTATATATAATATACTTATATAAAATCAATGGCCACGGAGTAAGGGAAAACCATGGCAAAAACCTTACTCTGAGAGGATAGTTTATGCAGAAAGGTGGCGACGTCTAAATTGGTACCGGTTTCAGACGTTTGCAGATCGCCGCGCGGATCTAGCGGAAGTGTGGTTGCAGTATACGCAAAAATTACATTAAATACTACAAATTAATACATTGAAGTTGGGCCAGCCGTATCTTGACCCACTGCCTGTTGGTTGATCGAGTCACGTGTCATCAGTATACTTGAGTGCTCGGCACTTTGGGGGATGAGTCTCCCATTATCATGGTAGGCAACAGTGTGAGTCAGACGGCCGTAGAAGATAGACTACTGAAAGTAGAAACATATGTAGAGAGCCGTCACATACGGACTTCGGTTTAGATACTTTCCCGAAATAAAAATTGGGTTCAGGAATATTTAATATTTATTTATTATAGTACTAAAGTGTAGTATTATTCTAGGATGGTATTGCAAATTAATAACTATAGTATTTCAAATCAACATGAACCAGCATTCATATCTTTTCTTAGGTTAAAAATTATGAAAAAAAAATAATAAATATAATAAGGCAGTTATTCCCGAAAAATACATCATAATAGTGTTTTAAGTAAATAAAAACAAACCATTTGCTTAGGTAAACAAACAAAGAAAATAAAAATTGTGTTTCCCATTCTTTGTAAGAAAGGCGTTTGCTTATGCTTAGAATATCCATTATATTTTACTCGACGATCATCGTTTAATAACTCATGTGCTCTGTGGTGTGTTGTTTTCCTCGATATGTATGAAATCATAAAAACACCTGAATAGTTTTGCATCAGGCAGGTGAGGGATTGTAAACCAGTGACCCATGTATGTACGTGCAGTTTAGAAACGAAATATATGCAATTCTGAAGGAAATACGTTAGTATTTATATTTAGGTAGATAAATATTCCCGATAAGAACTTAACGTATTTTTCATTTTAAAATGGCTTCTAAATTTGTGTATATTGAATTTTCTGTGTCGGTATTATTTTAGTTAGGGCCATTATTCACTTTAAACTTACAATCAATATAGATAAAAAAAATAAACTCGACCTTGCCATATTTAATCCTTAAATCGCAACTGTAATAATGGCCCTTAGCAATAATTGAGGTAATAAACTGCTACAAGCTTTGCTAAACTGATTTAAAACTTTTTAAAACTAATAAAATGGAAGGGGGAGATAGAGGGCGGGGGAGTTGGCCCATGATTGGCTCCACCACTCAATATTGTTACTAGCCGCTACTGGCATGGTCAATGTATTCCGTAGGGATGTAACATACAGGCACATAAAAATCTCTGTTATCAAGCGTTTTTTTTTTAAATTTATAACTAGTGGCAAGTGATTTTATTCATTTTTACTCACTGGTATTTTTGTAGGCAGCTGTGAGTATTTCTTTACCTAAATTTTGTGTTTGTGCGCCTGGTAGTTACAGTTAGAGGTATAGAATGCTTAGAAAGGCTAGTACGTCAGATTATTTTGCGTGAAATTTTGTAATGTACTACGTGGTTATCTAAATTACGTTATTTTATTAATAACAAATCCATTTACACGTTATCTCAATTGCGCTTACTCCAAGTGTTCTCAAATGAGTTCGCATCTTCAACCTACTACCTTAATTTATTTGTCTATTTACAGCATTGCACTAAATTATTCATCTTCACCACAGGTGTTGTGTTACAATTCAATGACTCTAATGATCAGCCCTTCGCCATAGAAGCTCTTGATTCTATGATTAGGTTGCTAAACCAAACAGCACAGGTAACAGGTGTGCTGTCCTAAAAACAGATGCCTTATTGTATTACTTGATTTTCCGAAGGTATTTGATAACAAATTCAACCTATTACTGTCTATGTCGCATTATAGGTATACGGTTTGGTAAAAATGATATTACATCTTTAAAAACTATTTACATGGTCAAATTTTGTCGTTTTTGTCTGTTGAGTGTAGAGTGCCGCAGGGATCCATCTTGGGTCCTCTGTTGTACACCATATATACGCCTGAGATGAGTTTGTATATTTTGAACTGCAGTTCTTACTTTTACACTGACGATACTCAGATATATACATCGTTTTAACGTATAATTGCGTAATCGTGGTTCATTTGTTGAGAAGTTGCAAAAAAAAGTGTCGGTTGCAACTTTTGAACGAATAAACCAGGATCGGCGGAGGTTAGTTAAATATTCGCATAAGTTTTGTTTGCGGATCAATTCTTTAAAATCTAGTATGATGATATTTAGGAAAAAGGTTCATCGTTTTCACTTGTTGAAAAATGTATTGATTGGTGGTTGGTATTGCGTTACTTTTTACTGGATTGTTTCAAAACTTTTTTAGTATAAATGTATATATTTTTCTTCTTGATAATCAATGACTTATGTGTGCATCTATCATCATTATCTGCAACATTAATTTGTTTTTACTCAGTCCTTCTATCTGTTATTTAAGTATGCTGTGTGGTCTTGTTTTGTTTTCTTTTATTTGATATGTTTGGGATTAATTGGTGGAACAATTATACGTATTTTATGAATGAACTTCACCCCTATTCTAATTATATGTAGTCCAATGTAATCTCAATAAAGATGTGTTCAATTCTACTACTGCGTGTTTAATCGTGAATTAAATTCGCTGTGTTCTCATGTTTTTGCTCTTTATCAGTCCTATCGCAGAAACCAGCGTTTTGGCCTGAATGTTAAACTTTAGATTTTTTTCGAATATTTTTTTTCAATTTTTGTTTTCGAGAAACGTACAATATAATTTTATAATTCTGCCAGCTGTATGGGCTTTTGGACACACTGTGGTATGAAAACAGACAAAGAAAACAACTCAGGCCATACTAACAATAAGAACTTTATCAAATATTAGCGCGACACTAAGGAACATCAAAATTATCTAGTTTGTTTTCTGTACCTCTTGGAATAATACATCTTGTCTTCTTATCAAGAGTGATTGTTTTAGTAGAGGCCTACAAGAACTTTAGTTACGCTTTCTAATTTCAGTAACATCAAATGTAATATTAGGATTACATATGAAGGGTCCACGGGAATAACGATCAAAGTCCATTTTTTGTGAAAATGAGATAAGGGTGCCATTTTGTAGGAAATTCTGAGTATTATAATAATGCGCGTTCAAATTATTTCAAAAAGGTCGTAGTCCGTAGAAATCAAAGTTGTTTATAATGTAGTTTCGTGTTAAACCTTTAAGTGTCAAACTTTAAAATTCATTTATCTCTTAATGTATGAATATGGACCTTGATCGTTATTCCCGTGGACCCTTCATATTTAACTCTGTAGGTTAAAAATATTAACTATATCCTTAAAACGAAAGAATTACCGTCGACCACCTATCTCTGAAGTTAAAACAAAAGCTAAGGTAAAAACCTGAATCAATTTTGCCCCTTTATAAGATGCAATTTCAGGGGAATGTTAAATAACTGCACCATAGTTAAGGAGATCTCGTATCAGTTAATCGGAAGATGTGCTATTAAGCATTAAGAGTAGTTTTCGAAACCGCACATTAAGCGTCGTAGCATGTCAGGTAGCCAACAATGGTTTAATGAACATATTAAACCTTGCACTCGCTTAGGCCAAATAAACTAACAAAAGTGGCGCAGATGATGCTATGATGAATATAGCTTGCCTCCGCCATACGCCATGATTTTTACATAATTTGCTAATATAGATGAAAAAAAGTCGCAAAATTGGAAAAATGATTCTAGGCTAGAGGTTATAATACTGGTAGCGTTTTCGCAACAGTAAAAGTTTATGTTATTTATCCAATTAGATTATTACAGTTATTAAGGGTTAACGACTAAACAGGTAAAAATTTTGTAATGGACATGATTGCGGAACAGTAGCAGTGACGACAGCATGTTGCAAGTAATGATAGAAGCGACCGCGCAGTTAATATTCCGTAATTATTTTAGTTTTGTTCGGAATAGGTTAGTGCTTTTTCGAGACCTAGTATTATGATAGCTATACAGTAAATATAAACTTTCAGATCAAAAAATATAATTATGAGAATAAATGAAAATTTATAACCGCACAATAAATTGATTATTTCTAATATTTATTAGATGTTCGTGTAATATACTGTAATCCTCCAACACTAGTAAATAAAAGATTCGGTTATTAACGTATATATGTATAATTTAGTATGTATGAAAATTAATGCAAATACTATATATAGGGTATAATATATAGGTATTAAACAATTAACATTTTTTAAAACATTTAAATGCAAGTCAGGGCTAGACATATTAATTTAAAAAAAAAAAAAATTGTTTACAGTTATACATATAAAATAAATAGAAAAATTATTGATGTAAAATATTTGCAATTATTGATGTACAAATATTGCAATATTTTACATCAATAACATTTTTTCTATTATTTTATATGTATAACTGTAAACAATTTTTTTTTTTTTAAATTAATATGTATATATTGCAATATTTTACATCAATAACATTTTTTCTATTTATTTTATATGTATAACTGTAAACAATTTTTTTTTTTTAATAATATGTCTCCCTGACTTGCATTAAATGTTTAACTATTATCATTTTGTCAGCTGTCATTAATACTACAACTTGTAAGCAATTACTTATTGTGATTTTGTATATTGTTTCATTTTAATTTGTATATTTTTAGTGCCTCCTGATGATGTTTTAAATTAAAACGAATTATTGAGGTATTTATTTGGTTTTATTTAGACAGACCGATTACCCATATAATTGTCTGATTGTTTACGAAGTCCGGTCGATATTCCTTTTATTCTGAATCAAATATAGGTATTAATATATAAATAATTTCCATTTTTAAATTCTAAGAATTTATATAAGGTGCTATATGTCTATATGTAATAGCAACGGTGTTATTTGCGCTTTTGTAAAAAAAAAAACGGTCCTGATGCAAGCTTTCGGTTAAGGCGGCGTAGTTTGTATATGCATTTGTTTTAGATATTATTTTTTTAAATATCATACATAAATACTTAGCTTGATACAACAGTGAAATTAGAATCGATATAATTATACACAGGTGTCCACTATAGCCCTAAACATTTGCTTAGCTTTAGCTCAAGATAACTTGCTTTTTTTAAAGTGCAGCCTATGCAAAATTATGCTTATGCTAAATTAAACTAAAACTACTAAACATTTGTGGCGCCTAATGCAGGATATTGTAGATAATTATTTTTAAATAAATCCAATGATTTGTCCATTAATTGTCAAGTCAGCTTAATATACCGGGTGAGTCAATAGCCCATATTGGTCGATATTTACTTTAACATCTCTCATAAAAGATTTTTCAATGTGCTTCATACCTCATAGAACGAAGGGCACGTTCTAAAAATATTTTCACGTTTACGGGATGTATCAGTTTTCCAGGACCGTACTCAACTTAATTTTTTCAAATGAAACCATACTTTTTTTAGGCATGCTTATTTGTTGTAATGAATGCTACAAATACATATGTTCGTTTTAAATTTCGAATGCAAGGTTACCAAGTCATTTAACTTTTTACATAAAATTTTCAAAATGCGCGTATTTAACATTTTTTTTCCGGCATTATCATTGACAATTAAACTCTAAAATTTGCTGAGTAGCTTTCTAATCTAAATCTTTCTAATGAATTCAATGTTATTTGGTAATTATACAGGCTAGTCTCCAGAAGCAATCAATTTGTTTGATATTTAAACGGTTTTGACTTTGTTATTTAAATTGAACACCCTATATTTTTTTATTTCATCATATGCGCTTTTCTATAATCTTTCATTTTTGTTAGCAGTAGGGTATATCTAAAACTTAAACTTTCTGAAATAATTTGATATCAACGATCAAAATATTCCCTCAGGTATGAAGTCACATTGAAAAATCTTTTATGAGATCTTAAAGTCAATATCGACCGATATAGGACTACTGACTCACCCTGTATAAACGCGATATAACTAAATAAAACCGGAAATTAGTAAGTATGCATCAGTATTAGACTAAAGAATAGGAAACAAATAATACGTTCCTTTAGAAAATAGAAAGAAATTTAATGTCATTCGTCTGTGATTAACTGTAATTATATTACCCATGTTTGGTAGGCTATGGTAATTGTTTATTACCACAACCTATCCAACAACCATTAAATTTAATTGATAATGGTTAATAACAACTGAAAATCTAAAATTGATTAAAAAAAAATTGGTCTTATGTAATACGTTTTCCGTGATGTTTTTCGGAGGCTACTTAAAGAATTGTTGAAAACACTATCTCAAAATTTGCAAAGGGGTAGAAACATGCTTAACAGAATGAGGATATATTTTTGAACATCTGCTATAAATTTTGATAATTCAAAACGATTACTACGTGTAAATACTCTTAATTAAGGATGTATTTTCTTGTGGTTTAATGTTCACTTGTCTTTTATTTATAAATAAAAGACAAACATTCAGTCTTAACGGTTTTTGAATAAAATGCATACTTACTATTTAAGTAATTAGGTAAATATATAATAAAATAAATAAGAAAATAAATAAACAATCACTGATATGTATGAAGGACAAAATATTCATACAAAATTATTTGTTGATAGATTTGACGTTTAACTATTATGCTGGTGAAATAATTATCATGGCCTGCCCCATTAAAAATATGTATTACTATTTCTGATAATTATCATCGAATATCATTCTTTTTTCAAAAAATATGTCATTAGTTTTATATTTTATTATCTGATACTAACACATGTTTACTAATTCAGTTTTATAAAGTTTATATGCTAACTGTAAGCCAACATGAAAATTATTAGAAAATTTGCTAAATTTACTTGAAATAATTAGTTATTTACAAAATTCTGCATGAGGTATCATAAATGTTTAGTATAAATTAAAAGGGTTTTGTGTAAAGATTTAGAGTAGACACCTGTATATAATTGTATTAGTTTTAGTTTCACTGTTGTATCAGGCTAAGTATGTGTATGTAGTATTTAAAATATGAATATCTCAAACGCCAGGGCGAAGATCAACCCAAAAGGCAAGGCTATAGGAAGAGCACTCACGGGTGATATAGTCTTTTTGACAATACATTTGAAATGTAGTAGTTGTCAATAAATTCTATTATTATTATTATTATTATTATTATTATTAAATGCATATACAAACTACGCCACCTCAACCCAAGGCTTACAGCAGAGCTATTTTTTACAAAAGCGTAAATAACAATGTTATTATTATAGATACACATATAGTAGCTTATATAAAGTGATGTTAATTTTTTTCGTAGAATTTAAAGATGGAATAATATTTAGGTTGTATTGAAAATAACGGAAGTATATGCTTTTCCTACTTTTGGAACAGCCTGTTATAGTCAACAATATTTTTAGGTTATGCATTGAATTCTGTAAAAGTTCTGTATAAAAGACTTTTTTCCTAAAATCAAAAATAGAGCTATAATCAAAGACTCAGTCCAAGTCCCAGGAACACCACAACGTCCAACAAAAACCAAGTCCAAAAAGCTGAGTGACTGCAGTGTTTCCGGAGACTTCACATAAAACGGTACTCACAACAAAAAGAAACTGGAATAACTTTCACCGTAAAGGGTAATATAACACTATAAGTAATAATTGCAACAATTTGTATAAACAGTTATGTATTAATTTCGTATAATAGGTACTCTTTAATCTTTATGTTATTATACGGAATGAACGATAGAATGCTGACTATATCTCTAATGTTCCTTATTAAAACCTTAACATTGCGAATAACCTGTCTATAACCATAACCTCACATATTGCATAACATCAAAGCAGTGAATGTTTTAGCGGTGCATTTCGCTATGATTTTTAATATGATTAATCATGTTTCTTTCTTCCGTTTATTAATAAACCAGATAATCGAAAATAATTGCTTAGAATCTTCGCAGCTTCAACGCGAATAATCAGTAAACTGTTTCTGTTTTCCTGACTTTGTGAGTAAGAAGAAGGATATATACAGATATTGAAATCGATGTAGGTTTAACTGAAATAGATACGAAGAAACTGTGTGTCTGTGTCTGTTGAGAGCGATTGAACAGTCTGCTTCGTTCTACATGTAGTGACCAAAATATCTATAGATCTAAGAAACGGATGATACAACTTTGATATCACCTATCGTATAAAAGAGTTTTTGAAGGTAGTTTCTTCTCATTGGCTAATCTACTTTTTAGTAATGTTCACTTTTAGTGTACCTGTACTTACTTATTCATGCGTTATATAATTACTTTACAGTAAAAAGTACGATAATGGTGATTTCGAGGGAGAGCAAGTCTATAGAGGTAATGGTAGAAGGGGAGTTGGTAGAGCAATTTTCAGTATCTTGGAGTGTCTGTAGAAGAAGGAGGAAAGCATGAGGCCCAATTGAATAATGGAATAAATGGCGAATAGAGTTTACTATGCATTAAACAAAGGCATATTAAAGAAGAAAGAGGTTTCAAGAGAATCAAAGTTGAACGTCTACAAAGCCGTATATAGACCGAGTCTTATATGGATACGAGTTCTGGGTAACGAAGCAGGAAAAGAGCAAAATCGGAGCAGCGGAAATGAGGTACTTAGGTAAGATTGGTGGAATAACGAAATTGATAGAATTGGAAGCGAAGAATACGTGCAAGTTTGGGGATTGAGTTTATACAACAATTCATAGAAAAACGTCAGCTTGGATGATGGGAACATATTCAAAGAATGAATAATTCAGCGCAGTATAGAAAATATGGGAATCAAAGACACAACAAAAAAGGAAGGTACGCCGAAGCAAACATGGTCAAAACTAGTGAACGATTGGACTATTACCTCTTACACCTTAAGATAGAAAGAGAGTGATTGTATATAATATACAGTAAAACCATTTAGATACAGAAGAAGTTTCAAGTGATTGCTGCTTTACATAACCACGAAGATACTATGAGACTAATGTTTACTATTTATGCAAAGTAATTACCTAACAAGGGAAGACAAAAACTTCAGGGCAACTATAATGGTATACTTACTGCAAGAATCCCCAGGTATAATACACGGACAAATCAAAGATAAAACAATGGATGATAGCTGAGTTATTATTCCGAACTGCCAACGTTTAAGGGATCTGGAAAAACTCCAAATATCTTTCAGATGAAATAAGAAACTCAAGAATGGAACGACGGATGCATTTACATAAGCACTGATAACCAGGTCATCCTCAATTCTTTAAAAGAAAATAGTTTTGAATCCAAACAAATATGAGAGTGCTTGACCAATATGGTGCGGCTATATATGATAAACAGACTACATTGGTTTAGGTGTCAGGCACTCTCACATTTAAGCAAAGAGACAATCGATCTACTACCAGATAAGTCCACTACCTATGTTTAGAACTCGTTATAGGCATTTGAAAAACTCAAATGGAAATGGAACTCCAAGAATGAAAAAGTGCTGTTATTAACATTTCCAACAACTATTATCAAAAGGGTTGTAAACATTAGTACTAGGACTACAGCAAATTAAATAAGCTCGTAATAGCTCAAAACATGATAGCATGGAATTGTCGAGGGTTAACCGGAGATTTCTTTTGACTATCATAACTAATATTAGTACAAATTCTAAGGCCACTGAATAATTTTGACTAAGGTTTTATTTGTTTTGTTTCTAATTGTCTCTAGTTATCTAAAAATACCTCGATTTGTAGAACATTTTGATAACGAAGGAGTTACCAGCCTTGTTTCAATTATGATTTGGTCTTGGATTTGTTGAACTGTTGTTCTGTGATTTCTGGGCGTAGAATGGAATCAGGAGCGCCCATTTTGCTTCCAGAATACTTTCCTAGAGTTTATTTGCATCCTTTTCAGGATATTCATAGCGGTTCTCTTTAGAAGTGATGTGGATGATCGGACTTAATATTACTTATATAACAAATTCGAATTTTGTTTATATGAAATTTATTCTAGCTTTATAGAATTGATATCTTCTTTTTTCCGGTAATTTTGGCATATTCTTTACTGAGTAAATGGCACACACCTGGTTTGAGAAACTGAGCGGAAATTTTTTTTTTCCCAAAAAGACATTTCATTGATTTCAAATCGAGGTTTACTTTCTCATTTTCTGAAAGTGTGATGTAATCTTCGATCAGTGTTGATTTGATATACTCCTACAAACGAATGTCTCATTACGCTTTTGTGGTGCATTTCTTGAAATTGATTTATCGAAGTATACATTTAGTTTTGAAGAGTATTAATTTTTATATTATATTATACAGGGTTAGGCAAATTTGTTGGAACATCTGATTTCTGGCTAAATTATGGGTTATAATAAAAATAACTCCAACAATTATCACATGTTTCGAAATATGAGGTAATCGGTAGTTTTCTTTTTTTAAACGAATCGCCCAGAATGTTTTCACATTTTGGATAGACATTTTTTCAAGAATTACAATAATGAACGCTCGTAGGTGTGTGGCTTGAGATATTAGAATATTTTATGTTGCCATGGAAATTTTTAGCAGAAACAACATTATTTGCATTACTCTATATTACTGACAGTCACAGTCAATACTGACAGCTAGTTTCCGTATACTAAAGTAGTTGTCGATTATGGGCAAACTAACAGAACGTAAAAGAAATAGTTCGTTTAATGATGGGTGGTTTAGGATAATCGGCCAAAATCCGGTCGACATAAAATTGCTACAAATGAAGATATTTCTTTGGATGTTCAAGAGGAACCAAAAACGTCACTAACAAAACTGTCCCCTATTTACTTCAGTGATCATTTTTTCTTGTCTAAAAATACGTTTCATCCTATAAAGTGCATTTAATAAAAGAATTAAATGAATGAAATTAAATGATCCTCATAGAAGCATTCAGTTTTGTCAGGAAATGGTGGATGGGACGTAATGGAACTAAAGATGTTAATAGCCAACGCTTTATTTTAATATCTCAAGCCGCATATCCACCAAGCCGTATATCACTGTAATTCTTGAAAAGTGTCCATTCGAAATGCGAAAAGTACAAGGTGATTAACATATGATAGTTGTTGGAAATTAGTAATCAAGAATGTTACAGAGTAGAATAAAAACACTACAAGAATTTTTCTTAAGGTTATTTTTTAATAGAACATATAATTTAATCAAAAATCAGGAAATCCAAACATTTGCCCGACCCTGTATGTGATAACCTCTTTTACATTGTTGTTATACATTTTGTGGTCATTTTATAATAATTATACTTTGTTTCGAAAAAATTGATTTGATTGGAAATCTTAGTTTGATTTTATCGTTCAAAGACGTTGTTCTTTGACAGATAGATCTTCATTTAATTATAAATTAATCTAATTTTCTCTCTTTTGCCATAAAATAATTGAATCCGATTTTATAAATTGTAATTTTAAAATTTCATGAATATTTTGTGTTTTATTGCATGTCCTTTCATGAAAAATTAGTTAGTTGATTTTGAGTTTCTTGGACAATTTCTTGCCTTGAAAATCTTAAGTTTGATCCTTTTTTTTAGTTGACCTTAATGTTGTATGAATTTAATTGTGAAACATTAATCTTGGGAATTTAAAGTGTAATGGAAATAAAAATTGTCAATTAAGACATCTTTTATTTTTAATTTTGAATGGCAACGTTTCGTTGTTCTTTAACAACATCTTCAATGGCATGAATAATATATTTTTTAGTATCCAAAATAGATAACATTTTGAAACGTCAAAAAAATTTTGACCAAAATAAAATTACAGATGTAAAACCAATAAATTAATACGACGTGTACATTAAGTAACAAGTTTCACAATCAAAATCTAACATACAGACCTTAAATTGGCAAGATTAATGTTTCACTTCTTGAAGATGAAATGTTGTTATTAAAATCGAAATTTACGTCGGTCATTTCGATCAAGATGTAATTCTACCACACCTTATTACTTTAAAATAAGTTCCACCAATGTACCTAAAATAGTCAATAAAGTTGGCAATGGATATGCTTAATTAGTGAAGAAGAAAGAGAAATTAACAATCCTGGTCCCTTATTTTACAAGTTCACTTATATATCTGCAGGCAATATAGCTGTATAAATGTAACTATTCCTTATGCATTTCAAATAGGAAGTATAAAAGTACACATATTTACAGAGTATCATCACTCAATAGTAGCTTATAGTCAAATAAAACATCGCCTAGTTATCTGGCTGTAATTATGTCATTTATAACGATTTCTTGGTGTAAAATCGTGATGTGGTTGAGTTGGACGTGTTGGCCTGTTGCTCGTTTTTTGAACCGCGTTCACTTCTCTAATCATGTTGCGTAATCTACATTTCCTGCTATAGCAACTATATAAGTAAAATTCCGTCGGTCTTTTTTTCAAAAACATTGTGGGAACTCGATATTACATCAGAAGACATAAATAATAATTAGTTGTGGGCGAGTCGTTAGTGTGGATTTATGCAAGGCCGATCCTGATTAGAGATGTTTTATGACAAGTTTTCTGCGCTTGACTCTCCTGTCTCCAACATGGTGTTCGAACACATATCTGTATGTGTGCGTATGCATGTATGTGTATAGGTACGTTTGTACCTGTAACACGTTCATGTACTACGCACGTATGTATCCTGTATTTCATTCGTCCACTAATGTATTTGTACACATTCGCATGAACGCAGATTGTCTCGTTCGAAGTGATAATGGCGACTTTGAATCAGATATTTCGGAAATTACGAAAGCCCGTGTTATGAAATACGATTGATGATAACGCTTGGATTTATTAATCGTTAACATTAGTGTCTGCAAATCTCTTATGTTCTTTTGTTAAAGCGACAAAGCACTAATAACGAATGTACACTTCTATATTAAAGCAATTTAAAACTTGTATCAGTATACTGTAAGCATAAATACATTGATCAATACACTTTATTTATAAAAAGTTAAATTACAAATCATGCTAACCCCATGCTCCACCTAAAGGTACTACACGAGGCTACCTATTCTAACAATAAGTACCATATGGATTCCATAATAATTAAAATGTTCATACTTTAACTAAATAATTTCCCTATGATTGTTAATAATAAAAAATATAATACAGTAGCCTTGCAAAATACTTACTGAATACTACTTTATAGGAAATGCTGAAATATGTAAAATGTTTTTAGTTCATATAATCGCGAGTCTACTGTAAATCGGTCAGCTATCAGCGCCCATGGTACGACTTTAGTTAACTCTCAGCATTCGCAAAGAAGTAAGGGAAAATCTTGGCAAAAACCTTACTCTGGGAGCAGGATCTGGGAAGAAGTACCAGACCTTGTTACTGATAGCCGACAAATTATTATTATCCTTCTGAATGCTGAAGAAGCAGGACGTTTCCTTAATTCCGACAGCCGTGCTGTCTTCGCGTAACTGTTCTCTTTTTCACAAATCATGAATTGGAAGTTGACACAGGATAGAAGTGATAACCTAAAAATAAACAAAACAACAGCTGTACCTATTCTAATACTTAACAATAACTTAATCCTAGTTATTTTAACCAATAGTAATTTAATTAAAGATCTATATTTTAAATATTTATTTATATGTACCCTAATCATGCTAAAACTATACTTAACACTAATTCCGACCACTAAAGAGCATAAATATTCATTCATAAATACGTACTACGCTAATACCTACGTAAACATCATTCCGTAACCTATCTAGTTCTTTGGTGGTGAGGACCAATCATAGTCACCCTATGAACGGACCCAGCAGGAGGCTAAGCGTAACTCGGTCCTTTTAGGCATAGCTTCCTCCGATGCCGATCGGCACATGGCATGCCATGTGATGCCATGGTTCAGAAATTTAACCTAGATAGAAAATATCAGGTTATAATGCCAGAAAAGAAGGACTGGGAGACAGGTGCTCCGGTGAAAGCGGACTCAAGCTGGTATACTGACGGCTCTAAACGGACTACGGCGTTGGAGCGGGAATATACGCTAAGAAGCCTAAAAGGGTTCTCTGGGTAAGCTTCAGCAGAGACACAACCGTGTTCCAAGCTGAGGTTGCTGCAATCCATCACTGTGTAGGTGTAGGAGGCTGTGTGGAAAGAATTGGGACCTTAGCCCCAAGATGACTCTGTGGTTGTACACAAGGGTAACTAGATCCGTGAAAACATATGGAGCAGTAGTATGGTGGCCAAAGGCGCGGCAAGTGGGGGCGGCCAAAGCGTTGGGCTGCGAGCAGAGGTTGGCGTGCCTGTGCGCCACGGGGGCGTTGAGATCGACCCCTACCACTGAGATTAAAGTAATTCTGAACCTGCCACCAATACACATTTTTGTATAAGGAGTCGCAAGGTCCACAGTACACCGACTTTTACATAATCGAGTACCGATAAGTAAATCGCACGGGGCTGACTATAAAAAAATGTTAGACGAACTCAAGAGGGCATCCGTTTTAGGAATGCCATGGTTCAAACATTTAACCTAGATAGAAAATATCAGGTTATAATACCAGATAAGAAGGACTGGGAGGCAGGTACTCCGGTAAGAGCGGACTCAAGCTGGTATACTGACGGCTCTAAAACAGACTACGGCGTTGGAGCGGGAATATACGCTAAGAAGCCTAAAAGGGCTATTTGGGTAAGCTTCAGCAGAGACACAACCGTGTTCCAAGCTGAAGTTGCCGCAATCCATCACTGTGTCCGAGAGATAGAAAGATGTACCGAGCCCGGTAAAAGCGTCGCTATCTACTCTGACAGTCAGTCCACACTTAAAATGATTAGCTCCACAAGCGTGAACTCTTAAGTTGATTTGGGACTGTGTAAGTGTCCTAAATGAGGTAGGCACCCAAAGGAAAGTAACCCTGGCCTGGGTCCCTAGCTACTCGGGCGTGAGACGAAATGAGGCGGCGGACGAACTGGCTAGGCGAGGTTCGTCAAGGTAATTCGTTGGAGCCGTCCTCTCTTTCGGCACTATCAAATCGCAAATTCATCAATGAATGGATACATAATCAGTCCAGAGAGTGGTGGTAAAAATCACCGAGACAAAGACAGGCAAAAGAGATCTTAAAGGAGCAGAGGTCTGAATTCACGAGAGATCTACTGAATAAAGACAGGAAGACTGTCAAAATGATTGTAGGTTTGCTGACTGGTCACTGTAGACTGAATAGGCATATGTACAACATAGGCCTGGCAGATGATGCAACCTGCAGATACTGCCAAGCGGAGGAAGAAACACCAGTTCATGTGCTGTGCCAATGTGAAGGCCTAGCGAAGATAAAGTTTCTAGTAATGGGGAGGAGAACCCACACAGCTAGTAGCTACATAAAGAAGCCGCTCTCAAAGATTATAGGCCTAATTAAGAGGGCAAAATTAGAGAGCGTCCTCCAGGAATAAGGAGATCACAATAGATCTGAAAAGGACGCGGTGAAACAATCCTAATCCAATCTAATCTAATCTAATCTAGTTCTTTAGCAGCATTATTAAAAAGTTCCCATCATTTGACCGACTCATTATCTCTAATACCTGCTTCGCTTCGCGGCCAAGTTAATCCTTTATCTACTTCCATACGCGACCGCCGCTTATCAGCGAGTGGACATTCAAATTAGGCAAGCCCCGCTGTGTCCCCACCACATTCACAATGCGAATTATTAACCCTACCAATTCTACATAAATATGATTAAAATTGCCGTGACCTGTTATTAATTCTACCGCCTATTACGACAAATTATCCCTCATTTCCGTAAAACGTGTATCGCTGCCGATAAATTCTAGTCCTAGTCCGCCTCCCACTTAAAGTAGTATCCCACCTATTCTGCCTTTCATTATCAAGTTTATCCCTAAACGCTTTTTTTAACTACACTAGCCGAAATTAGCCCAAATCCAATAAGCGCGCTATCTTCCCTCCCCCACCGCCTCTTCGCTAATTGATCCATCCTCTATTACCGATTGGACTTACGTGAGCTCTAATACAAAAAATTTTATACCCAGCTGAAGATATCCCAAGTATCTAATAATTAATCAATCGGATTTTTTTAAATTATCTATCTGTTATAATTCTCACGTCCCGTATAAATTCCCATTCGCGCCTAATATAAACTACTGCCTGATTTATTGCAACTAATTCTACCTGAAAAATATTGCAATGATTTAATTTAAACTTTTGATTATATTTTTCAATACGCCCTATTATAAACAACAAAAACCGCCCTTATACCACCTTCATCCTTCGACCCATTCGTAAAAATTTCTAAATCCTCTCTAAAAGTGCTTATAAATCTATTATAAATATACTTTTTAATTTCGCGTTTGAATATAAAAAAATATATAAAAAAATCATCTCGCCCAAAGGTCATGATGAATGAGATATTTCCGAAAATAAGGTGATTAGCCAAGGATCTCCTACATAACATAAACGTGGTTCTTAAATAGTTGAGGAAAGTAAGAACATAATGTTCTTGCCGGTAAACAGTAAATAATTTTCCGAAATATTTGCTTTCTTGAACTAGTAATGAGCTTTTAGTTCGTTGTGACCATTTCCTGGTCAGATTACGGTCAGATCAAATATTGCACTTTGTGTGCAAATTTTACTTGCAATTATTTTTACTTGTACGTACAATTTATGTTATAACATGAATGGTTTTCTGGCCTGTAGTAGCAAACACCTTAAACATACCCTACAAGTACAGAAATTGCCGTGGAGATGGCGGTTCCCTTATTTCACTACACTAGCTTTCCATACTCGATGTAAGTTTTCTACATGATGGCAGACGTAACAATCAAATATTTATTATTTGCCAGATAAATACTTCTTAGGAACCGTTATCAAAACAGGTTCTCATTGCATTACTTAAAACTTATAATCAACACGATACGACACCAAGCGTTATAGTGTCAGCTGTCAAAAAAAAATGTTTTTTCGGGAAACACATTTGTGTGTGGTCCGGCAGTTTTATTTCACATTTACGTAGTGTTTACAATTTTTTTTTTTTCGTGTAGGTAATATCGTTTGTGCTAGATAAGTCAGTGATCTATTAATGGTAATGACAGTAAGAATTGCTGTGTATAACATTTCAGGTTATTACAATAATGTTTGTGCCAGACCACGATGCTTTTGTTTTAAAAGCATGTCACAGAAGTAGTACACAAGATGATAATTGAATATTGCAATTACTCTCTCGAAAGCTGTATCGCTCAGTTCAATGAAGCTTTTCCTGATTTTAACATAGACTACGGCGCGCTGAAGCACTGGAGACATGCCACTCTCCTCCCATTTGAGAGAAAGATATTGTATTTGCAAAAAGAAACATACTGACACACCTACAAAATTAACTGAAAGTGTGATATGCAGGAACGAATAAGACAAATATCTATAAATCTTTCTCAAAATTAGCTAGGTAGGTATTAACCCTAATTGTTTTAATATTAATTTAATTAATAGTTCTACTTTCTTTTATGACTTTCTGAGCAACAAAATAAAGCCCTAATTTTGATAAGAGAAAACTTATGGCCCTTATAGTCTAAGATCATACACCATTTGATTTTTATTTGTTTATTAATTTAAAAATAAAGTGTGTCTGAAATGAACCTATATAACTTCTCAAATTTTATCTGTCAATATGAAAAAAAAATGTGTAGAAATTTTATTTTTTAGTATAACCATACTGTTCAATAAGTTGCATTAGCAAAAAGGTTAAGTGGGTTTTGTTAGTAGTAAGTATACTCTTGGTATAGGTATACATATAAGTATTCTGTATGTTCTGCTTGTTTAGCTTTTTGTTCGGTACCTTTTATAGTTTACTATCCACTTTTTGTTTGCTATTTATTAATTTTAAAGGTATTTATTTGTAACATCCATAATTTGACTCTACGTGAGTAGTATATATAGGGAAAAAACAACAAAAGGCGTTGATCCTCACAAAATTCTTTAATATATCACACGACCGGTTTCGCTCTAACCGAGCATCTTCAGGTCAGAATCTATAATCAGTTTAAAAAATAGTCAAGATTTAAAACCATAAGTAAAATTGGAAAGTGCAATGTAAATAATAGTAATAAATAAAATGTGTAAATAACAGACATTAAAATGGACAATAAAACACTGAACTAAAACAAACGACACTTTAAAATATTTAGAATATAAAACATTGTCATATTCTGAGTGTGAAGTGTTAACATCTTCTAAATATTTTAAGGTGTCCTTTGTTTTAGTTCAGTGTTTTATTGTCCATTTTAATGTCTGTTATTTACATATTTTACGTATTACTATTATTTACGTGGCACTTTCCAATTTTCCTTATGGTTTTAAATCTTGACTATTTTTTAAACTGATTGTAGATTCTGACCTGAAGATGCTCGGTTAGAGCGGAACCGGTTGCGTGATATATTAAAGAATTTTGTGAGGTCAAGACCTTTTTCTTGTTTTTTCCCTATTTATTTATTTGTACTTGTTTATTTCATTTGCGTGTACCGAGGCACAATGAACATTACAGGCAAAAGCTAAAATGTTGCCTAAGCGTCTTTCTCACAAAGCCCACACATTTCGCTTGTTAAAAAGAAATACCAGTCAAATTAATCAAAAAATCTAAGAACTAAAAATTTATTCTCAGCGCGTAGATTGCTCTGCTTCACGCATCTGAGATGTGGATATTTACACTGATCTAATAAAATAACTAAAACCGCTTTTGCTTGCCACTTGCTCCACTAATCGAAAGTATATGTGGCAATGGTGAAACACCTCGCTTATGGGTAGGTCATTCTCTAATTGTAAGAAATGGTAAAATTGAAATTTCTCTTACGCCTTCTTTTCTACTTTATCGATTCTTTAGCTTAATGTCCTGCATCTCGCACACTACTTTTCCATAAACTATGCAACGCTAATTTAAAATTCAATGAAAGTTACAATAAAAGGGCTACGTTAAAATGGTTTTCAGGTAATTTTGCACGCCTCCATAAAGTAGAGGCACCTAACGCTAAGTAACCACCACGAGAAACATTCCAGCACTTACCTATCGTTGTAACCGTAGTCAAGATGCAGATGGCGATGTCACTAGTTAAAGTGAAGAACAGTACACTACGCAAGTAGTAACGATTCAATCCTGTTTCGAGACGAATGTATGTACCTACGTGTACGGTATGTGGAGATGAGGAAAATCGTAGCACAGATTAACCAGGCGTATTTGCATATAGTGTAATACAGTAGCCTGCGGACCACCGGTATATCTGCTTCGCTTGCGTGGTTTGCATTTGGCGGTATTTATTTCACAAATCTGAGCATTCAATGTCCGCTATTCGCTACACTTTGAAAATTACCTTAATGGTTATTTGTCCTTCGCTAATGCTTCGGTATCATATGGAAATAGGTAGGTACTGTGATTTTGTAATATTCAAGGGTAAAAATATTAAATCAGATCTTTAATGAGAGTATTAATGGAAATTAGTAAGCAGATAGATGTTATAAGACGGTTTCTAATTATTCGTTATGTTTGCTTCAAATATCATTCTTTTTGTTCGTACTTAATGGCTTTTAATCTTGTTTATATCGATTTTCATTACAAATACATGTATTAAATTCTGTGTACGCCGTGGACTATAATCATACAATATTTGATAACCATATATAATACAAAAGTAAGTTACTCTATTAAAACCAATGCTTTGTTAGTGGATTAGTAAGTATAGACGTTATACATATACGTACACTTCCCAACAAAATTAATGTTGTCGTCTGTACCGCAATGACTATCAGAACTGCTCATCATTTAAACAGGTGCGCGTTCGGCTGCCATCGGCTTATGAGAGTCGGATGTTTATTGAGGTACCTACGTGCAAAACACTTGACAATTGAAGGGTTTGATATCAAAGCAAGCAACATCCATTTTTGTCATTTTTCAGGAAGATTAAGAGAACAGGTTGGATGTAGCTTATTTTGACCCCAAAGCTAAACTTTTCCCTTCAAAATGAATGGGATATAGACTGTTTTATTCCGAATGATTATGCTAACTCAAACGGGCAACAAAAATTGCATTAAGTGGCGTACGTCAAGTACGTATTCCATTTTCGGCAAAAATGGATGTTGCCTGCTTTGATACCTGACTTCTCAATTATAAATTCAGAGAGGAAACACGAAAATTCGCTGTGGACGACGACATTAATTTTGTCGGACAGTGTATGTATTCTGTTATATTATGTTCCAGTAGTACAAAACGTGGACCAGATTATAATCTTTTATTCACAACGCTATAGTGTTTATCTCCCAAAATAAAAAATTAATTTGTCAACAAATTTTCAAATTTTTCTTCCCCAATTCGTAAATGAACACATATTAATACAATTAATTAAATTATAAACTATTTCACATTTTTCAAAAAACTTCATTACCATCCATTTCTCTTTCTTTTTCCAATTCATAACATCCGATTCTGTTTTAAATCTGATAAATTAATTTCCAATGTCAATTCTTCTCCATAATAATGCTCACCTTTTTCACATGATGAAGAGGCAAATGTTAACCTCTTCATCATTTTCCTTAAAAGCTCCCTTATTTTCCTCTGTAAATCTATGCTTTCTTTCGAATTGTTCTTCCTCCAATGTTTTGTTCTTTTCCTTTGGAATTTTCATCTTTGCTTTTTAATCTATTGGATATGGTTTCCTTAGGTACAGATCTTTAATCTCATTTAATCTATTCTCTCATTCGTCTCACCTCCGCTATTAATTCAGCTATTTCTTCTCTCTCTTCCCGTTTATGCTACATATATATTGCGAAAAATACCTTTAACGACATATCCGTCTAATCCATTTCCATTTAGCTAGTAAGTTTGCCCCACACGTTGCATGCGCCAAATAATATTATACTATGTTCCAGTAGTACAAAATGTTGCCGCATTATAATCTTTTATTCCCGTAATTTTTTATATATGACAATTCAATCGAAAGATCAACATAATTTTTATCAAAACAAAATATCAACAAAATATCTCCTTAGGATCAGCAACTTGTCAGCATTAATTCTGACATATAAAAACTTAACCACCACACAACTTAACTTGCCTTGGCGGTGTGGAAACACCATAGCAGTTTTTTTTAGTGAGCTACAATTGACTGACCTAATACAGCTTTTATTTGTTAAAGACAAAGTAACCTGTATGATATGAGATATTAGGAATATTAATATCAAGTATTATCTTCTTAGTAACGTATATAACAGCAAAAAAAAACATAATCCTGGTATTATACAAGTTGAATATAAAACTGTTCTCGTCATTGATATCATGCAAGTTGTTGGGTGTAATGTTTTTATACTATTTATTACCAAAAATTAAATAATCTTCTATTTTGTTATATTTATTATTTCATGTTAATATGAAGTATAAAAATAATATCAGTGGCACTTAAGACAGGATTTATACAAGCTAATCGCACGTATATCACTTATTTTCGCACTAGTTGCGTTCCCTAGATGTGATCGGAGAAATCAGGCTGGCCATGAAGCGTTGTAGAAGCACCTCGTTCTGTGATCACCATTTGTTGATTAGAGCAGCTCATATATGACATTTAGCAACTGTAGCCAGTTGTATCCAGCTGTATGGTTTAGCCGAGTCTGTCGAAAACAGATTTTGTGTGATGTAGCGAATAATCCAATGTTTTAATTGCCTTTATACTTTACAAAGCGGATCGTGGATGTAAAAAGGATAAGTATTTACATATCCTTGAATAACACTGAATACCTCGAGTAAAATTTTAATACAAAATAAAAGAACCGCATGTATGTACAACCCAAGAGGTAAAATCGACTTCCGAAGTATTATTTCGATTCTTCCTCCATTCATCTTCCCATCCTTTACTATTTTTGTAGCGCTAAACAGCTGGCTTTCTGTTTTAACATAAGTTTTGTATTTTCAGGCCTTTTCCCGGAGACACTCCTTTCCTAAATGCTCTCGAATTTGGCACCGTAGCTAGGTCTTAAGCGCGTCTCTTCTATGCAGGCGCCTGCTCATGGGTTTTTTAAACCCATTAATAAAATCATTGTATTTGATAAGGCCTCGCGACGTCCAAAAGATTTCTTCTTCATCCTGGTGAGATTTACATCTGAAATCTGTTGCGCCAATGATATGAATATGATTGTTTAATCAATAACCAGTCAACAGTTCTGCTATTATCTTCTCAGTTTGCCTAAGAAGAACTTTTCTGATTTTGGTTTCTTATTTTCTTCTTTGAAAATGGTTGCCTGTTTTTTTTTTCCATTTGTGGATTTACTACACATTTTTAAGTGGCATTTATTATTTGTGGCAATCTTTATCCAGCAAATTCATCTGTCTCTCTAATTTCTCTTACGTGCTTTTTTTATGGCGCAATTACTTGATATTTAACTGCATTTTTTGCGTTTTTAGAGTCACACTAATTAATAATTATCCATTTCATTCTGCATTCTTATTTCCAAGTCGGCTTCGAGTTGGTATCCTTAAATAGCGTAGAGAAATTTTAAAAATTCAGCTGCAATGGTAAATACTTTTGGCATACGTGCGCATAAAGACAAGTATTAATATTTAAGCTACTTACGTCATTGAATCTATTTTTCATTATCGATCGCATTTTTCCACGATTTGTACTTTATTTGCTTTTGTTCTTCGATAGCATCTTGATGAAGCTCACATGAATGAATGAACAAACTGTCATTTAAATACATAAATTAATAGGATTTCGACCGTTGAGTTTTCTCTAATTTGTTAGTGTTTCTAAAGCAGCTGCATTTTCTGAAATTACCTTGTGTTTCGGGTTTCCTGTCTGCGTTGTAGGCTACTACAATATGATAACCCTATTTTGGAGCTTCTTGGTGTACCTAAAAACGTCTAATTAGTTTTCGCCAAGTGAGTTATCTCGACAGACAAACATTTCTGTTTTACCTTCAATACTAATAAAGTTATTCTAGCATTGAAATTTAGATTGTGATCGCAAAGAGAGTTGATATATATCTTCTTTTCCTACATATACCTACTATTTTAGAAGCTAGAATACCAAAAGCGAAGCCTATTATTCGAAAATTAAGAGATTATAATGTTAAGATATGTAATTTAGAAATTGATATGTTGGTTTAAACTGCATCTTGAAACTACCATTGGTCAACGTTTTGTCCTCAGAATATGGCATATCTTCGGGGGTATTACTTCTGCTGCTATTGATCTGAAACTGTAGAACTTCGTCAATGAAGTAAGTCATTCTTTTTTTGGAAATCCCTTACATCTACGGGAGATAAATTTTATAATTTTTAAATAGTGATCACCTCAGTTTTAACAAAAAGAAAAGATGTAATGTTGAAGGCTCAAATAGAAGATGAATGTAGTAATATAGAAATCTACAAGGGTGTCATGACAGTTTTTAAATCAAGAAATTGTAGTATCCTTATAATCCTGCGTTGCAACTCACATTAAACTACTATAGTGGAACAAACTTTAACGAGATTAATCTATAAACGCGGTAAATGTGGGCAGTGCGCCGCGGCTGGTTAATGCATTAGCGTGTATCGCGCTCCTAACAACAGAGAAACTGATTATATCCCAGATACGACAGCCACCTCACTGTCCTTTGTTCAATATCTCCACGCAAATATGTCAATCCAATTACACAGAAGTATTCGTTTCTAACAGGGAGTAAGTTCCCGATGTATCAACTACACACTGTATAGGTAGCAAACGCCTGTTGAGATAAATGTGTCTGGATGAGTTTCTCGAGTGCATTATTCTGGTTAGTACAACAAGCTGACAATACAGGTACATACATGTTACATACCTTGTATATTGTAGGTATATATTGTTTGGTACCAAGTTGGTAAGTTTTTTATGTAATTCCTTTTAGAAATGGCTTTTGATATTCCCACTTTAAGTTTTGCTTTTGCTGCGCTTTACTTGCGTTGAAGATACGAACTGATCCAACTGATACTGAAACTTGATGCTTAAACAAGAAACTAAGAAGCTTGGTATTCATTTTAAAGAGCTAACTAACAATTAGTTTTAATTTACTCTGGCAATATTTTCCAGCAATTCATCCAAATCAAAATCGTTTCTGAAATTCTATTCTGTAAAACACAAGAACGATTACTCATGAAAAAAGTTTGAAAATTAACTTATTTCTCTTATTTTAGTCCGAATTCTACAACCACAAGCAATTCTTGAAGCCACGAATTAGAATGTCGTAAAACACTGTCCTTTTACTTTTTCCTGTTTGAAAGAATTACCCAACTAATACTTTATTAAATAATAAATATATATTTTTTCTATTAAATTGTTTTATTTTACAAAAACCTTCCCTTTTAACAGCATAAGGTATAAGGAAATACACTCCCTCTTCACTAGATTACTAAATGCTAAGAAAACTAATTCATCACTACAGATCTTGTGTATTACTAATCCCAACTCTTATAGGTCAATGAGTAGTGGGGTGTATAGTAGTAGATGGTGTTTATAATATGTTTCCCAAAAGGTTGCCGGATGGGCCGCACAACTCTTCGTGCTGTTTTATTCTGCTAAAATGACGAATTTAGAGTTTAAATTTAATTATTTAGTGAACTATCTGTTTATATCAATAAAGACAGTATTTATAGCAATAACATGTACAATGTATTGATTACTGATAAAATTTCAACATTAGAAAAATAATTAGCCTCTTACTCCAAGTGACTTCACTTACTCAAACATTTGCATTAATTTTCAAATAGTTATTCTGTATTATTTTTACACTTATTAAATCAGCACGGGTAGTATTGAGAAATTCCGTCTCGATCCGAGATTTTATTTAGCGGGACGAGTCGAGATTTCTCGATAAATCCCGATAACTTTCAATGTACAAAACAAATATCTAAACAATATTCTTATTCGTAGATGTCATGATAATTATAAGATTCTTATAATTATCTATTACGCATTCTTATTAATAATTAATACATGCATTACAGATGTTATTTCAAAAAAAAAAAATTATCCATTTCTCTTTCTCATCTCTTCCTACTTAAAACAAAAATATTATGTAAAGCATTTAATGCATTTCCTACCCCGATGTTTAAAAAAAAATATCATGCAAGAAAATAATCTGCTCTTCCTCAATTCTACAAATGTAAAAAAAAAAATGATTGAAAACATTTTTAATACATCCTCTCTTCCTATGTTTCGAAAAAAAGAAAAAAAAATATCATTTAAACAAATCATCCTCCTCTCCTTCTCACCTCTCCCAATGTTAAGAAAACATGATTTCAAACATTTTTAATGCGTCCTCTCTTCCATTGCTAAAAAAGAAAAAGAAGAAAATCATCACTTAAAAACACATCATACCCTTCCTCCTATCACCCCTTCCAATAAGTGTTGGGTAGCATCGAGTAAAGGTTTCGGAACAAACGAGTACTTTGATATGTTCCGAAACGCTGCATTGGTTCCAAACCATTTATGATGCTTCGGAACCCAGTACGAATCGAGTTAAAGTTTCGATTCAGTACTTTTCGTTACACGCAAGATGTTTTTTTTATTCTTATTTTGATACGTATCTATAACATATTTTTACCATATTTTATATGTTCCACATATTATGAAATTGTAATTTTGTGAGAAACATATTATTAATTATTAGGAACCCTAACGCTTCTTCACGCCAAGAGTTGAAAAAAATATAAAATATTTTAAAAATATAAAAATCCAAAAATTTTAAAAATGAAAAATTCAAGAAATTGAGAATCTAAAAATTTTCAAAAAAAAAAAATAGAAAAAAATGTTTTTTTAACTTAAAAAAATAATAAAAAATATTTTTATTTTTTTAACTTTTTAAATTATCTCAACCCTTGTCCTGATTAAGATGCGCCAGAGTTCCTGTGTAGTATCTGTCTGTTTCATAGTAAATAAGCAAACAATTAGGAAGTGCTTATTATACTAATTCCCCTTATAGGTTACCTAACATTCAGACAAATGAGTATGATTTAACGTTTGGGAAAACCGACAAATACATTATGGTTATGTGTCAAGTTAACTAGTCCATAATAATTTGGATTTACCAAATAGATAGGTATCTACTTACAATAAAACTTTATAATCATGATATAACATATACTTATAGCATAGCAAAGAAACAGAAAAGATAACTTGATATCGGAAAGTTTAAGT
The DNA here is from genome assembly GCA_004143645.1 of Protaetia brevitarsis. NCBI lineage: Eukaryota > Metazoa > Arthropoda > Insecta > Coleoptera > Scarabaeidae > Protaetia > Protaetia brevitarsis. The sequence continues at coordinate 350,518 of RXPK01000205.1, forward strand.
GGATTCATGAAAAGATTCTGGAGTCTTTGTGAATTAGCAAAATGTTTCAAATAGGAGTTGGTAGCGATTTAAGAATTTTGCAGAGCTTATTTCATTTTTCATGTTTTTTTTTTTTTGATTATTTGAAGCATTTCTAGCTGAATCATTAGTTATTCAAATTTAAGTAAGATAAGTATACCGGTGTAATCAGATATATGGGGAAAGTGGAACCATTTATGAATTACAAAATTGTAACTGCATTTCCCAAATGGTATTATTTTATAAGCCGCGCGCTATTTCACTTCCGAAAAAAAAATGATTGGAAATTGCGTAATTACCTTTTGCCAATATATTTCCAGATATTTATAAAAGGAAAGAGTACTGTTTGTCTTCATCTTTTTATGATAATTTGAGAACAAAAGGTGCAACTGCTCTCTAGACGGAAAAATGTGATTACCGCTAACGGACAAGATTACGCTTTCAATGTAAAAATCCTGTTTTAGAAGTACAGTGATAGGAGATAGTGACCTTTGGCATCGTACTAATAGTTCCATTTCAACTTTTAATCTTAGAAATTGATAATTTTAATCAAATTTCTTGATTTAAGTTGACTATTACATTTAATTATTTTTTTGCTCGCTGGAAGAAGGCTAGTAACTTACAATTAGCCGAAATGGGAAGTGGGGAAATGCTTCAATGCAGTAAGTAAATTATAATTTTGAATTGAGTTAATTAGGACGTACTTATGACACTTTACTTATGACAACGAATTGTCACGCGACTTGTACTGAATATGTTCTGTTACTGGAATGAAATATGAGAAGCGCCATCTATGCGTCAATTTCTGTACAATACATAAGTATCTACGCTATTTTTTGACCAAAAATATGTGTTACAGCGATTCAACTAAGTGGTTCTCAACAATTAAGTAGAGAGCGCTGAACGTTCAAAATATTTGGTTATAACAACAAAGTGTGACCGCAATTAAATGTCTCTATCCTTTTCTCTTCTTCATATCCGAAACGCATTTAGTGCAAAACAAGTCATTACGATATTGGTGAACAGCTCTAAATCTCCACTCCATGTTTGACTATTTTACTTCAGAACACTATGTACATTTACCATATTTCCTTTTGATGTGTCAAGGTCAATTGTAGATTGTATCCACTACAGAAAATGCGAATTCTTTGCTTAGCTTCTCATAAAGTAAATAAATATACTATTGTAGGCCGATTATCTTTATTTAATTTATCGGAAAAATGACAACAACAACTTGACTTTTTGAAAACAGACATATCAACAACTTTTTGAAATTTAATACTCCTTGGAAACACTGTCAAAACTCTAATGACGCACGGCGCTCACAGCTCGGCCTCTCCTGACAGAGCATTGTCTCAATGCTTCCGTTTCAAGCACAAGGTCCGTTTCTTATCTCGTCACACTCGCTAATATCATCACAGTTTGGACATCTTCTTCAGACATGTCTTCTCCAAATCTGTATAATGAACCCACGGCTTGATCCTTTCAGGTGGTAAAACACTTCTATAAGGTTTCTGTTTCAACTGGAAACCTGGAATATCGGTAACCAAATAACGATCATTGTCCAACACCTTGGCAATTTGATATGGACCAACAAACTTCTTGTCCATTTTCGGATTACAGTCACTAGGTCCGGTTTTACGTATGGATATATAATCACCCTGAGAATATTTGTGATGAGGTCTTCGTTTCTTGTCGTATCTAATCTTGGCAATGTCTTGATTTCTTCGTAATGTTTTCAGTAACTCTGTTCCGAATATTCTCTCGGTCTTTCCTATAATCTCGAGTTTCAATTGCTCTTCGAGTAATCTCTTCTAATTTAGGAACGGGGTGATATTCAATTTAAATCCAAACATGATTTCAGCTGGACTGTATTTTGTCGACTTCTGAATTGTTGCGTTCAATGCTAATTGAACCTTAGGCAGCGCAAAATTCCAAAGTTTTGGTTATTCTATCATCTTTAGTAACGCTGGCATAATAGTTTTATTATAGCGCTCGATTTGTCCATTAGATCTCGGCGTTTGAACGGCAATATGGACCAATTTAATGTGTCTTTCTTCACAGAAGTTCTTAAATTCTTCACTAGAAAAAGCAGTCCCACGATCTGAAATGATTCGCTTTGGATTCCCAAATATATTAAACAGTTTTTCTAAAGCTTTTAGACATTCCGATGAACTAGTGGTCTTGGTCGGTCCAAAAATAAGAATTTGGAAAATCCATCAATAACACAGAATATGTGTTTATGTCCTTTTGATGTCCTTTCTAATGGGCCTAAATGGTCCACATGTAACGTATCCCATGGTCTATTTCCCTTTTCTATGGAATGTAATAGAGTGTTATTCGTATTTGCCTTATAGTTGTATTCCAGGCACTTAATGCAGTTACTAATGCATTTTTTAACATACTTGCGCATATTCTTAAAGTAGAATTTACGCCTAATCTCGGCTAATGTTTTGTCAGTTCCTAAATGAGCAATCTGTACATGTGTTTTTACAACAACTTCTCTTTTCATTATTCTAGGTACCACAAATAATCTTGCCCCTTGATGCTCTTTCATGACGATTCCATTAACCAAAACATAATCATTAACTTTCTCGCCATTTTCTATCTTCACCTTAATGCCTTTCAGTTCTTCATCTGTCAACTGCATTCTCGAAATCTCATCTTCAATACCTTCCTCGATGATATTCACTTCGAAAGACCTGCTTAGTGCATCTACATGTTGCATCATTTCCCCTATCCTATGCTCCATTTCATAATCGTATTCGTGCATTTTCAAACTCCAACCTAAAATTTTCCGGTTCACTTCCTTCTTTTGTAATGTTTGTTTGAGTGCATTGCAATCAGTAACAATTTTAAATCTTTTCCCCAGCAAATAAACACGAAACTTATCGAGAGCTTTAATAACAGCTAATGCTTCTAACTCAAAACTGTGCAGCTTTTCTTCAACTTCCGAAGTCTTCCAGCTTGCGTAATATACAGGATGTAACTTTCCAGCATGCCTTTGAAGCAAACATGCGCCTAGGCCCTTAGAACAAGCATCGGTGTGCAGTTCAGTTTCCTTGTTTCTATCGTATAGTTTCAATACAGGTTCATTTTGCAAGTACCACTTCAATTCATCAAAAGCGCGTTTCTGCTCTGCACCAAATACAAACTGATTACCATCTCGTAACAAATCAGATAATGGTTTTGCAATCCGGGCGTACCCTTTAATAAATTTTCGGAAATATCCTGTAAGACCTAGAAATCGTTGTATCTCGCGACATGTTTTAGGCTCAGGAAAATTTTCTATTGTTTTCATTTTCACCATTCCGGGTCGAACTTCTCCAGCGCTAATGTGGTATCCTAAATAGTTTATCTCGTTCATCCCAAATTCACATTTATCTAACCTTAATTTCAAATTGAATTCTCTAATCCTAGCCAGAACCTTTTTCCAACATTACGATGTGATCTTCAATTGTTTTCGTATGAATCAATAAATCGTCCATATAAATTTCAAAATTTTCATCTTGAACCAAATCTTCAAAAATGTTCGACACAAATCTTGCAAATGCTGAAGGCGCACCAGTTAATCCGAATGGCATTTTCAAAAACTCATATTGTCAGACGATGTTACAAATGCTGTATATCTTATAGAAGCTTCATCCACATCCACATGATGATACCCATTTTTCAAATCTAGTAATGAGAAATAATTTGAACTACTCAAGTTGTCTATCAACTCTTCAATCACAGGCAATGGGAAATTATCTTCGATAGTGTGCTTATTTATTTCTCTATAATCAACACAAAGACGGTATTCATTGTTCTTTTTTCGTACTAGAACTACTGGACTGGCGTATTCGGAATTGCTCGGTCGCACGACACCTTCATCTAACCATTCTCCAACAATTCTATTAACAATTTCTTTTTCATGGTATGCTAAACGTCTAGGCTTCGCAGCAATAGGCTTCATTGTATCCAGCTCAATTGACAACTAGTCTTGGTTTCACGTGCAACGGATTGGACGTTTCTTTTGGCTCACTGAGTAGGTTAAACAGTCTTTCAATATAAGCTTTTACTTCACCTGGTAAGGCATTGTTAATGGCAACACTCGCTGCACTAGAATCGACCGAAATTTGTAGTAGTTCTGAATCAAATTCAGAAGACGAAGTTTGCACTACTACATTCGTAGGTATTTTTTCAAAAATAATACTGTCAGCAGTGACATTCCAAATAACCGTATCTAGAAACTGTCGTCCAATTATAACGTCAATGTCAATCGCATTATCCGGCACTACAATCATTGTAAGTTCATACGAAATATAGTCTATTAACGGAGTAAACTTAGCTTCTAATGAACTGCGCATTTGATGTCGATTAAGTCCAACTAAAACACTATCTTTCGGAACACAGGGCAAATTCAACTTCTTGACACAGCTATCTTTTATTAAGTTAGCATTTGAACCAGTATCGATCAATGCGATGATCGCTTCAGTACCAACTAGCAACATTTTGTGATATTTAGTTAAGTTCTTACTAGTTATCGTATTCACTGAATGACGTTGGTTTTCTTCGTCCCTTGTACGAGATTCAGGGCACTTACGCGATATGTGACCAGGTTTACGACAATTGTAGCATAAAATGTCTTTAACATCAGTTGGTCGCGTCGTGGTTGTTTTCGAAAATTGTCTATCTCGCGCATCCTTTGAATTTCCCGCACTGGGTAACACATTACGGTTTGTATGTTCAATCTTTCGCGGCGCACGTATACCAACCTCAGATTGTAAAAGTTTCATTGTCGCGAATAAGTCTTTTAATGTAGTATGCCTAGCCATTACAAGTTGCGTTCGTAATGTAAAATTGTCTATACCGCGAATAACATGCGATATCGTTTCAGCTTCGGTCCATGGTTGCCTTTCTTGCTAACCGACATTTTCTCATGAAATAGTCTTCAAACCGCTCTGTACTTAACCATCTTCGCGCGCGTACACGGTCCACTAAAGTTGCAATGTCCTCTTTGACTTCAAACATACTAAACAAAGAAAGTTTAAGTTCATCCCATGAGCAAGTTGTTAATTCACTAGAATCATAAAATTTCCTCGCGTTACCGCTTAGTTTGTTACTCGCCAATATTTTGATTACACGGTCGGGTACGTTGTAAATTTCACTTAGACCATCTACACACTTTACCCAGTCTTCAATGTCTATCTGACCGGATTCGCCAGTAAATACAGGAATTTGAGCTCCGATTTCGCTGAAGGGAATAGATGTAGAAGTACTTACAGTTTTGCCGGCCAAACTTTCTTTTAAATTAGCAATTTCATTGTTTTTTTCCTCAACCTGTTTTGTAAAGGGCATCCAATTGCTTCCAAATTCTTTGTAAGTCCATCGCTGCTGCTGATTCTGCTACAGCCAAGTCTCTCTTCTCCTCAGCCTCTATCTCACGTGCGTTTTGCAAAAGCTTCTCACCTCTTCGACTCATTTCTACGTTAACGCAGGAAATGTTCCCAATGACAAGCTACACAAACACTGTTGTCCGATACAAAAAACCCTCACAACCACGGATTATCTATATCGGGTCCAGCAACCAGTATTCTGTGTATTGTAACAAACTATTTTACTTGTGTTCGTGGATCACTTTAATATCCCACTTCTGAAAAATCTGTAGGCCGATTATTTTTATTTAATTTATCGGAAAAATGACAACAACAACTTGACTTTTTGAAAACAGACATATCAACAACTTTTTTTAATTTAATACTCCTTGGAAACACTGTCAAAATCTCTAATGACGCACGGCGCTCACACTATATACAACAATTTCTCTAAAAAATAAAGCTTTACGGAACTTTAAGCATGATAATTTTATAATAACAGTCTCATCTAGAGCTTTTGGTATGATCATATTAAAGCACTGTTTATCATCACCATCCTTCCTTATAATGTGTGGCTAATTATGTTTACAAAACTATGCGCATAATTTAGAGCTTCAACTACATGTAACCGCAAAAATGTATTCACTTCTTATTTCTTGCAGCTATGCAAATTCAAACGGCATGAATAACGCCGGCTACGCTAGGAAGCTAAACACTTATTGGTATAAATAAAACATTGGCTGTGTTAACATTTTAAAATCATGTAACAGCTTCCTTGGTGGTAAATATATGTTGATTTAAAACGATTTATCAAGATCAATTAATACAGGTAGTTGCGGCCGCGAATATTTCACAAGGGTTCTACGTATATGGGTAAATAATTTTATGTTAAGTGTACGGTTTGAGGACAAATTATTTTACGATTTAATTAATCAGTGTCTATACTTATTTACGATACTACAGACATGTATGGATATGTATGTAAGTTAAATTAGGATGCAAATTGAGAAAGGTGTGGATAGACAAATAACCGCTATATAGTTTTCTACTTCCGTAAACATGAATACACTTGTTTTGTTATAGTTCCAAGATTGTTGCAAGAAATGTTAGGTAATATTCTGCTGCAAAAAATAGCAATTATATATTTACAGGCAGGTGCAAAAGTGTTGTTGTGCCTTATGGTTTTTTTTTTGTGACAGATTTGCTATTGCATATGTTTCTAGAAAATATGTATGATGGCTTGAGCCTAAACTTAATGTTGAGGTAGTACCCTGAATAATTCTGAACGACCTACCTTGATGACTGATATGCCCTTACTTTTTCATTTGCCTCAACCTTGTTAAAAAAGAAAAGCTTTATAGATTGACAACAGCCTATTAAATCGCCTCTGCCTAAACTTGAGATATCGCCAATCTTTTAATGTTATGCTACCTGTGTCGACGGATGGATGGCATCAGGAGCAAACGATGTCACCAAAGGAGACTCAGGGCAACTCAGGACCACTTGTGCAAACCTAAAGCACTGAAACAATCTCACTCTGATCTGGGTGTCAGGTTATAAGGAAATTGAGGGCTGACGAACTTGGTAAGAGAGGACTATAAACAAAAACGTATGAATCAGAATTTTGGGATAACAAAATAATTGGCGCGAAATCATACGAGAGATTAGATTCGAACGAAACACTTCATAATAAAATCTTTATAGGAAATACATGTGGAAAGCGAGCTAGAGAAGTGCTACAAATGATCAGGAAACTTCTCGGCACTATCACAGGTATGATGACCGGGCAAGCTGTAGCGAAAGAACATCTGTATAATGTCGGCGTGTATAATGGGGACTCAAAACTGCAAACCATGTGGGAAAAACCAGAAACAGTCAAAGAGTGACTGAGCCGGACAAGTTCGTACTAAAGAAGGACACAGGAAGCTTCTTCTACCAGGACCTCGAGAGGAGGGCGAAACTGTCTTGAAGATGTGTACCAGACAAAACCGTGAAAACGTTAAACTATCCTTGCTGGGGTACGACAGCTCGATCTGCAGTAACCAAAAATAAATATCTGGCGCCCAGATCAGCAAACTGAGAAGACAAAGGAAAATGTAGAAAGATATGTTGCCGTTAATGTTCGCGAAAACGAAGTGATTATCAAGATTTAGATCTAAACTTTTTGCCGAATTCACGATGGGGATCCGCAAATTATTAATTTAAAGTCACCACACTGATTAAGCATTTCCATGCCTCTTTATTCCCAAATATTAAAACCTATAACTTTGTAGGGTTAATATGTAAACAATGAGCCAGCAACGTCTCATGAATAAGTGTGATAAATCGCAACAGAATTGGGCTTAATACAGCGCCTTACGGTACACCCTTACTAGCCATACAGAATTCGATGCCGAGACCTTATCCTAACGAACTGGGATCTAAGAGAGACATTCAGAAAAGAGACGCAATGCCCCACTTGCCAAATCCCTTCATGGGCAATATTTCAAGCAACAGTGAATGATTGACAGTGTCAAAGGATCTTGTCTGTAGAGCCAATTTCGTCATTACACAAAGAAGTGCCGTTGTACAGCTATTGGATACCAGAAAGAAGCTTTTGTTTATAAAGATAGTAGATAGTAGTAGATTTGTAGATAAACTGTATCATTTACATTTGTAATACTCGCTCCAATATTTTTGATACAACAGAAAGGAGACTTTATTTATGAAAAGCTAAATAAATACAAATCATCCTAACCCCGTGCTCCACCTAAAGTACTACACGAAACTACCTATTCTGAGTACTATAGAGATTCCATAACAATTCAAATGTCCCTACTCCAACTAAATAATTTCCCTACGTTTGTTAATAACAAAAATATAATACAGTAGCCTCGCAATTATCTGAATACTACTCAAATATGTGAAATGTGATTAGTTCACATAATTGCGAGTCTACTGTCAATCGGTCAGCTTTCGGTCGACTTTTGTTGTCTCCCAGCATTCGCCAAGGAGTAAGGGAATACCGTGGCAAAACCATAGTCTGGGCGGAAGGGAAGGAGACTGATGGGTCTTAAATCCTTGAATTCCTGTAATGATACTACGTTAGAATTTTCCGCCATGACAGAATAAGTAATACTAATTTCGGGCACAACAGTAATATATCGTAAAATGCAGGTTGCGTGGCGTTCCCATGCAAACTTTTTGCTTTTTCATTAACCTATGTGATCTTCTTTTGCGTTCGGCATTATTGAAAGCTGCGAGAACGATATATATATATGTATAAATACACATATTAATTTAACTCACAGATTAGCAAAATTAGAATTCATTGATTCTAGTGTGTGTTAATTATTTATTTCGTTTTATACTCCCCAAATCCGTTCAAAGAAGCTGAGCTTGTTAGGGCAACTGTAGGACATTAAACTAAATGTAATGCATAGTATTTTTCAGAAAGCAGTTCAGTTTTATGGTTAACTTTTAAGGCTAATACTAAATAAATTATATTGCCAATATGTCTGAAATCCATTTATAGCTACATAATTTGCATTTCCTAACTGTTATCGGACGGATGCTGTTTATGTAAATATTCCGTTTTATATATATTTAATTAATTTAAAATGAATTAATTTAAATTTGCAAATATAATGTGGAAGCTCATAAATATTTACATTATTATTTATATTATTCTATGAACACGGCTTTTACAATTTGATCTAATAATGAATACCTTAAGCACTAAGTGATTTTGACAGCTTGTACTTGTAAAAATATTTCATGGACACATAGAGTTATAGAAAATAACCAACATGCAAATTTGCAGCAAAGTAGGGTTAATTCTAGGACCGTCAAATACAAGTTCAAGTATTGTATTATGCCATTTAACTGTGGTAATACAAGCCATATCTCTAATAAATTTAATTACAGTTATTTTTTTACCAAAATTCAGAATGCGTTGGGATGCCTATATTTCAACGAATGAGGTATAGATCACATGACTTAAAAGTTACGTTTAAACAATCCAAATTACCAACATTTTAAATTTAATCCAGTGGAGGATATTTGTTATTCATTTCAAATTATGTATTTGTAAAATTATAATTATTTATATTTTTGGACTGTAAGAATATTGGCAAGTTATTATACAAACTTTGACTTATTTTTCTCTGATTTTTGTAAAATATAAAAAAATTGAAGAAAAAAAACATTTGCTTTAAACTATTGAAATTTACAGCAAAGTAATATGTGGTAATTGATACCTAATTAGGTATCTGAAAATACGTATCATACTGAATGTTTCCATTTGATAAATATTATTTCTCGTAAACAAAACGTGTCCAAATAAATTATTGAGTAGTCAAAAAATGGTAAACATGATTGTGTCTACATACATTTTTTAGGATAAACAAGATTGATTTTGTCTAAAGCCATCGAACTCAAGTAAATGGGTTTTTCAAATATGAATATCTTGCCCTTAGTGTCCACATTATACCTTTGAGCCCACAAATCTTAATCTTACTGAAGATGAAAAAAATTGACGCTAGGGAGTCTCTAGTGTGCTCAAGTTGGCAACACATGTTACATATGAATTTTGAATTTGTAATCATGGTTAAGATACTTTATTATTTACGAGAATATGCCTTTTTAGGAACTTTTCTTCGTAGTTCGATACATATTTATCAATAAGAAATGCAATTGAAATGTTAACTCATATTATTAAGATTGCGCAACAGATTATTGGCAGACATAATATAAAATATTCGATCATTCCACGCTGTACGACATTTTATCAATAAGCTAGCATTTGGCCCTCGGTTGGTAATGGGAGCCCACGCGTTCCCGAAACAATTGTCGCAATATTTTATGTGTATATTACTACTCTACAGTCCTTGTGATATGTTTGTGTAGATTAGTGACAGTTTATTACCCACAAAATTGGAAAGAATATGAATTATTTAAGAAATAGCGTAATGAGAATCTGTCACCAAATCTACAATCAATGACAGATATTTCAATGGAACTCGGATGTCGTGTTGCCAACTATCAGAGTCTTTTTGTAAGGCTTGGCCGAAGAATAAGTGTTTCGTCCATTTTAAAGTTATTCAAAATTAGTGTTTCTGGACTGAGCAGCAAAGATACTTCTTTTTTAATTTGCATTAGCCGAATGCCTTACGGGGTATCGTCTAGTGCGAGTTCGAAACTCGCTCGGGTCAGTTGCGGTAACCGGTTTCTGGTGGGGCCGTAATGATGGTTAGGAGGGAGATTCGGCTCTGAGCGGATTGCCGACAAGCAATAAATTGCTTAAGCTTGATCGAGCCCTTAAAAAAACATTGATCTATTACACGTTGCTGTACACACTCTCAGATATTCGAAACTGTTCTTAAATCGTGTTTTTGACACGCTACTTACTCTATTTCAGCAAATATGACATATATGGATTATATATTACGCCGTCATTACAAGAAGCGCAAGCTATCCATCTTCTCTTCAACAATAATCACCTACTTTCGGTTTAAATATTACTATGACTTTCGAGTTATTGTTTTACTTACCCCAAAAGTTTATTTCGACATTGAAGTAGCTGGTTCTTAATTGTAACGGCGACAACAGATCTAAATGTTATGCGATTGCGATTTCATTTCACATGCATCTAGTTCTCAAATTGTGGGTTATGCCACAAGTTACATACTTATATTCGATACCATTGCCATTCATAGACAGTCATTTTTTTTGACGTTTTTCCAGTGTTACTAAAGATAGCTCAAGTAGTATCGGTTAACAAAACGGGGTAAACATTTTGGGTCAATATCTATTTTGTCATATTATTCAAGAATATTTGAAAAGATAATATTTCTGAGAATGATGTCCTTTAGGAGTAGATTCAGAATAATAGTCCTGCATCAATTTGGTTTTGTTAACTTTAGATCTACGCAGGATGCTCTTTTTTAGGCTTTAAATCACACTTACAATTTTTTCGACAGGGGAGCACAGGTTTCCAAGCATTTGACTCTGTAGATCATAAGCTCCTGCTCGATAAATTGTCACTACGGCATAAGAGGACGATGTTTCCAGTGTATAACACCGTACTTGAATGGCCGTAAACAGCTTGTTCTAGATAGATGTGATGACCGAACCGCTGTCTACTCCTCTGCTGCTGAAGTTTTGTGGGGTGTGCTGCAGGGATCCCTTTAGGGCTCTCTTCTATTCGTGTTATGCGGTAATGATCTGTGTGATTCCATTTTAAAAAAGGGCTAGTTATGGGTCAATGCTACAGTTAAAATAGAAGGTGATGTGTCTTGCACCGGTTCTAATTACGCTAATAATGACTTTGCGATGCGATGAAAATCTAATTATATTGTATAATATATATAGGTAATATAATTATTTTTAATATTTAATTATTAAAAATATAATTTAATTATTAAGAAATGTAAAACTGCCTCCCACAACAATGAGATGCTGGACTGATGCATCACCATTAATTTGTTTACATAGTGCATTTCGCCCGTTTGTTCAAAGTTCTGCTCACTGAATTATACTTTGTCCAAGCTGAGATATTACATTAACGTTGGTACGTTATTGATGTTTTACTATGCACCAGTTCACCTAGGCTGTAGTATGGTATAATATTATGGGGATAGTCATCCCACTTTTTCCGAGAAGAAACGAACAGCTCACACCAACTTTAATCCAGATAGAACCACCTCTTACCTAGCTAAATTTAAGGCTAATCAATGGTTTAATTTTACTTCCTTTGTTCATCAAATTATCATTATCATTGGAAACGTGTGAGTTCAAGAGAGCTGCAAAGGGTTATTTTAAAGAGAATTCTTTGTAGAGCATCTTTAAGTATCTGGGTTATGGTAGTGTGACGCTAGGTATTTTGACACTGGCCTAATGAAAAAGGGAGCAGCTATGCGAGGACGGTAAGGCTGTCGGAATTTAAGGAAACGCACAGGTTGCTTCTTCAGCAGTCAAAAGGATAATAATAATTTGCGGCTATCAGTAATAAGGTCTGGGACTCCTTCCCAGATCCTTCCAGAGTAAGGTTTTAGCCATGGTTTTTCCTTAATTCGTGCCCATTGATTTTATATAAGTGTATTATATATAATCAATGTCCTTGGCGAATGCTGGGAGATAACGAAAGTCGTTGTTCCATGGGCGCATTTAATAATTGATAGCTGACCGATTTACAGTAGACTCGCGATTATGTGAACTAGGAGCGTGCGGAGCACGGGATGGGATGATTTGTAATAATTTAGTTTTCATAAATAAACTGTCCTAATGAGTATTTTTATTTGTGCATGTGTTACTGTTCTTATACTTTTTATTTTACCTGTATTTTTTATGGATGTACCTACTGTTTCATTGACGAGGCTGATATCTTTACGATCAAATAGCAAAACAGAATTATTATTCACGTAGCCAAAAACGTAAATATAACGTTTGATTGTCGTGTTGTTAAACTTTAGGGGTATAAGTTGGTTAATTTGAAAATTTTTGATAGTATAAGCTATGGCTTGTGATCTTGCGCTTGTGGTATTAGCGTCAAATAAAATATTATTCTTAACTAATGCAAGTCCTGGTAGTATCAGTCAAATCGCTTGCAAACAACTTCTTTCTCTTTAAACCTATTAGCACAAAAACGTCTAGCACCGTGATCCGACAAAGATAGCTTCCACTTTATTGCACCTCGATGGTTTATAAATAGCAATCAATTGATTACATAGAAGAATTAAAAAGAACACATGTATCGTTAATGTAGACGGTTAAGATTCTTTACATTTAAATGGTGGCCGTTATGGTTAGTTAAAAAGTATTGTCCGCTCCTTTAATACGTGTCCAGTCCATATCCTGCAGACAGGTCATTAATTTTGATAAAACTAATGTCGTTTTTCGCCATTTTTAGAATCAGTAATATGTCGCGACAAGCGAAAAAAGTTGATTTATAATTGGAAAAGTACTAAGGCGTGCTGCACGTGTCAGAGAGGCTCGTTGGTGTGCGATCTCTCGTAGTACATACATATGACCGACTTATTATTTTATCGGACTGCTATATCTATAATACAGTTATTGGTATGTCTTTTATACTTTTGACACAAGATAATTTATCGATAAGTTTATGCGTGTGTTTAAGATATGACGATTAATATATACAAGCTACAAAAAAAGGGTATTGTTATTTTACAAACCAATAGCACTACAAGCACATGCCAATAGCCTTCTAAGAAGTTGCTAAATACCAGAGGTTATCTGCCTCTAAATACTTTTGGAAAACACATTTGTATTCCTAACGCATTTGTCATTATTACAACAATTAAAAAACATGATATGGGCCTTCATATCGGAAAACGAATAGGGAATTTGACTGTTATTCCAAACATGATGGATAAATGTTTTTACTGAAACATCCTAAAATACCCAATTAAGTCTTATAAGAAACTTTTAATCAGTGATCACTATTTTTTTTTTGCCTTTGGTGAATGTGTATATCAATCCAATGATGACAAATCTTCATTCTGGTCAAAAAATTGATGCTAGCATTAAGCGTGACTTCACATTGATGTCAAACCGTGTCTATGTATCTAATAATGTAACACAGGGTGTGCGTTAATTTTTAATGAATTTTATTTAATCTTGCAGTACATGATCTGCAAGATTTTTTATGATTTACTTACAATTAGTTTTATCTGTAATATTTGAAGTAGAATTAGCAAGGAATTTAATAAATTGTAAAAGAAACTTTGTATGTTTGAAATTATTAGGTTTATGTAAATTAGGAAGCCCATGAATTTTTGGTGAAAGTACGTTATTAATTTTGATTTTTTTTTGTGGTAATACTTTTCTGTTCCCATGATTTGATAAGATCATTATTTAGCTTTTGATATTTTTTAGTGGGATCATTAGATAATTTTTAAGTATTTTGATCTGTGATTGAATTATTTAAATTGTTATTAATCTGTTTTTTCTCTATTACCACAGTTTTGCTGCTTTTGTCTGGTTTAAGTACAATTAAGATTGGATTATTTCTTAAGAAGGTTTTACTAATATTTATATATTGTTGCAATAAATTTTGTTTTTGAGTGTTTTTTTAATTGAAGAATCGAAATTGTCAATTGTATTACAAAGTTTTGTTCTACTGGAGTTTTTTCGTCCTCTGGACATTTTTAACAGCAGACTCTATATTTACATAATTTTATGAACTGAAATAGTTTTTTATGTTTTGACAATCAATGCATAATTTGGATAAATGAATAAATTAATAAATATATAAATGTCGCTAACCATAGGTGGGAGTATAGTGTGTGACAATTTCACACCCAATCGTTCTGATTAGTTTTTTGTTGTAATTGTAATAAGTAGTTCATTATTTATTAAATTTTGTGTTTTTTCTGATGTTTAAATTTTATGTTTTTTAAAAATGAAGTTCATATATATGTTTAATTTTATTTAATAATAAGCTACTTGCTAAATAATTTTCTTGATTTTGATTTTAGTGAATTCTATGAAATATTTTTTTTCAACTGCTTGTATAAATCTGTCATTAGAAGATTAAGAATTTTTTATATAAATGTGACAATGTTTTTCTTTAATTTAATTTTAATTTACTATTTACATTTTGTTCATTGAAATATATGTGTTGTTTTAAATTTTGAAAATTTAGGAAATAAATCTATTCGATTGCATTTCAATGAAAATATTCTTCGATTTTTAATTTTAAAGATTTTCTTGAAAATTTGAAAAGCATCTTCTCCAAGAGTATCATTTATTTGCTTGAATGTTTATATGATAGCCACCTCTTCCATTTTTCAACCTGGCAGATAATTAATGCATATACGCTTTCGCTTGCTGATTACGGGCTTGCTATATAAGTTCGTCGGTGCTCTACTGTAGCACTGTGGAAACGCGATGATCGCTGTTCGTGGCCCGGAACTTTTCGTCTTCATTGCATTCCCTTCACATTACAATTACATTCCGATTCACCGTTCGTGTGTATGAGACTTTAAATGTGTTAAAATAGTTAACAAGTCTAGTCTTCAATAGTTTAAATATTGCAGGCAGTATTGATATTGATCTATAGTTGCTTATCTCATTTTCATCATCATCAGCTCTTAATATTGATAAAACTCGAGCTACTTTTATTCGTCTGCGCAACATTTCTTCTCCAGGAGGCTATTAAAATAAAACAAATATAATTTTCTTTAACACAATAATAGATAAAATGAATTGTAAACGACTTCACTCATAACTTTTAGGAATAAATCGCAGTTACATATTTACTTATTAACCTTATCTGGCTTACCACTCAATTTATTTTCAACCTTTATTTTCTGGTTTTTGCAAATAGATCTGAAACCACCTCGATCTCTTAATTTTGCATAGCATTCCTAATCAGCGTATACAACGGCAGTTGACAATTGAGATTACTTGCACAGTAAGACTTTTCAAGCGTATATAACTGCAGCTATTGTATATTATTCTCTTTGGTTTTATTTTTTGTTACGTCCTGTATAATCCATAACTGTATGAAAATTTGTGCTATTTAATAAGACGCTCGTTGAATATTCGTTTAGCAGAAAGGTTAACTATTTTTGTTCCTAAGTATATATTACATGTAATGAATAACAGATTAATATACCATAAACACCATAAGACAACATGTTGAAGAAGATTTGTAGTCGGTAATCTAAACAAAATGTACATTTTTTCTTAAATATAAAGTTCGATATCAATATTGGATAATCTATCTTTCAAGAGTTCCTTTTACGTATATATGTTGCTATGTTCCTGGATTCCAGAATGGAACTGTTGATGAAGTGGGATATACGCAGCCCGTAGTATCCAGAATATTTCATGAGTTGCTTGAGCAGGTTGTACAACAGTGCGGCGTATGGAGCCGGTTCCTAAGCACAGAAAATCAAGTCATGCAAGCCAAAGAGAAGTGGTTGACCAGGTTTCGTTTTCTAACAGCTATTGGGGCTATTTGAGGGATTGCACGCGCATTCGCATAGAAAAACCAGCCGATTTTGGAGATAAATGTGTAAATCGAAAAGATTTTAGCAGTAATTAATGTGCAAATCACATGCGACCAGAATTGTGTTGAGCTGGACCACCGATTGCAAGAGCTTCTAATAAAAGTATACCTAGTACCTACCTAAGGATATAAATGTATTTTCTCACCTTGGGCTCGACTTAGTACAGGATTTATGTCTGCATCCATAGCTATTAACATTACTTTCTCCCAGGGCAGAAGGCATATTGTTCACTTGTTTCATAAGGCTTTAATTTCCATCTCCTTACCAAATATACTCACATATTCCTTAACGATTTCAGTTAATGCAGCAGTTTTCTTCTGTTTCAGCATTGGAACTTTTTTCGAGAATCGCCGGAAATGTTTGGACTCTTTCAGCGATAAACATCACCTCGGTAGTCACATCTTCACTACCTTCGTGTTCACTATCTATGTCTGACATTTTAAATCTATTAATATTCAACACTCCACAAAAAAAAAATCAGAAAGATCAACATCAACTCAATTCAATTGCAAACAGTTTTTATTATGGAACAATATAAACCGCTGTCGCAGAATATACAAGCGTTGATTACACACTGCAACATTCAACTGGTTTGTCGAATCGCTAATCTCTGTGCCTTTTACTTTATTTATCCGAAACATTTCTTTGCAAGGAAAAGGTGGAGATTATGAACACGAATTATAGCAAAACCTTTTACTTCTACCTTTTACATGAAAGTAAATGCTTCATTTTTGTAAATATGCGTTTATAATAACAATTAATAGGCGAATTTGAAACACGCAATATTTTACTAGAACGGCAATAGCGCTCAACCCATGCTGGTTACTTAAGTGTTTTATCGGAAAATATAGCACATAAATAAAACTAGGTAAGCGTAAGTGTCATCTGTTAATGCGATTCACCTTGAAATGGCTTTATAAACATTAATGGTCGTTATATAACTACACAGTATCGTGTTTCGAACGATGGAAAACCGTAAATATCCGTGAGCCACTGTTATCTTGTAGCGATTATTTAATATAAAATATCTCCTTGTTTCTCGAAAGACTAATAGGTCACGGACATTGATTATATATAATATAGATAAACCACGTCCATAAGAGCCAATGGCAACGCTTAAATTTGAGCTTTTGGACCACGCCGCTATAGAGCCGCCACTGTTTTCTGGTCCAAAATATAAGTGGCATATCTAAGATCTCAACCTATGTTAACTCATTAGCTTGAACAGTGTTACGCTTCTAAACAATAGATGGTGCTGTTTACTACGCATATATATTGCCCGCACCTTATATGAAATATTCAAATTGTAAAAAAATGCAGACAAACTATCGATACATTCATGCCGCAGTTGTTATTATTATTATATTGTTATCATGCTACCATGCTTACCAGTGTAGAGCAAATATCTCTATCTATCTACAATATAAAATAAATCGTACAAGACATATAAACGTAAGGTGAAAATCAGTATAAGTCTATGTTTACGTTCGGTTTTCGACGAATATAGAAATACTTTAATTTTAAATTTTCATTGTAAGATTGAATAAATAGTATTAGTAAACGTTTATTTACATAACATTATTAAGTTCTCACTCCGGTTTTTCCCTGAAAAAGTATGAAACAACCACAAAAAACATTTTTTCTCCTAAAAAAGTCTGTGTCGATTTTAAGACATAATAAGTTTGTTCGCGTCGCATGAACTATTTGCACTTTTATGCACTTTTTAGAACTTTTGTGTGCAAAAGTGCATAATGGTGCAAATAGTTCATGCGACGCGAACAAACTAAATAATTTATTGAACCAAGGACACGTGTTTTGCATGTTGTGATAACGTAGGTATTTGTAAACAAATATTTTTTTTATTTGTTCGAAGAAGGAGAGGAGTGAATGTCTTTTCTCCTCACTCGATCTAATGTCTAAGGGTCTGTTATTTATGAAGTAAGCTCTTTATAAGGCGAAAGCAAAGAGAGATGTCTGGAATTAGATGCCAGTATTTCGGATGTGGGAAAACCAGGCGTCTTCATAAAAATCTACAAATGTTTTCATTTCCCGTGAAAGACGCGGCTCGCACAAAGGAATGGATTTTAAAATCCGGTACGTATACGACTGTAACAATTGCTAATAACTGATTATATGCTGAACAAAAACGTAAATATTTATGTTAAAAAAAATCTTCTGAGATTTTCTCATAAACAGATACTATCGACTCAAAAAAAGATAAATAGGGAAAATAAGCTATATCGAAACATAAAAAGAAAAATACATCTCCTTTAATCTACCAGCCATTGCGGGTGTGTAGATTCTAAGATTTATTTTCTTATTGAATTCTTCTGCGTAAACTTGTCGCATAACATCAAGGGGATTATCTTTCGGAACGATTGTCGGCATATATACCGTTCTTTTATTGTGTATTTTAGCTGTCGACTATTCGCGGGTGTTCAGATGGTAATCTGCTAATACTTAAATGCATTCTTTTATAATTATTTAAGGAAATAAATTTGCTGAAGTCATTACTAGAGTTGGACAATTGTCCGGTGGAACAGATACGTATTGCGATGCGGGCCTCAAATAATGTAATATAAATAAAGCAGATCAATCGTATTATTGTAATTTAGTATGTATTTATAAAACATAAATCATATTAATAGAGATGTGCAAATTATGCTTGGGGAACAAAATCGGACAAAGCGGGCGAAGAAACAGGCCACAGTATTTCCATTTTATATCACTACATATTTAGACACATTATTTTTTTTTACATTTTATAAGAAAACCAGGCACTGTTGTTATTAACTTGCAACTCTACGGTTCATCTGCTTTATTAGAGTACATGAGTTGGAGCGCACGTTCTGAATACGTTCCTGCAGTGCCGGAAAATTTGCCCAACTCTACTCATTACTTCGATTACAAAGGTTTAGTTTTATATGAATTTCTTAATGTGGATGTATAAAATAATTTATCAGGCATTTTATATTAACAAAGTCTAAAAAAATCTTATACACTTTGAAAAAATTGTTTCTTTCTTGATGTTTTATTCTATTGCTTTTTATGACAGCATAAATCGAATTACAGTTACTGAAATTTCTGCATAAAATGTGGATTAGATGTTTTAATTTTAAAACTTTAAGAATTAAGATGCTTTATCTTAATAGTATTATTGAAAATATGAACAATAAAAGACCTATATTATACCTACATGAAATTGTTTTGGTAAACCTATTATTAGAAAAGAAAAAATATTTAGTTATAATTATTTTGTTGTTTTCGGGATTTTCATAGAAAATTTGCCCTTTTTAATTGAATGAGAAAGCAAGTAAACCGCTTGTTTTTCAATATTCTTACTTTTCATATGAAATTATATTGTAGATTATAAGTATATATTGATTTAAGGTATTTAAATTTTGATTTAAAATTATTAGTTGCAACACAATTTGTACTCGATATTTTTACCGGCAAATATCACATTTTTAACATCTGTTTATTACTTTTTACGTATCCAGATTTAGACATGCAAAAAAACCACCTTTGTTTTTTGTTCCGTAGATCTAGATATACAAGTTGTAAATTTAATGAATGTGCACTCTCCGCTAGAGTACGCCTATGTAGTTAGGTTTTCATAAATGCTAAAATAAATCTCACGAAAAATTTAATTTGAATATGTAGATATAAGTGACATCTAGTGACACTTTAATTGACTATTTGGTAAAGTGGCTGTTGGTTTATCTATATTATATATAATCAATGGTCACGGAAAACTAGTTAGATTTATAATCGTTATTTTGTGAATTCTCCGTATATATCTGCATCGCGTGATTGATACATCGCAAGTAATATTTAGAAATTTCTGAGAAAAAAATATAATGGTCATTTCTCATCATAGCGCAGAATTTCTTTATTTATGTTGGTTTTTTTTTTTAATTCAAAGTTTTCTGGGTACTACACGATTATCTATATTGTGGAATATTATTTTCAGTGTATTCTCGTAAATTAATTATGTAGAAGTAATGAATGTTTGAGATAAATCAGGATAGTTTCTTTGCTTTACTTTACGCGTGCACACACACACGTTCTAGTAGGTATAGCTCCTTCAGTAAATAGAAATACATAGACGGAAACTGACTATTAGATAATATATTCCTGTACCCTCATAGCAGCAACATGCTATTTTAATATTTGTAATACGTAGTAATATATAGCTATGTCACATATAAATAGTATAATACCATAAACAAACAAATTAAATTTGAATAGTATAATAAAGGCAGCTGGATTAAACTATACACTCAGTTCTGTTAATTTCTTTTTTTTGTTTTTCATGACCAAAAATTGGGTTGATCTAAAGTATTTTCTCGGGTTCTATAAAGAAGATTTGAACTTGAATCTATTTAGTTGAATTAAAGTTTCCACTTGTTCTAATTAACAATGAAAATGGCTCCTTTAATATTACTAGAAAGTTAACACGTTTTTTTTCCATTGAACCAGAAAATACGGTTAGATAGACAAATTTGAAGCATTAAATCAAGCTACCTTTTGAGTTTGGAAGCTGAAGAATTGAAGTACGATAATAGTACATCTATTTTATAGCAGTTTTCTCCCTATATAATCCCGTAACACGTTAAACACCTACATATATTACAGAAATTTTTCCATAGATGGCGCTTCTCGCATTTCATTCTAGTAACAGAACATATTTAACAGAAATAGCAAAGTAAATATGATTATAAATATTATAGTTCTGGTATATTTATCAGATAAATATCTAACAGGAGCCGTGATCGTTGAAAGAGCGACTCAATTAACAACATACTACGGCGGCGGAGTAATTTTTGTGATCAACCCCCAATATACGGGACTTTGCATAAAGTAAAATTTGGTTGGCGCAACCAAATCGTTTTTTTTTTTCGTGTACAGAGAGAGTTGTGTTAACAAAATATAATTTTTCGTGCGATACGTCCCAAAGCCTTCGATTGACCCCTTACTAGAGTTATCATAACAATAAAAACTTGTACTAACTAAATACCTAACATTTTTTTTGTGCTATATTTTTTTTATAGGAAAGCAGAGAGTAGGAAAGAGTGCGCCGCCTTGAAATACCACATGCTTAACGCCCAATATCGTTTCAACATTGGCATCGGCGCTTATTACAAGGTCATATTATTAAAATGATTTTTTTTTTATTAAATTAACATACTTAATAAACCTGCTTTCTTTGGATATCTTGTTAATTAGATTTAAATGCTTTTTAGAGTCTAAATTTTGAGCTATAGTTAATGCCTAAATATTTTATACCCTCTATTGGTCTACATCCTTAGTAACTGAATTCTGTACTACTACCGATTATAAATTATATCTACACCCAGCACACATATATTTGGACTTATTAATATTGATACTTATTTCATTTTTATAAAGCCATATATACAGTGCTTCTGGTTTTATATTCATTATATCTTCCATGTTGCTACCACTTATATAGAGCATCGGGTCATCACTCATCAGCAAACATGCACCTATTACACTGTTTCACGCACAAAAACATATTATTCATATATGTATGTGTTTAATTGATTTGGTTCTAGAACCTCACTAAACTTGGTTTCTGTTGCATCTGATACACTACTGGTGATGTTATCCGGATCCACTATCCGGAACCTCAGGTTCGAATCGGCCATTTGAAATGTCGTATCTAGTGCAACGATCACTAAGATTTGTTGAACACCTATGTAATGCGACGTAAATGTATACGTAAACTAATATTGAGTTGATAACTTATTGCTATGGAATCAAATTTAGAGTCATTTAGAACAGTTTTCAAAACCAAATGAACAAGTAATTGAAAAGTCAAGCGTGTGTTCGGTTGCCTACTTTACAGGCGAATTTTGAATTTGATAAGAATAACTATTGAAATGGACAATTTTAACATTATGTGCTAAATATTGCCTTAATTATAATGTAAACTTTATTTTCTATGTTAATTCAAGCTTACCTAGTATATTTATGTTTGTATTATATATTACTCGGAGATTTTTCATTCTTTGGGATGTTTAATGGTAACTTTTGCTGTATTTTCCTCAAACTAGAGAAAATAACAATATCTTAATGTCGGTTAGCGATATCTTTCAAAATTGAAGTTGGCCTGATAGCGATAACAATCGAAGGCTGTTTACTGGTAAATTTAGTTTGAATCCTCATTCGGCCTGTGGCCACGAGAGACGATGGTTGTATTGAATTCCTAGAACGATTTATACACCACACTTTAAAAAAATATCAAAGTTCCAAGAAGGGTTTATCTAAAAAAGTATCAATATAACTCTTCTACTAAATACCTGCAAAATTGTCAAGAATTTCCTATAAAATTTCCTACGAAGAATCCCGACCAGATTGCCATTCCATGCTATTGACCGAGACGGGGACCCTGTCCAACCGAAAGTGCAACCTATACCCAGGGAACGGCATTTCCGCCCGGCTTAGAATATCCCTGCTTCGAAGCCAAGTCAGTATTCCTTTAAGTATACCTCACCTAAAACAGAAAATAATTAATCAGTTTCATTTCAATATTTTAACCAGAAATAAAATTGTTAATTTATTTCACTATACGTTAATTTGGGGTTAGATTTATATCAACCGCCATTTGGTTTATTTATTTTAGGAACTTTTATATTTAAGGGTTGTATTGAGAAATCACTGAGTGGTCTGTGATAAAATAGTTACGCTTAACAAATATCGATAACATGATGATCGTTTTCTTCTATTAAATTTAGTTTTTGCTATTTCCGGGCAGATGGCGCTCTATTTTCAATTAATTAAATTTTAATCTGACATTTCCATAACCTCATCGCCTTTTAAAATGTCAGGAAAGTTCGAATACGTATTTTTGTATTAGATAATTTGTTTTATATAGTATTTACTGATCCCAACATACGTACCTTGTGATCTAAGAGTCTCAATGATGATGAAATCTAGCATTTGGAAATTAAATAAATATTTAAGCTTGTTTTGGTTTAAAATAATCTTTTATTTGTACGTTTATTGTTCTTACGAGTTTCAATAATTACTTTTTTTTTCAAATTTTAATAATCCGAGAAGGGGTTTTGGGGGTGCGCCTTTAGGTAAAAAAAACTGCCTACTCGTTAGTAAGCGTCCGGATTACGATTTTGACAGGCAATCTAGTGCTTCTTGAAGCGTCGCGTGTCACCTAGAAGGTAGGAAGTCGCTTTTCACACTATTCTTTCACTTATCAGAGAGGTCGCTGGGTGAATTGAAATCACAATTTTATTTTAATTGTTTTTATTGAAAAAGAAAAAAGAAAAAACATTGAATACAGATAAGTAAATTATTAAACTATTTGAAAACATAAATTTAAAAAATAATAATAATTAATTATATTGAACTAAAGAAAATGAAAATTTTGAAATCCCGAGCATTTTGTTCTGAAAAAATACAGCATTATATCTTCTCCGGATCCAAATCCGAGAACCGGATAGTGGATACGGATCTGAGAATCGGATAGTGGGTCCGGATCCTAGGATCCGAATAATTCGGATCTAGATAATTGGATATTAATTTTATCGAATACCAACTGCAATACATACTACTAATATATTACGCTATGCGTTCTGTTACGTAAATAACACAAAAAGCAGCTTTGACAGGTATAAACTGTCATTGCATTCTCATTTTTCTGAACTGATTATAGCGACACCATCGTATTTGATTTTTTTTCAAGAAATAAAGACAACAGACAAGCAGATGGCACTATCTAGCTTCCACTCTGAGAAAAAAAGGTGTATTAAGACAAAATTGGGTTAATATAAACAATAATAAATTGGATTAATACAACACATAATGCAGTATTGAAGCAACCTTTAAAAGGTTTACACTTAGTGTCGTATTAACTCAATTTGTTGTTGTTTATGTGCTACTCAATTTTGCGTTGATTTTACACAATTTTTCTTCTTAGTGCATTCGAAGCAATAAATAAACGGTATTATTTACGATCTTTACCTACCCGATGTTCTCTTCACAATGAGTCCAACCTGGTCTAACTTTTTTAAGAATCGATTGACATTTACTAATACTATATAGATTTTTGTGTGATGAAAAATATGCTTCTTCCAGCACACAATTCTCTAAAGCTCATAAATCAAACTAATATATTGGGACACTTTTACAGTTATTTTTCTCCTACCTTAATAGTGGAAAATTTTTAGAAAAAATAATAAACTTAAAAAGAAAACAAATTACGTCTCCTTCGGAAAACTAAAGAAATTTAAAAATATTTTCAAAGGTGTTTTCATGACCATATTAACTAGTGCAGTTCTATTTCTCTCAGCTCTAGAACAAACCTGTTCATTAACTTAATTTTTCCATTAAAGAATATAATGTGAAATGTCAAATAAATACGTATCAAAAAACCGAAATATACTTATTATTTCAGTTTAATTCTAGTACTTTTAGTACTCTCTAGCCTAATGCTCTAATTTGAATGAAGATTTTTGTCTGTTTTAGTTTTCAAATAAGATACGAACCTGTACTTTTCTCAATGAAAGTTATTCTAAGAATAAAATTTAATACTTATGTTACATATCATCGACATCGTAACGTGAACGATAAGATCACTGTCACCGATCTGGTATATGTATGTATGTGTAGCGTTTGGATATACATTTACGTAGTTGAGTTCTCGAAAAAAACCTTCAATTACCGTTCCCACACATTACACACCTTCGATACGTGTAACCACGGCGCTGGGCCGCGTTATCAAACTCCGATCAACAATCTTAATTTAAGCTGGGCAAGGAGGGACGCCGCAAACCAGCGATACCACCACAACTATACACATACGAACCTATAAGCACTAGTAGCTGTAATAGCAATGGCTTTAAGAGAGAGTGGCATTGACCATGAGTGATAACTGATTGGGTCTGCAGCGCCGCGGTCGCCGGCGTACAGTTTACTAATTAACGTGCATCGCTATCTGCGCCGATATCGGGCTCCACTTGATATATGGACACGCGTTCTGCCCTCATTAAGACGCCAGCCAGACACGATCAGCAACTACCGCTGCTGCTGGACTCTTGCTACCGGTCACATCCAGTGTCAACCCGCGCTACCGCGCTCTCTTCTCTTGATTAAGGCGTTCGAGACTAATGCTGGCCATTAACGGGGGTAACTTCAGGTGTGATTGCCATCGAGTTCACTAATAACCAAACTCTTATCGGTCATGCATCCAGTACTTCCAGTGACTCTCCTGTTTCTACAGGTCTGTTTTTTCTTCTTTAACGCTTATTATATAATATTATATAACGAATTTTTAAGTTCAAGAAGCTTTATTGTCTTCTCCAGATAAAATGTCAAACGATTTTTCCTGTAGCTAGCAATACTGAGAAGCTATATTCGTTCTAGTCTTTCGGAACAACTCACATCACTATCATCTTTGCATTTATAAACGTAGATGAATGTGTGTGTTATACAATAAATTATACAAAACTCCCGTTCAAAGTTGACGCACCACTACAAATACCGTTATTACATTTTTACTTTTCTAATCCTTTTCAAATTGGGCAATACTATAAATAGATATTATAAAAATAAGTAATACAAATAAATGGGCTCTAACGTACACGTTTATAATTTAATGTTGATCGTTGTAGGAAAAACACAGAGCTGTTTCTAATTCACTATCGCGTAAAAATAAGGCGATCTTGTGAAAGTTTGAATACTTTTAGGAAGTAGCAAAAATTGATAGTCTATTCTAGGAAAACTTAGTACACATTCTGTAATTATTTTACACTGCCAGTAAATGCTTTTACTAGCATTCACCGATAAATATATTTAATTTCGTAAAAATTCTTCTGCGGTTGCGAATAGCGTCACTGTCGAATTTATTCCGCTGTGAATTCACTTCCAATAACTCCTGGCTGTGGATATGTAACACGTTCCAACTCCAACATAATATCTTCGGGCTATAATTTGTTTTTCTATTTTCAAATTTTGTACCACAACAAAACGTGAATACTTGATAGTCTAAGTAATGTATACGACATGACGTAATCATACAAAAAGGGACATTCCTTTAACATTCCATAATTATTAATTATTTGTGTTAAAATTTATTTTTCCTCCTTCCTTATTTCCAACATCTCTTTATTTAAGATTCCACCAAAAGCCATCATGATAGTGGTTGATGTTGTGCCTGGCTGGATACTGGCGGTCATGAATGAGATATAAATAACACAGGAATTTCCAGATGCGTTGAAAGTAGCTAGAATAATTTTGATCTTAAAAAGTGGCAAATTCCCAGAATTAGCGGCCTCCTACAGACCATCATCTATGCTTAATACTATCAGTAAACTGCTAGAAACGTTCATAAGGGGCCGATTGGACAAAGAATTTGAAGAGAAAGGCGGCCTGCATGAATATCAATACGGTTTCGTAAGGGGAGGTCGACTGTCCATGCGCTAGGAAAATCCATGAAAATTATAAAAGATATGGGTTGCTCTTGTGACCATTGATGTGAGGAGCGCGTTTAACTCCTACTATAGTCTAATTATTAACTAACTTCGCACGAGGCAAATATTTCAACATCTGATTAATATCATATCGAGCTACCTGCGAAACAGCAGGATTAGGGAGGAGGAGGAGGAGGGGGGGGGTACTCCTAAGCAACGGGCCTGATGTTCCGCAGGCCTCTGTGCTGGGATCAACACTGTGGAATATCCTTTGGAATGGGGTTTTGCGGCTGGAGCTTGTTGTGGATGCCACTACGATGGCCTTTACGGATGATCTAGCTACCAATGATGAGGTTTCCCTGATGAATAATGTCAATACGTGCCTGAAATAAATTAGTGAATGGATAAGGAACCACAAGCTTACCTTGGCGCCAGAAAAAAAACTGAGGCAATATTTATAAGGCAAGGAAGAGAGATCACATGAGCTTTACTATAGATGGCACGAAATATCTGTGCGTGGTCTTTAAAAAAAAGGAATTTCGGCCTGCACGTGGTAGCAGTCACGACCAGGGCGGAAGATGGGCTTCCATCGGTAGAATCTTACCCAACATCAGGGGGCAAGAAGTGGTAAAAAAGCTTTGTGGAGCACTGCACAATATCCTACTATATGGAGCTCCTATAGCTATCGAGCTATAGAACCGTGTCTGCGTAAGCTCTACAAGTGATCACTGGAACATTACCCGTGGATCTCATGGCGCAAGAAAGAGCGAGTTTGACGCACGACGCACCGAGGCACGTGAGAATTCCTATAAGATATGACAAGAGTGAAAAGGCCCATCGGACAAAAAAGCTTATCCGGACCTGGTCCGAGTGCAAGCATCATGTAGGGCTTACCATTTGACACAGCTTTTAACAGCTGACGCACGTTCAGATATTACGCTAAACGCTTTGGGAAAGACGCTTCGGATGGGTGTATGCATTGTGGCAAACAAAACACGGCAGAGCATACCATTTTTGAGTGTGCCCCGTGGAATGACCCCAAGAGTAAGGTAGAGGAGGAGACCGGTGTTTTAACTCCCAACAATACGGGGCCCTCATTATTTCGAATGGCGCAAGATTCATGCTATGCTTAATATCATCATAAGCAGTAAGGAGTTGGAAAACGCGACAGGCAAAAGATGGTCAGGATAACCGGAATGGACCTAGATTAAACTTATCCGAATATGTGACCATACAGTGCTCTCGTGATGCAGAAATCCAACAGGATGATTCCGGGGAGCACTGGTAGTAGAGGTAGTTCTAGTCGGCATACCAGTCTTGCACACACCGACAGGGGTCCCACACTATCGCTCAGTCCAAGCTGGCGATATCCATAAAGGATTTCCATTTACCAAAAGAAAAATAAAAAAAATTATTTATTTATTTAGGGGGATATGTCTAATTCCTAAGAACCCTGGTGTAGCTGTCAGTATATATTTCGAACTTTTATCCTTTACCGCGAAACTAAACTTCACGGATAAAATATAGAATTAGCAAGTGAAATATTAGCAGTACAGATGACTGCAATATTTTATAACAGCACTTCACATATTTTAGGTACTACGCTCAATGTATTTCGAAATATTATGCAAATTATTGCATATATAATCTGCACAAGTACATATACAAGGTGAGGGAAATGTATGGATCCATTCGAATATATTTAATAAGACTTCTCACATTCAATTAATTCGGGAATTCCATAAGTATATTTATATCAGACTCAGACTTCCGTTTAGCCGGTAATGATGTTAAGTTTTCTACTTTAAATGAAATATCTTATATATTTTTAGGAATTTCAGTAGACCTCTGTTTCAGGAGCACATCATTAAGATTTAGCACCCCTATGTTTGATTGTTTTTTTTTAAATTAATGTTTATGTCTAGTTATCCATGGAATTAAAATTTTGCGCTTGATTTAAGCTGTCAGAGTTAAGTTTGTAAATGTTCAAATATTAATAATGATTCACTTATCCGAAAAAGAATGTTGAAATTCTAATGATGATTGGGTTTGGCGACCGTGTTATAGCGCATGAAGAAGTATGCGATTTATTTAATAATTTGCACCAAGGTCGGCATCCAATAGCATAATCTGTTGTTGGTAAAAGCTTTAGAAGGTTTAACTTAATCGGAAATGTTAGAAATTTACCGAAAAGCGAGCGACTAATGAAGATGTTGCTCAAGTGATTGCTGTAGCAGTAGACTAGTTTCCACAAACTTTTATTACATCCCTCGTAGTTGCGGATCAATAGTCAAAATATTGAAGCACGAAAAGTATCATTTATGTAAATCAGAATTAGTGCAAGAACTATTGGATGGCGATTTTGATCGTAGAATAGAATTCTGCGAAAGAGTGTGAAAGATTTGCAATAATGACCAATATTTTACATACAACTTGCTGTTTGTTGACGAGGCTACGTTTTGTTTGAATGATACCGTTAATCACCATAATCGTCGATATTAGTCAATAGATAACCCACAGTAGAGCGCATACACAACATTCGCAAACAATTAAAGTTTGTGCTGGTATTTTCAGGAATAGTATTATTGGTCCTTTTTTTTCGTTCATGGTCCACTAATTGGCAAATTCGCAAAACATATACAGGACCTTTCATTTGAAATAAAAACCTTAATATCATTTCCGGCCAAATCAGAAGTCGGATTCGGATATAAAGGTATAAGATAAGTCTAACCCGTATGTAACAAACGTTAGTCACTCATTAAAACTTATCCGTACAACAGTGTAGTAAAAATTCATATATTGTTTTAAATACCGCGAAAAAGGTAAATAAAATTGAATATCACAAAATTACAATAATTTGAAATAACTAGTAAAATATTGCTACAAGACATGCTTATTTATGTTTATTAACATATACATAAGTCATCCAAAATGTATAAAACTTTACTCTAGTAAAGACTAGTTTGCATAGATCTGCCAAGTGTCCATTCATTTGCTTCATACGAATTTTAAATTACTGCATACTTAGTACTAAAATTTAATAGTAAGTGTTTCCACAAATTGTACTTCAATGCTAGTGTACTACAATGTGTAGTATAAATATTTGTTGTCGTAGTAAACTTCTCTGTATAATTAGAAAGAGAATCTATGAGCAGAATAAATCTAAAATTATAAAAAAATAGCTAACTCTACAAAACAAAGTCGAGAACCAAATTTGCATATTTATATATGCATATACCATACCATAACTGCAGAGCATTATAGAGAACAAATTCTAACACTATTTCTAAATAGCTTGTATGAAGATGAAAGTTGGTTCTGGATATTTCCAACAAGTTAGTGTTCCGTTACGTACTATACGGATTATAATTGATTACTTACAATAATTTTATGATGATGAACTAATTAGTATAAATCGATGGCCAGCAAATTCACCCGATCTGACAATGTTAATTTCTTCTTTGTGGATATTTAAAAAACTAAATATTCCATAAGCCTACATAATTCGGCATTGCATCAATGATTTCTGGAGAAATAAATAATATACCACTTTCAATACCACAAAAAGTGTTCAAAAATATGAGAAGATGGGCAAACCTGTACTTGAAAATGATGGACGTTTTCAATATGTACTTAATAAATTGAACTGTATTGAATATATTGTACTATGATCTTGATAAATAATATCAGAATTATGTATCATAAATTGATAAATCGGAGATAACTTTTTTTTGTTTAATCCGTGTTCCATGTGTAAACATTCAACATAATCAGTAAAAAGAAAAAACAGGTGAACCAACTGTTCAGTGACGCCAACTTAAATTTTGTATTGCCAACCTCAATCACTTTCAATTGATCACTCTATAGTATTTTACTTAGAAATTCGAAACAAAATCAGTGTTTCAATATTGCACCAAAATTTCTCACTCAATCACACATCAATGAACAGTTATACCTTACTAGAAGCCTCTTTAACTTTGAAAGAAATTAAAGGGAAAATCTTGACTCAAGGAAATTTTTAGTAAGGTTATAAACAATATAAGCAAAGAAATATGCTTAAAAAATTGGTTTCTTACTCAAAGAAATACGTACTTATATCTAATAGAAGGAATATTTCTTTGATTATTTCATTCGCTAAAGGTACAATCGCTCTGTATCTAAGCAATACCAAAGAAACCAGCATTTATGCAGTTATCTCATATTATATAATTTACAGTAGACATCTGTGGAATCTGGGAATTTCTTTCAATTAGAGAATAATGAATTTACTCAATTACCGTTTTAAAGTGGCAATTATTTAATTGCGTGATATCCAAGTTTTATACTTACGGCATTTCCGACAAACTATCGACACCCAGATTTATTTTATTGGCCATATCCGCTTCCAATAAAAGGAAAGCTTCACTAAATTGGGGTTGTTTGAAATTTATAACACGTTTGAGTAGATGCGGCAGTAATTAGCACCCTTGCGGAACGATCAGGATCCAGGTATAATTGTGCGTTCGGGGAATGAAAGAGCCACGTAACCCAGCAGCAGCTAGGTGAATAAAAATGAAAGGGATACTCCAGCCCTTAGGGATTCATTAGCGTTGTACAACTAAATTTAAAGTGTATAAATGACTATAATACGGTAATTGTTCTGAATATCCCTTTTTAGGAAGCCATTTTATTGTATACTATAGCTAATGTATATATTTAGATATTATAGGTATTTCCGAATGGTTAAATTTAAGACATAGAATACACACAAATTCTTTCTTTCCTTCAGTTTACATTTCAACCAATTATAGAATTAGTATTTCAAAGAGCACACTAAAGAAGATCAATACAGATCTATCAACTGCGTTGCCACTAGTTCAAGCACAACAAAGAGAAAGAACTAGGTTTCTCTTTCTTTGTTGTGCTTGAACTAGGACCATTTAAAAATGTTCTGCCACAGTCACACAGTGCATCAAAGACTTACTAGTATATTTAATAAGCATACTCTGAGCAGTATTATATATGCAACTTGTATAGACTGAAAAAAGTGAGAGTGACCAGTACATTACTTTTAAAGTTCATGGTCCTGGGAAAACGGTAAGAGTTAATCTGATCTATACAAAAAAGATGAAAATAGTGCACTTTCATTAACATTTTTTTAACACATTCATTTACACCTATAGGTGTAAATTTACTCCAAAAATATGGCAAAATTACCCCAAAAATACATTTGTGGTTAGCGTAATCCTTATTTCTTAATAATATTCACTTTGTTAATTGAAGAGTACTTATTGTTTAAGTGAAATTAATGGATTTGTTAAATTAATAAACTAGAAGTAACAAAATAATATGATCGCTTTTTATACCAATTATTTTGTTAATTTTCGCAATATCTCTAAAATAAACGAGATTTTATTAGTTTGAAGGTTTGTTTCTTGATTGCATTAACGACAATACGTAAATTTCGAGGGATGTTGGTAGTGGATATAATTTTTACTGCCATGTCGACAGGCCGATGTCCCTCTTAACAATAGCTTTTTTTGAGCCAGAGACAGCAATTCGTAAATTTTGAGGTATATTCGAGATCTTGACAGACCGACGGCCTTGTTAACATTAGGAGAAATCAGAATATTGCAATTATAGCTAATTAATTATTAACTCGATCCAGTTAGATAGTATAGCTATAGAGTAGTATAAAGTTTCCTAGTATAAACCTGGGGGTTGGGAGTACCTACCAGGCGCGTCCCCGAGGTGGTGGATAGGGGAAAGGCCATCTTGTCAGGTTTCGCTCAAGACGAGATGGTTAGTGGCGGCTATAAGTTCGTCCTCTCTGCTTAAAACCGGAGCAGGATGAATGAAGACCGTTGCCGTGAACCATTCCCCATCGCCCAAGCTGTCGTGTTCGTGGTTAAGGGCTTGCACAGGGTTGTTCAACGATGCCAGTTGTTGCTACCGAAAGCCTAACTGTTAGACCAGGTCCCGAAAAGGATGGGGGGTCTTGGCTTAACTGCACGGGCCGAGAAGAGACAACCTCAATAAAAACCTAAATGCTAAGGTGGCGGACTAGGCTGAAGGGATGCGTGGCTGGATAGAAGACCAGTCTATTGTCCAACCTTGGTGCAACCCATTGTATTTAGCCTTACTTCTGCATGCGGGGCTCTGTGGAGGTGGACCTTTTCTTCCCTAACTACTTGTGGGATCAACCATGCAGGAAGGACGTTTATTAGCGGGACGACACCGCTAATAAACGGGAATTGGAGCAGGACCTCCATAAGAAGCCTTCCACTTCCAAAGTGAGAGTACCTCCTAAGGAAGGAACAAAGGGAGGAGCAACACGACTGGAGTAGATTGCGGATCTGGATCTTGGGAGCACGTGAAATCGAAGAGGGACACCTACCTAACCTAGGGCCTTCTGATATCCTACACTTTCTGAAAGAAATAGGATTGGAAGGCCAGCTGTAAAACAGCAAGAACAGGGCACACAATACATGTTTTAGGCCGCAGTGTAATATCACCCTTCCAATATACACATACATACACATACATTCCTAGTATTCATATGCAGTTGATTATACCTATTTGCTATCTGTAAAATATTGTAAAATGTTTCACAATATTTTCCAGAAGATTGCGCTGCAATATTTCCTAAAAATTTTATTGCTCTTTTGGTAACTGCGATATATAAAACTGTAGCGACGTTGTTTAAAAATTTCGCACAATAGTAAAAATTCTTACTACAATTTTCGTCCAATAATGAAGTGTAAATATTGCTGTGCGGATTTTTCTCTGTGTGAGATTGTAGCTTACTTATAGTATATACCTATAACTCCATCTTGAACTTGAATGGAAATGCCATCAAATGGTACACTGATAGCTCCAAAACGGCAGAGGGGACTGGGATAGGAATATATGGGCTTAGAGCCCACATATTTCGAAAGCTTGGGAAAACATCCTAGTATATTTAGAAATTATTGAAAGCTGAAGATTATCATCAGGTCTGATAGTCAAGCAGCCATTGAGGCGCTGAGCTGATATGAAATCAGTTCCAAGATGATCTGGGAATGCCTAGGGAAACTAAATGAGCTAGGCAAAACGAATAAAGTAACCCTCCTGTGGGTTCCGGGTCACACAAAGGAAACAAAATAACGGATAATCTCGCAAAAGAAGGAGCTGGAATACCTTTTGTAGGGTCTGAACCCTTTTGCAGATTAAGTAGCAGTGCAATACTGAAGAAACTGAAAATAGAAATGGAGCAGAGAAAATCCAGTTACTGGGAAAATCTCCAGGGAATGAGGCAAAGTAAAATTCCTCTGGGAACTTATAACCAGAAGAGGTTTACAGAATGCATCAACCTGAGTGAAAACAATCTTTGCATATTAACAGGAATACTTTCAGGCCATTGTAGACTGAAAGGACACCTGAGTAAGCTTGGATTGGAAAAGGAATCTGAATATAGATTTTGTGGGGAACAGGATGAAACACCCATTCATCTCCTCTCAAACTGCGTAGCACTGCGTAACTCGAGATAGTTGCACCTAGGAGCATGTGAAATCGAAGTGGGAGACTTACTTAGACTGGAACCCTCTGACATTCTTCACTTTCTGAAAGGAATAGGATTGGAAGGCCAGCTACAAAGCAGCAAGAATAGGGGACACAACAGATCTTTAGGTTGCAGTGTAACACCATCCTTCCATTTATATACATACATACATACATACATACATACATACTTATCGTTCCTACGAGAAATTGAAAATCCCCTATGTGTAGGTCCTAAATGACAGATTATCTCAAAAACAGATATAGATTTTTACTCTATGTAAAATATGTAAATGTAAAAATATCCGGAAATCGATTGGGCGGGTATAATTTGCGGAGCCTTTCCCATCCACGAGCAACGTGTGTCGCTCTGTTGATAATTGAAATTGAATAGATACAGGAAAGACACAGCAAATATTCTAGGGAGTACATAATGTATGTAATGAAGTAATGAGTAGTTACATTGCAAAAGTGCAACAATTATCGAAATCCAGTGTACCAAGGAAAGTTAAATAACTATTAATCGCTTAGAATAACTTTTTCCACACTACAACGGAAAAACAAATCTCTAAAATGAAGAGATCCAAATTAAATAAAGATGAAAAGAACCACGATCTTTATTGTGTAATTAATTTTATAAAATTGAAATTTTACACTTTAATTTATTGCAGAACAAGCCACCTTTTAATATGCCAAGTAGGCAACAAATTATAAAACCTTATTTAAAGCTGTTTTTAGCGTCAAGTATTCGTTTTATCAGAAATATATTGTTCCGGCAATCTTGTGCTTATTTCCAACAAATGTTTTATTTGCGAAACAAGCGAATTTGAAAAATGATGAAAGTGTTATAATTTAGAGTCCATATTAATTACATAGCTGTGGACAATGATGTTTTTTGTTTAATTCCTATCCACAATAGAATTAAATAATTACGCATTCTAAAGAATATAATGTATTTTACTTCCTTACTGCTCGGAATCTTTTTTCAGGATGCAGTATTTCGTTTTGTGTATTATCAGTTTATAATACGAATAGATACGTTCTTCTTTCTGTCATAGACACTATTGAAGTAAGATTCCTGTTGAAATCGATAAGCAAGTAGCAATGTTATGCGTAACTCTTTTTTTTTTATTGTAATTACATCTTGCGCGAGTTCGAGGGCGGTAGCTGCTAAGGGGGCAGAGAGGGTGTTCCGAGGACGGCCCTGCTGGTCCTCATTCATTATGATCGCCTGACGGCGGACATGTTGAAACAGCCGACCGTTCATTCAGGAATGCTACCGGACAATATTTATGGCCTACCTAAAATCCCGTTGATTTTTTATAGAATCTATAAGAGATAAATTTCCAGGATCGTATTCAGCCCGATTTAATTGAAATCGTTATCTGTTTAGGTAGTGTTGCTATTCTTGGCTTATGGTTTGCTTAGTTTACAAGATTATAACAAAAATAGATAAAGGTATTTTATAAAACCATGATATTTAAATTTACAGTGGTTAGAAATACAAAAAGAAACTGAGTCAAAGTATTATTTCAATTTACTGGAACCTATTCATGGAAAACATATAACCTTGGATGTTGTCTACTTGTTGAGTATTATTTCAATTTTCACAAAATTTTCGCCGTCCATTCACGTTAAGAATACAGTAGATAGCGCTGCAATCGGCGTTCGTACCATACTGTCAAAACTTAATCGTGTAAATAATGTCCGGTAATTTAAAAGTAAAATATCAATTGTATAATCTTTGTTAATTTATTTAAAAGCAGCAATAAACACTGATGTGTAATGTTTTACTTAAATTATTAAAAATATATATAATCATAATTTAAATAATATACGTCTTTCTTTCATTTTATTTAATTCATCAAAAAATATTGGAACAATCTAGGTGTTTTTATAAAACGGGTATTTAAACATGCTTCTAGATAAAATGAACGTATATGAGACACTTGAATACTTCTGTTTTAAAATAATTGCAGAAATAGAATATAGAACGATGTGCGAACGATTTCAAATACAATCTTGTTTTTCTGTTGATAATTCGAAAGCTTCACTTTCACAGATATTTCAGATCATAATCTGGTATTTGCGGCAATAATAAATTCTATTATAATATCTTTTATTTATTTATTTTCTTCGCAATGATGGGCTTGATGCAATTTCTCAATTCTTCAGTAATTAGGAGTTGAAGACCTTCAATTAATTTTATAAATTTTTCCTATGGCAATTTAAAAGTTTTGTTGTTTGCAGATCAGTTCCTGCTACTATTATTTAGATATTTTTTGCAGAAGTTCAACACAATTATCACATGCAATTCCTTTTGAAAGAAGCCAATCAAATAAATCATTAATTTTCCGTGCAGTTGTTCTACCTTAACAGAACGATGTGGTACATCATGCATTACAATAATGCAGTTTGATTCTAAAAAGGGTAGAACATGCCAAAGGAAATGATCGCTACGCTGCCCAACAACTTCCTCTGGCATCATACCGACATAATAATCCTGAAATAGTAGTTAATAAGTATGATTATATTATCAAAATCTAAAATGCAATTTGCTAAACAAAATAATAATTAACGAGACACAAAAAATAACCTAACAGGCAAGTAAAAGTGACGAAAAAAAAATAATCAATTATCCAACATTTTTTCAAGAAAGCTTTTTTGATGCACCTAAATCTTAGGTATTAGTCAACAGTAAACGTTTAAAATATAATCATATCTTTTCAATGCTATATTCTTACCGTGAACCCAGTATATACCGTTTTAGTCACACATATATCTACTGATAAGCGTTTGATTAATTAAAATAAACTTGAGAAGAGATCAAGAGTAAATACGTTAATACAGAGCTTTTTATTGTGTTCATCTAGATGGTAAGTAAAAAATTTTCGTTCCTTAAAATTTCATTGATAGCTAATTAAACGTATATTTTGTTTTACCCAAAATTATTACAAGTAATTATTACACATACAATAACAGTTCCAGAATCTCAAACATGCGTCCCTCGTATTATAAACCGAACAATGGGTCTCTGGGTTCCGGCTCTGATATTCGGTTAAGTTTCTTTTATTTTAGTTCGATAAACAAAATCCGATCGGAAAGTCGTCCGAAAGGGACCCTATAGTCGTATTCTGATCTACAGATATCTACACACATCGTTCAGAAGCTACCAGTTATAGTTACTGTTGCTTTCTTTTTGTACTGCTCCTTGTTTCCATCTCACTTGTGTCTGCTCTGTTCGTTCATTTATGCCGACCGTATACAAATGCTGTTTGCTTTTATAATGAGATTCGACCAAATGTGTATAAAAAAGGAAACAGAAAACTAAAGACGAGAATAAAATACACCGCCAACCGTTTTACTATTGTACTTTAGAAACTCATTGCTAGCTTTATATTCATTGTTCTGTAACCATTTAACATTCCTACGTATCTACTAGTGCAAATAAGTAGCAATTACATTTTGTTTTTATAAACATTTAGGAGGTTTTTGAGGTTAACTGAGAACAGTCAATGTTTCTGTTAAATTGTATACATTAAATGATATCTTATTATTAATGGTGTTGTATGACGACATATATTGCTAGGGCAATGTGCCCATTGTATAAAGAACAAGCCCTCTTCATAATAAATGACTAATATTAGAGTAGCGGCTCGTGTCAATATTGAGTGATGGGCACAATCTCGGGCCACTCTCTCCTCCCTCCCCTTTTTATTAATTTTACAAAGTTTTGAATCCCAAAAAATTTAATTGTAGACAAATTTAGAAGCAATTTTAAAATGAAAAATACATTAAGTTCTTATCGGAAATACTTATCCTAAATATAAATACTAACGTATTTCCTTCGGAATTGCATAGATTTAGTTTTTAACTGCACGTACACGGGCCACTTGTTTAGATTCCCCCACTTAACCAACGCAAACCTATTCAGGTGTTTTTATGATTTTACATCAACAAAAAGACAACATGACACATAGCACATGAATTATTTAAGCGTAGATGTTCTATGCGTAAACGGGTGTATTTCTTACGAATGGGAAACACAATTTTTGTTTTCTTTGTTAGTTTATTTAAACAAATGGCGTGCTTTTTTAAAAATTAAAACACTATCATGATGTATATTTCAGAAATAACTCCCTTATTATATTTAGTATTTCATTTTCACAATTTTTACCGTAAGAAAGATATGAATGGTAATTCATTTTGAAACACAATAGTTATTAATTTTCGCGGGATGTCATCCTAGAATAAATACTACACTTTATTACTATAATTAATAAATATTAAATATTTATAAAACAATTTTTATTGCGGGAAAGTTTCTAAACCGAAGTCCATATGCGACGGCCATCTACATAGGTTTCTACCTTCAATAACCGATTTTCGATGGTCATCTTACTCATAAGTTTGCTTTAGAGTTCCTCACCCTTTCCCTACAGTGCCGAGCACCGAGCCCCCATGTCCATTTCAGCCCTCTCACTCAGGTTGCACCAGGGATTGAGTTAATTTTAAACTTTTCCCAGATAACACGTAAGCTTACGACAAGCTTGCCACTTGCTTAACTTAAACCTTGTCCAGACAAACTAACAGTAAAAGGTTAATGCTGGGTTAATGCAAAGTTGCGCAAAGTTATTATATCATGGTACGGTGACTTCGTGTACTTCCGGAGTGATTCGGCGTCAATCGTTTATCGAGTATTGTTTTTTTGGTTTAAACGGCCATTCCGCTATTCTGTCATCGACCGCCATTGTTTGTTGTGTCCAGTCGTGTCGTACGCGTTTGAGCTGTTTCAGTGTATAAATAGTTTAAAAACATCATTTCATGCCAAAGTAAGTATACCTAATTTTATATCTTTTACTAATATTCGTTGTTGCTTCAAGAATATCAAAAGTTTATAATTCTAACCGATGAATCAAACTGTGTCTGTGTACAGAGAAAACAAAGATGTACGTGGCCAGACTCGGTATAATATTTTATACTAATTCCATTTGATTTACTCTACTGTACCGTATATATATACCGTTCCTGCGAATACCGTAGTAAACGACACTTACAATAAATTAAAAAAAAAACATATTATATTAACGTATTAAATTGCCCCAACTATTGCATATAATTCTAAACTCTAAATTTCTTACACATAAGCGCATAAGCCAATGCACTTAGTTTAAAAAGTATAGTTTATATTGCTAACTATAGCTTGTAGTATAAATTTGATTTTATATAATTCAGAAATTATGAATAATTAAATGTTTGAGTTTTTATTTTGAGTTTTAATGACAGTGTAATAGATTTTTAAATAAATTCAAAATACACATATAAATTTAGTGTTATAATTAAAAATAAATATTATATATAATATATTTGTATCCTATTTCAAGAAATCATTCTAATATTATCAAATATTTTTTAGAACCGATTACAGTAATGAGCGTCACCAAATTAAATTAAACCAGGCGTAATGTGGAAGGTCTTAGAAATTTTTCTTTCATAGCAGAGTGTTTAGAAACTAAAAATGGATACGGTTTAAGGTTTGGCCAACAGACTGCCGCATACAACAGGCATTATATGGTAACTAATAAGGATTAAGAGGAGAATCAATTTCATGACTTATGAAATTCTTTTTCAGCGAATATAGAAGCTTCATGACATTAGTAAACCATCAAATAGTTGAAAACTCTTCTTGGAGAAAAAAAAGTTGGTGAGTAATTGATATTAATTTAAATTATTACCTGTTTTTTTAAGTCCGAAACCATGTTCATTTATAGAATAATTCCAATAAAAATTTACAGATTCGATATTTGATATCAACCATGAAAGAATGTTAAGAGTTTGACATCAAACATCCCTAAAAAAGCACTAGAGGACAATATTGCGGCAAATCATTCTTAAAGGGAAAAGCTAAAAAAACCCTTTCCAGAAGACTGAAATGCTAAAATTATTTTTGGTGAGTATTTTATTTAATACCACTAAGTATAGTAAAAATAAGATGTGTATTTTGTAGTTAACGAGGGAAAACAGCTACTTTTCATAATATCCACGACGACTTGTTCGACTCTTGGAAAACTGATAGCCGTTTCCCTTGTCTTCCATCTCTGGTATTGTTTAATTTTGTAATAGTTGTTCGTTTTTTTATTACAGAGAATCGCGGAACAACGATGGCAACGGAAAATAGATTATAGTGTTTTTCTATATAAATAATAAAAACGCAATCTAAATATGTATATAAATAATGTAGAAGTTTTTATTTTTATTTATTAAATACTGAAATTCTAATTTTAATTTGAATGAATTTACTTGATGCAAACAGATATTGATTTGAAAACAATAAAATATTTTAGGAACGATGGACGGCTCCGAAAATAAAAAAAAGAACGCAAATTATATCTAATTATCTAAAATTCTCTCTGAGTTTTGTTTAGCACAATAATTTTGTCAAAACATTTTGGAAACACTTGGAAGTTACATAAAGTTATTTGTACCAAATTTATTTGGTTTCAGC
This sequence comes from Protaetia brevitarsis, assembly GCA_004143645.1. Taxonomy (NCBI): domain Eukaryota; kingdom Metazoa; phylum Arthropoda; class Insecta; order Coleoptera; family Scarabaeidae; genus Protaetia; species Protaetia brevitarsis. Next base: position 391,382 of record RXPK01000205.1, read on the forward strand.
TTGCTGGTTATATCTTTTGCTTAAAATATTTTAGTAATTTCCAAAGTCACATGAAAAAGAGGTCATATACCAATCCTCTTGACTTATAGCCAAGCCTTAAGCGAAAGCTTATAACAAACCTTGATAAAAGAACTACAAAATCAAACAAAATAGGAATTGGATATTAATTTCTTAATTTTCTTGGTTTTTAGGTCAAAAATAGGAAATGTACATAATAAGGACGTTTCACTTTGATTCAAAAGCTTTTCAAGTATACATATAAAAATATAAATTGAAATGGTGTAATATTATAAATTGTTTAATAAATGATAATCATAATCAAAATTCATAGTAACACAATGTTTTGTTTATTAATAAAAAAAATGTATATATTTATAATTTATATTTTACATATATCTTGAAAAACAGCTTGAAATTAAAACGAAACGTCCTTAATGTACATTTCTATATTTTTATACACTACGAAACCAAGAAAAAGAAGAAATTAATATCCAATTCCATATCTTTGTTTAGATTGTTCACGAACTTTTATAAGGTTTGTACAGCTTCTCTAAAGCTTGGCTAACATTATCATTCCAAATTGTATATGGTTTTAACAGACAAGCTTATGGGACCTTGCATGGTAACCTTGTCACATGCTGTTACAGACAAGCTTAACCTAACCTTACTTGGGAAAACCTTGTCCTGTGTCAACTAGCAAGCTTGTCATAACCTTGCAGCAAGCCTACACCCTTGCCATAACAAGCTTGCTGATCAACCTTTTTTCCCTTGTCGGAAAACGTTTAAAAAAGGCTTGTATAACCTTAAATTGTTATCCCTGGGGTTGTTTTCTAGAAAACTTGATTCGTTTTTATATAACGCTTGAGAAACGTTTATTAACAAATTCTAATCGCTGGACTAAATTTTCGGCTGCTGTAACACTGGAAGCTTCTCGTTTCAACTTCAATACAAAAGGTTTTAAAATACATAATTGCTGGGCATAAAAAATGGGGCTTCTATCCCATCGTGCTAATACAGGTTCTGGCGGCAAAGGTATATTCGGAGCACATTTCTTTATCCTAGTTGTTGTTTTCAATAAAACATTTTTAAATGAGTTAATTAATGAATTAACATCGGAAAATTTTTCACGAGTAAGTGCAGCAATGCGATGTTTTCCATGCACAACACGTGTTGGATGTAACTTGCTTGGAAAACTTTTTTGAGCTCATTACTTGTTTTTACCATTACACTTCCAGAATCTGCAGAGAAACAGTAGAACTTTTAAGCAGTCGTCACCACTGTTCTTACGCTGCGAATGGTAATGTCGGTAATATCGTTTCCAGTGACACGCAATCATGATAGCTACGACTAAAAAACTAACTAAACTAAATGACACTGGAGGATTTTCCAGATGCAATGTGCAACATTAATAAAGCACCTTTCTTCAATGTCTGTTGTTTCATCTGAGCTTATCCAGAGATGATTGTCACCTAGTTTTGACCTGATTTAATTTATTGTTTTGTTGAATTGCTTAGGTACATAATATTTTCTATTTATCGATGGATGGGGAATATCTTGGTTGGTATATTTTTTAAGAAAAAGTGGGTCCCTTAATTTATTTAATAAATATCTTTTTGGTATTCAATATGCCTAGTATTTCTGACGATGCCGCTTAAGAGTATATTTGCTCCTCAATTCTAATTTCGCAAAAGAAATGGTGGAAAGCATCAGGATCAAATACGAGTATATTATAAGATTATAAAATGAAAGATGAAAGCTCTAAAGAATACTCCAAAAATATGAGAGTACCTAAGAAAATAAAGGGAAAACGAAACTTCTAGAAGTTAAATGAACGGCCGCGCACTGGTTTAACAGTTTCCGATGCGACCGCGCCGAGTCGATTCAGTGCGCATTCTGCTTTAGCTCGCCACCGAAAGTAACGCCAGTGACAAACTGCACACAACGTCGCCACTCTACTAATCACCAATAAAACAGCAGATTAATTCCTAGGCAAATCAAAAAGTGCTTTGCTACGGAAACAATTATCCTGCATGCAAAAGAATGCGCTTCATCCAACGATATCAGAACCACGGAAGTATTTAAACTTGATCCAATACCGAATTATCACCCTCCATTACCAAAAGATTTTAAACAAAAAGTTAACTGTTATAGAAGTGTGTTAGTATAAACCAAATTAAATTTTTAATCCAGAGGTGGTGTTAAATTATAAGGAATAACATTTCGTATTCCTATTTTTTTTACCATCATTCACCAATAGTAAATAATTATTCGTACAAAAAATGAAAAACCTAATTACAAAAACAGTACCTATATATACCATATATTATAAATATATGGTAGTCGAATGATATACGGTATATGCATGTAGAGCAATGAATGAGATGCAAATAAAGTCTACGCTGAAGAAAAATGAGCGGCGCTGTGGAGAGCATATAGTTTATGGCAATTAAGTGTGAAATAATATTAATTATTTGTCGGATTGTTCGGTAGCCGCCGCGTTGTAATGGAAGCATCCAGCAACAGATATTAATGGAATAATAATTAATGTCTGTTTAAATTTATCACCATGTGAGCGAACTATATTGAGTTGTTTAAGAAGCATTTTAATTTAATTTACATAAGTACATTTGTCATGTTCCAGTATGGTAAGTTGTTTTAATTGCTTTGTAAAAAAAAGGAATTTATTAGTATCACTTTAATTAGTATTCCTCAATTTAGTTAAAATTTCTCTAGTAATTCTTGCCTCCAATTACATTCTTAGTTTTCCTCTGCCGTTAAATTTAAGTTCGCGCCACTCCGACATTAATATCAAGAATTGTACTCAAGGCTAAAATTAGAAATCTATTGTGTTGCATCAGTGAAAAAAAGGTGTTACTAGCAGTAAACTTTAACCTCCAAAGAAAACAAATGCAAAAAATGTTGACCAAAACATCAAGCAGTGGTACCAATATGGTCCAGCTGAAATAGAGAGCAATAAAAAGATTAGAAGAGCCAAGAGAGTGTTATAGAGGAATATCTTGAAGGTAGACTGAATACAATAAGGATACGCAAAGTACTCTGAAGAGATCCGGTGCTAAAGGTTTTAAATAGTTAAACACCAATTTGAAATAAATGAAGTAACATTCAATGTGGTCATCTGAGAGATTAATCCCTCAAAATAGATAATCGATCAAGTGGGGGCAAAGCACTACACTAGTCCTCCATTTTATTAAGATGAAAGTAGTATATCTTCCCCAAATGGTAAAATTGAACCCTACCATAGTTTCTTTCATATACTAGCAAAAATGATAGAAGGTATTATCAAAGACAGCGCTCTTCCAGGTAGGCTCGTGTACGTACACAAACATACTAGTAAGAAAGCTTATCCACGGATATTCCATTAAACAATCTAGTCCTCGGGATTTACTGGAATCTAAGGAAACAGCAGCGGAATTCAAAGAGGGCATCTAATAATGTAATTCCTTCTTTTATAAAGCAATAAACTTTACAATTAGGTTAGGACAGTTAGCAAACACGCTTATAATGACAATTTAAAGGGAGGAACTAATAGCTGGGCAAGGAGTAACCGGAAAAGGAGGTTCTGTCCATCTTGCTACGGTCGTTATTATTCGACGGAACGACTTTTCTTGAGTGAGATACTTGGAGCAGAAGCATACAAAACATTTTAAGTGAATCAAGCAAACTTACCACAGCCCTTACGGTATCTGTAGCTAATACTGAAAGGATAATTTGAAAACTACTTGAAGAAAACCACAATAGTGTTAGAAAGGGGAAGGGGGATCATTGACTACTATTCTATATCCAAGGTATGAAATTAACATTTGCAAATCCATAGGAAATCGGAATTTACTTTCCAGGAATCATGCAATAAGCCGAAAACTGTAGCAGAGCTTTTGAAAAATTAGCTACTTTGGTAAATAGCAAACCAATAGCCACATACCCACTCTTGAGGTCGGCTATTCTTCATTACTTCTTTTCCAATATGAATGGAATCAGGATATAATGACACCACACTGACGCAAGAAGATATTTGCTAGTTTACGAATGCGCTAACATCACGATACGGCTGGCCGCAGGAAAATCGTATCGCAATTATAGAATACGAAAGTGCTATAGCCTTGCATAATTACTAATGACATTTTAAGCCAAAACGTCGTGCCATTGGGATATGTGTTCGAGATATTTTGTATAAAACAGATCAGTCAAAATTTTTGGTGTCCAGAAACTGACGTACTAATCGTAACTAAAAGCATTCTAAATACGTTGTAATATATCCACAATTTGGAAATCTGGATAGTCAGACATTCAGAACAATGAGATCGCAGATCCTTTGCTAGGAATCAACAGAGCTACTTCTGGGATTAAACCCTGCACATGTGATGTTTAAACAACAGATCGGCTTTTGGGAAAACCTGAAAGCAATGTGGTAGTGGAACAGTTAATGTGCTGGTTTGCTGCATTTCAGTGAATCATGTCAGAATCGTATGATTACTTAAATTTGATCATGAGCAAATCAAAATAAATGTTTCTGTTTTTATAGTGTCTGGATTCTCTGATAAGACGGAATATCATGGCCTCACACTTGACAGGTTTTCGCATACTAACGAATACCTGCCTCGGAGATATTTTGTTTGAGAAGTTTTGATTCGGTAATTTTTCTGTACGATGCATATTTTTCGAGATATTACAAAATTCCAGATTAAATGATTCACCCGGTATAATGCTATTACAGTATTATATCATGTAGTAATACCCTAATTAAATATTTGAACATAATTATGGCTGTATATATTAAAAATATCTTCGCGAAGAACTCGTTATCGTTACTCGTCATATCGTTGAATGTATAAATGACAGTGCTCCGCCGAAACAATCGAATTGGCTATTTCTCTCGAGATCGAACATACGCCTGTGTAGGTACGTTTTTCTAGTGACACCTGGTGATTGATATTTTACATAAATGTCTCGCAAGTAAAGAGAGAGAGATGAGAAAGAGAATCGAGTAAGTGAGAGAAGTCTGTTCTCAGGTGCAGGTCTAGGTGGGCGAGGACCTCACTGGCAGCCGGACGTGTCTATCTTTCTGCATTCCGAGAGACAGGGGAGACGATCTACAAAAAAGGAATAAGCACACCGAGAAAAAGCGACTCCACGGCGTAAAAACAAGAGTAAAGGTAAACGCGTTGTCTCAAAAGAATACCGAAATTCTACTTTGACAGCGGCATGATAACGAGATATGTACTTATTTGGATTATCTCGGATGCACACTTTGTGACTTTTAAAAGCTAGCTTTTATAAAACTGTTATATTCGCAAGACTGGTACTTCTTTTTCCTTTTAGGAAGTACTGACAAAAGTCAATATTTATAAAATGATATACTTGACTGAATTTGTTTTTGCGGTAATTTTATTTTATATTCTAATTGTTGCTGCATAGCGCGATCACTCAGTCATTTACTATATAGGTACATAAGCGCAGTTTTATTCCGTTATACAAAAATAACATTTAGTTTCTGTTCAATCAATGATAAGGGTCGTAAGATTTCGTCTATAGCATTTGCTTTTGATTACACAAAAAAAATCCTAGTATTCCTTTTTTCTTTAGATGGCTTGAAAACCTTTATGGTCACCATAAACCCAGTATTCACACTATGGTAGTGTAAGATTCCCGTGTGGTATGTGCAAACACGCTTTACTCACCAAAACACCTCTCTTCACCTTCATGCAGATAGTACAACCAATCTCTTGCCATCCTTTTTTATCTATGCTCAAAGTTTATGTGCACTGTAACTCAGTTAGTCTTCCTTGTTGTTCTACAATTCTTTTAACCTTGACTTCAGTCTTTTCGCTGTTTGACAAAATTCTCTTGAGGAATCTGGCCATCCTCTTCCAGTGCAGTTTCAAACTCATCATGATATCTACTAGATTTTTGGTGGTTACGTCCTATCCTCCTTGAAACACCAATTGGTTCCCACTTTTTATAATAACAATAATATATATTTTCAAAAAAAGCGTATAGTAATCGATGTCGTCAATAAGAAACACACAATAATAGAAATACATCAAAATTTCAGGTAGAGAAATATCCTCATCACAAAGATAAAAAAAGATATGATTCTATATGTACGTACATATACACCAATGCACACACGAACAACACTCAGAAACAAAAAAGTCTGAAAAACTAGAGATACAGGGTAATGAGACGACACAAACCGGTGAAAATCTTCTCCTGGTTGTCGCCGCAGGCCTGAAGTATCCTTCGCGCAATATTCGTCCAGACTGTATATCGAAGCTGTGAGCAGAAAGTTCACCATGGTTCTCTTGAAACACACTACCCTAATATCCCGGATATGTTCTGGTAGATGGTTATATAGTTTTAAAGCAGTATAATTTGTGCTGGTCTTTGCTCGTTCGACTCGGTGGTAGAGGACTGTGTATAGGTTTTTGTTTCTACTGTCGTGGTGATGCATATCGCTGTGAGTTGATAGGATCTTGGATTCAGGAATATGTAAAAGGCAGGTCAGTATATCGCAAGATGACAAGGTAAGTATTTTGAGGTTTTTAAATAATTCTCTGCAGCTGCCCGAACTATTCCCATATGGCT
>RXPK01000206.1:0-45737 GCA_004143645.1 Protaetia brevitarsis
GACCGGACGTACAAACATATGAAAATTATGTGAAACCCGTGTTTGAATTTAGTATTAATTGTTTGAGTAATCGGATATTGCCATATCTTCGTAAATTGCCTCCAGTGGGTCGATTCCGTGTGCATTTGGTATTATATGCTTCTCAATAATGTATGGATGAAGTGCAGCAAACACTTGGGAATCTCTCTGATCTTTAATGCAAGTGTCCGTAGGCATTTACGTGAATGGAATTTGGTAGTTTGGGTTTCAATATTCCAAAAGAATACCAAAATGTAATAGAATATTTAACGAAAGTGTAGTTTCTGTGGGAAATTGAAAAATATATATGTTCACAGATTCCATTTAGGATTAATATAAAAATCACTATTGTAAAAAAAATAAATATAGATATTGATGAATATCCTGGTGTTAGTCGGCAAAAAATTATTAATTACATTAAAATAAATAAATTGCAGGGCAAATAACAGGGTAGACCATCTCGTGCGACGCGGGCTTTATATGGAAAAGTATAAAGTTTTATACAATTTAAACAATTAAATTGTTTATTTCACATATATGTTAGTTTGTAAATTGTAAAGTGTAATGTCTCCATACAGTTTTTAAAATGTTTATATGTGTTTGGCAAATAACTTATGTTGTGAAAAAATGGAAGTAAACAGAAACAAACATTTAATTAAAATTACTTGAGGGGGTGGAAACTTGAAAAAGACAATAAATATCGAGATGTTTTAAATAAGAAATTTTGTTTCAATTGAGCCATAATTGCACAAATAAAATTTAATCGCTAAATTATTCTTTATTTACTTCCAAATGTTTTTGAAAAAATATTCAGTTGAATGTTGAAAAAATGCTCATAAAAGCAGTGCTGAGAAAAAAAAACGTCGAAAAGAAAAAAAAACCAGAATAAATACACTAAAACTTAAAACAATCTTAATGTCTATCTAATTGTGAATATCGAAAATCCTCTTGACTAATTGCAAAAATATATAGTCCCCTTTTAAGTGACAATTTGCACCGCTTTGTAATATTGCTCTGCGTCAATTTCAGATATTTGGCGATAAACGAAATAGCCTTTAGGAGTGGAACTAAAGTCATAAGTCAAAGAAAAATAAAATAATTAAAAATTGGAAATATTGTGGCAATATAAAATCATAACTTATCTTGAAACTAGCCTTATTACGAAGTTTTAATGTCATCATCAACACTGATATGACGGATTTTTAATTAATTTTTATTGTGATTCACTTAACCCCATATTTTGTCAATTTTTTCAAAACGTAGGGGTTAAGTATAGTGTATATAACTAGGACAATATTTTAATAGCGTATATTATTCCTGATGGATTAGATAAACAATATCTAGCTGTTGATAAACAAAAAATCATTCTTAGTGCTGCGTGCAATCAAACGCTTAACCAATTTTTGAAATAAGAGTCATGGCATTTAAACATGTTTAATATATCTGGCACTCCCGTGAAGGAAGGAGCAACGCAATACGATAACGTCCGTATTAACTTGACAAGCAAGCAAAATATGGAAATAATATTATCTGTACCTTGTCTCACTGATCGCTAGAGATGCAAAAATTCCGTTATTCACCGAGTCACGCAATTTCAACTAAAACTACCTACAAAAATAAATCATGGTTTACGTAAACACTAATATTACGAACGCGAATTGCGTATATTCGCAAATATACGAATTAATTGGAATAAAATTTCGACGTGAAGAAGGGAATTAAAAAGCAGACCTATTATATTGAATCCTTTGGCGGAAATTACAAGTTATCATTCGCAATGAAATGGACTCGCACGAGCCAAAAAGGTTGCGGTATCTCTATCGTGCATCGTAAAGGGTATTATCTTTGGAGACGATAGTCCACCCGGTCACCTATTATCATGACATTGCATTTAAAGTAGATGTGTTTTAGAATTACGTTTACGAATTTGTTTTATGTACACTTCTCACAGGAAAAATCGACACCACAATCGTAGAATTTAAAATTTTCGGGTGTAAAGCAGCTTTCAGAGAATATATCCACTTATCAAAGGCATAAATCACTTTTTTTGTGTGTGTTTGTGGGATCAAAGGTAAAGACTGAAAATTTAAACAGAAATATAAACATATATAGAGGAAAAGGTTTATACATTAAATAAACGCATTGGAGTTTCGGTGACGGCGTTTCTTTAGAAATACCGATTACGGAAATACAAATGCAAAAAAATACATAACAACGAAAAGGCCTCTGCGTAGACGGCACCATTTAGAAATACAGATATATGTATTTAACTTGTTTGATGTTACGTAGAGATAATTATTTTTAAGAAAACATATGATGATGCAATTTTAAAATTATATTACCTATTATCTTACGATATTAGTTACTTAGTTTGATTATGCTCGCGAGTATTGCTTTAGCAATAGACAATATGTCAAAGCCTCCTGAATTTTTGAACAATGTGATTTTCACATTGATTGATTGCACTATTATTGATGTATTATTATTGTTGTTTAGTATTCTTAAATATTGTATTACTACAAAATATTTTTCTATGTATTAAAAAAATTACCAAAAATAGTTTAAGATTATTTACAAAATTTTTAAAAAAATTCTTATTTTATCAACCCTCCGTTTATTGTATTTTCAAGAAATATATCTTAGCTATCGCCTGTGTAATCCAATGTCGTTTTGTTTTATTGAAATATAGCTAACACTTTTGGTTTGTAGCACAGCTTCAGACAGTAGCAACGAAAAAGTATTAAATGTATCAAACCCAAAAACAAATATTTTAGCACTAACTGAGATTGACGAACAACATGCTTTCTTGCAATGTTTGTTATGTATTATAAATTCAATAATATTTAAATAATTGTTAATAACCTGTGCCTACATAACAGACAGTTTAGTAAACAAATCAAATGTTGGCCATATATCAAGAAAATAGATCAACGGCATTAGATTACAGAGGTGATAGCTAAGATATATTTCTCGAAAATACAATAAACGGAGGATTAATAAAATAAATATTATTTTGCGAACTGAATTGCTTTAAGAATTTTATAAACAATATTAACACCAGTTTAACGAGAATTTAGTAATGAGTATGTCCGTCGTTGTTTTCAATAGTTTCCGTTAAACAGTTTGGCATTGACCGCACCAGTTTACGAATATGATCCACTTCCAGATTTTTCCAAGCACGCTTAATTGCTTCTGCCAGATCTCTCTATTTCTAGCTTGAAAGAATTGGCTATCACCTTTCCGAACATATATTTTCTTTACCATATGTGCCCACACATTTTCAATGACGTTGATATCAGGGCTGTGTGAGGGCCAAACAGAACAATTACGTTATTGTTTCTTAATCATTGTTGGATTACTCTAGCAGTGTGTATGGGAGAATTATCCTAATTAATAAAGAAGAAACAGTTACTTCTTAAAAAAAAATAGAAAAGTGTTTTACAACAGTAAGAGAGCAAAATTACTTCGTTTATTTAAAAATCTCACCTGTTGGAAAACGTAGGTGTTAGTTGAATAAAAGTTTTCTACTGATGGTTTCATTTATATCTTCCAAAATGTTCAATTTTAATGTTCTGCCATTAAGTCTTCTCTCAATTGTCCAACACATGCTGGGACCCCGATAGCTTACCCACCCCCATACACTTAACTGACAAAAATGCCCCCGCCTTTTGCATAATTAGTAATAAATTCGCTGGTCGTATCTGCTATTTGCTGGTTCGATAGACTCTAATCGGACCGCTCAAAACAACCTTGCGAAAATTTTCATCTGTGCGAAAATCACATTGTCCTAAAAACTCGGGAAACTGATTGACATATGCTTGGCCGAAGTTCAAGCGCCTCCTTCGGTTTTCCTCACTAAAGGATTTCTTTCCTTACTGCCAACATTAGTTTACGGTGACGACTTTTGAGCTCTCTCTCTTGCCAGTACTCAAACTTCTGCAGGAAATCCTGATTCTCTTACAGCTCCTAAGCTTGCAAATGGATTTGCCCTTTAATAAATTCACAGGAGCCCTATCTTGTGGTCAATCGAAGCTCTTGAACCACCCACAAATTGTATTTAAAAAAGAATTATCGTCTACATAACAGTCAAACAAATAATATATATTCTAAATGAAGCGGTCGATTCAAGAGCCTTTGTGTTAATTATTTTTTTTCATGGGTACTTCCGTATGGGTATTTTCTAAAGGAAACGCCGCCACGAAACCAGATTTGTTTTATTTCTATACATAATACCTTTTCTCTCTGATATATTTGATTTGTGTTTAAATTTCTAAGTCGTTACGTTTGATGGCAGTAATAACCACAATTAAGTGAATTATGCTTGATAAGTGAATACGTCCTCGAAAGTTGCATTTAAACAAGAAATTTTAAAATTTTGGATTGCTGGTGTCCAGATTTTTCCTGTGAGAAGTGTACCTATAATAGGTCATAATTTTTTAATTTGATTATACCTGTTCGAAGATCTAATCTTCTCTGGAACACCACGTATATTTTAACCGAAAAGCCAGAGAGATGTTTAACGGTACAAAAATAGAATGACTACGTATCTATAAAAAAAAATATGAAATACAAGTATAGTACATAAGTTTAGTAATCTCCCGCCGCGCAGCATGGAAGAAACAACACACTAAAGTCGAGTAAAGCACGTTCAAGAATAGCTGCAGACTAGTTACTACCCACTCCAGCTCAATTTGAAAACAAAGAAAAAAAGCAAAGATCAAGTCTGCATTGGGAAATAATATTTTCTTCGATCTCCAAATGTTCCTTTACGTGTTGAAGTGGATTGCATAAGGTTCTTCTCACACTTGGAGGCGCCGTACACACATACATAAGTCACGTACAGCCGCATAAACATATGTGGCTATGGAAATACATAGGCGCCAGAAGACTGGTTACTTCTTCACGTAGGTGTGTAGGTAGGTCCGAGAAAGGCAACAGAATCACGATGGCTGGACGTAACAAGTCGCTCAACTGACAAAAGCGAATTTCCCCTCGGTAATAATGACACGATAAAGGGAACACTCGGGACAATGGACAGCGACCGACGGGTACATCTAGGCGTTTAATGACGGCTACGGAATTAATTTGGTTGCGATGTTGGCGAGAGGTATCTCCATGTATACGCGGTTATGGTGGCGGAACGTTTAATGAAGTTCTTGTTCGTTTTGGTGCGGCGAATATTCGTTTTTGTTATTGTTGTTCCCGTTGAATAATAATAGCGGGAAATTCCTTAATGAAGACGCATGTATATTCAGCGAAAAAAAACGAACCTTCCTCGTCTGTTATCTTTCTTGTCTTCTCTTGTTCTTATCTGAAATGAAATCGCCATTGTGTTGTTTTCCTGACATCTAACGTTTGTTCTGTGTATAAAACAACACGTTTGTTTCTTCTATCATTTATAATAATAAGTATTATCTGCAAATTGACCAATTTATCGATTGGACAGTATAGTAGAAGTTATAAAAACCTTAAAACCAAGCAAAGGAAAGAAATTAATCTCTTATTGCTTGTTTTTCCCCGGAAAGCAACTCTGTAAAATCCTCTTTCCATCTATTGCATATTTCCGCATCGTCTTTTCGTACATTTCCTTTTTTGTCTTTTTTCTTCCTGTAAGAGTAGTCGATTTATCTTTTCTTAAGGTTTTGATCATGTGATAAAATAGTTTTTCATTTGCTTTACTTCTTTCTTCCATGCATTTTCCAAAGTTTTTCTTTTTGCTGAACTAACTAACCGCTCTTATTCTTATTTTTATAACTTCTAGTATACTGTTCAATCCAAGAATAGAAATATGCTCAAGAAAAAAAATTAAATGTAATAAGAGATGGCGAGATGGATAGACAAGGACATTAAAAACACGTATCAAGAATAGGAAAAGAAGAGAAAATAGTGTCATTAAAGGAAGTGGTAAATGCTATATTAATAGATTAAAGCTGTAGAAAGCAGCGGGATGTGATGGCATTAAACCTAAGATAATAAAAATAATAGAGTCATGTCTTCGTGTCTGCTGTTGGCTTCCCGCTCTCTGTCCTCATCCAGGTGGTGAGGCTGGCCTGCCTCGCCTCGGACTAGCGTATGAGAAGCGGAGTTGTAGGTGTAGCAATCCGTCAACTTTTCGGTTTTATATTTTGTGTTGCATTATCATGGTTTTTATTGTTTTTTTGAATTTGATGTGTGTCAAGTCTTTAATTTCTTTTAGTAGTTTGTTATATTGTTCAAGTGAGTTTCATTATTTGGGGTTTTTATGAGTTCGTTGCTAGTAGTTTTTTCAGTTCTTAAATGAGAGGTCTTCTTATATTGTGTGTGTGTATTTCTATATGTTTTATTAGTCTACAGAAGGTATTAACATGTTAACAGCATTGCACAACAAAGTAAGAGTACCAGAGGACTGGGAAGTTGGAGTAATAGTTCCCATAATTAAAAAAAGATGATAATAGGGAATGCTGAAACTATTGAGGACTAACTTTGGCTAAGTATCGTACCTAAGGTGTAACATAATAATTCTATAGGAAATAAACTAAAACAAAAATAGAGCATTAACTAGCTAACTAAACTAGCGGTTTTAGACAAGAGTGTTAGCTACAGGATCACATATTTACATTTAGTTGATTGACAGAGAAAATTCTAGAACAAAATACAGAAGCTTATGAAGCCTTTATAGATCTTGAGAAAGCATTTGACAAAATACATCGACAGAAAGTGTGGGATTCGCTAGAAGAGAGACAGGTTGGCATAAATTTACACATGCTCTTAATTGCATTACAAAAAGTGTCTGAATATTGTTAGTTTACCACAGTATAAGGACTGAGGCAAGATAGTCGCTGAGCCCTACTTTGTTTACATTGATGATAGATGATATTGTTAAGGAAACAAGAGCAAAGGTATCAAAGCTACACGTGAGATACCGGTATCTATTAAGCGTAGGGATTACAAAATGCGTGATTGCCAACGATGCGATGTAACGATCTTTGCTAAACATGAAAAGGAGCTGAAGGTCGACATTATGATATGGAAGAACGCACTCGAAAGAAAGGAGTACGGAAATAAACGAAGAGGAAACTAAAATAACGGTGACATCAAATAAAAAATGCGATACTAATATTCAAATAAATGGAAAAATAATAGAGCAGGGTGCAGTTTAAATACCCAGGAGAAGTTTTGAAATTGGAAAGCAGACAGAATACGAAATTAAATAAAAGATTAAAGATCACACCTAAAATATATGGCTCATTAAATAAATAAAAGTTTTATCAGCAAAAAGAAATAACAAGGCAAACAAAAATAATGTTTTTAAAGCAGTGCATAGACCGTGTACACATATTTGGTGCGGAAATATGGATATTAACAAAGAAACCAAAAGTAAGAAGTAAATAGAGTAACGTGCAAGGATAACATCAGAAATAAGGATATCAAAGAGGAGCTAAGCGTAGAATCGGTGTTAAGTTTAACTGAAGAAAAACAGTTAGGATGGTTTGGGCACTTAGGAGAGAACACTGGGAAAAGACATACAAGTAAAAATAGTATGGGAAGGAAGGACTATCCTATTTTGTGCAATCATTGAATATCAAAGAAAAAAAAAACATTCAATCCAGATGTTTTAATTTAAGTATGTGTTTACTTTGTTTATACACTATCAGCAAATTTTACTTTAGCTATACTTGGCCTTTTAATTCATTATATTAAATTATATACAATTATTTGTTTGATGGATTGTTTGATTCTACTGTTACGGTGCTTTTAATAGCCTTAAGATTTTTAAATGGTGTTTATTATGTGATTTACCTTTTTAGTATTATTTAAGTTTGTATTATACCTATGTGCGTAGCGTTTAAAGATAGATAAATACAATATGCAATATCCTATATATTTATTGTAAATGTTTATTTCAAAGAAAAATCAGCCATTTTTTTGTAGCTGGTATTAAATTAATCGTAATCATAATACTTTCTGCGCAAATTTAAAAGTTGTTGAAGTGCACCTGTCACTTAGTTGAACGAGCATTAAAGGTCTAGCCTATTAACTTGCTGGTAATGCATTTCTCAAAAGTGCATATGCGCCTCCATATAAGCTAAAAATATATTAATTGCAAGGTAAGTAATACTGCAATTAATTCGAAACACCTGCAATTACAGGTAATTATAATTGTATACTATACATATCACAAGTTACTTATAAATAGCAGCAGTTTGAGGAAGAAAGTGTTTTTCACTTTTATGATTTTGTTATTGCATTAGTTCCAATGACGAACTATTTTGAATACCAAAGTTTACTTTATAACTAATTGTTCATTAAGAATTATTAAAAATATTATAACTACCAGCATTTTTAATAGCATCTAAACAGGTGTGTTTATAATTGTGCGAAATATTTAGTGGCTTTAAGTTGGTCACATATATAGGTTAGTAATCATCTACATATGTGACAAATTTTCATATATAATTTGTAGAACTAACAATCATTAAAACAAATAACGTTATCCAAAGCTTCGTTTTTTGGTTTTTTTTTGCCGCAGGAAAATCCTTTATGGACGCCATGGGCTAAGTTCTACGTCATGGCAGTGTGGGATTCCCAATGAGTGGTCTACCCACCAAAAACCACCCTATGCCCTTAGGACAATTTGTGGAACCCTCTGGTAGCATATCTACTTCATGAAAACGCCAGGCCCGTCTCTTCCGTCTCTTTCTCCTTCATTATGGCGTTGATCATCTGGTGCAGAGCGCCCCAGTATTCTTCGCATTCTATCATGGTACCTATCAGATTTTATGGTCTTACGTCTTTTCTTACCTTTTGTATGCTGTTTGTCTTGCGACTATCCAACGTTCACAGTAGAATATGGTATGTTCGGCCGTATCCAATTCTCCACAATACACGCATTCATCTCCGGCTGCTTTGCCTATCCTGTTTGCGAAGGACCTGAAAATCCCATGTCTTGTCAGGGCTTGTGTAGGGTAATAAATAATCCACACTTCTGTGTTTACACCGATCAGATTCAAGTTGGTAATAAGTCTTTAGTCATTACACGTAAGTTGCACTACAGTGTCTTATTTGCGTCGCTGACTAATTTTTCGCCCTTCTGTTCATATATGTACTTCCTCTCCTCTGCCAATAATACATCTATAGGGGGAATCCCAGTGATAACTTGAAATGACACAGTTGATGTGGTCTTGTACGCGACCGCAGCTCGGATTAGTATCTTACGCTGCACCTTTTGCAGTAGTAGCCAGCTTCTTTTGTCTTTTAAGGCACTCTCCCATATTGGGATCCCGTGGTTTTTAGTTTTCTGCCAAACTTATGGTGAGATTCTATGCATATATCTACGTCTGTAAGGTTATCTGTAAATCCGTAAGCATCATTACTGTGTACCAGTTCTTCACAAATAATCTACAGACGCTAACAATATGTAGAAGTCAGTATTAGTCCAATCTGATATGTTTGCAGAACGTTTTAAATGGAAATCATTAAGTGACACATAAAACTTTTCTACATGCTACTTCTAGAGTTATATACTGAATAACAAAGGAGAAAATTACGACTACTATAAATATAAATAAAATCACAAACTACAAAGTAGATATCAATATCGGTTATTTAATGAAGGGTGTTTTATAGCCTCACAAATCTTTGTAAACCTCCTTTTCTCGATTCCAAATATAAGTAACACATCTATATTTCCGTAAACCTGCATATGTGACACACTTGCTAAAGTGCCGATTGGTTCAATGTCCCAGAGATCAAATATTAGATAAATTTGGTCCCCCTACGACTTATTGCATACGTTCATATATGTTCTTACTCAAAGAGAGGATAATAGAATTGCGAATCACTATGTTATCATTCGTACAATTACTTATACGTAGAGGTATAGGAAATGTAGGTTGACACAGAAATTATATCGTTACAATAAGCAGCGTGTTTCTGATGTATAGCAGTAGTGCTTGTTTTGCTGGCAGTTAATCAACACTTAATCAGGATGGAAAAGATGTCGGCAATACACATGTAGCATACATATTATGTTTATAGATGAGTAAATCTGCTTTTCCTGATAGAAAGTAGTACACTTTAATGGAATGTAGTTATGTAAATTATTGTTTTATTTGTTATACTTCGAAACTAACTGGAATTGATTTTGGTATCTTGCATATATTTTTTTGTTTTTGTTGATACATAGCTGAGAAATAAATATAATTATTTTTTGTTTTTTAAAAAAAATATTTTGCAGAATTCATTTCTCTTATCCTGAACGTATCTCTTGAATGATTGAGTAATTGAATCACTTCACTGCTACAAAAACATTTATTTTCCCAAAGAATATTAACTATAAAAATGTGTGTTTGTTTCATTCACTAATCATTTACAATTACATTCATGAATATATATCAATACATATATATACCTAAGATTAATTATGAATTATACACTCGTCGGTTATTCCATAAAAGTAAAGTGTAATATTGTGATGCTGTATATATCTAAATACCAATATGCATGTGTTTATCGTCTCAAATTCGTTGGATAGGTATACATTATCATTGTTTATGTACCTACAATTTTCTCATTGAAAATAGTCATTATTATGACGTCAATAATGCAATTAAATTTAATAACTAATAAATGCATAGTGTACAATTATGATAAACTTTGTTTGCTAGTTTCTATAATAAAGCAATGTTGTAATAGAGTATATTTATATTGAAACGAACCTCTGGTACTGACAATGTAAGTTAATTGAAAGAAATAAATATTTGTTTGCCCACAACCAGTCAACTGATTGGGTCAAGGTTTCATTGATTTAATAGTTTCTTTTACGTACAATAATAATGCGTTATTATTATTTTCATAAATATATGGGGTCTTTAAACTTACTTTATAATTTCTATATATATATATATATATTATGCAGCCTTGTTGGTGCTCGTCATAACCTTATGTAATTTAATTTCAATTTGCAAGAAATAATTTTAATTAATGAAACAAACATCACTTGTGAACAACATACAAACAAACAACAAATGTACTTTAACAAGTGTATATTCTGTAGCCCTTTATCTTATTTTATTTACATATTTATTTAATTTAAAATATATTCCTGTATAAACTTATTTTACTGTGGTGGGAGGGTTGGATATTTACGCAAGGCGGTGATCAATATATTTTTTGTTTATTTAAGAACAACATTGTCATGGCACCCATGTATAACTTATGTAATGTGTAGACCTAGTTTTGTTCTTCATCGAGTTCAGTTTTTAGACATTGTATTTTCGAATTTCTTTTCATAAAGGCTAAGGCGGTAGTTTTCAACTGAAAATTCACCTTCAGATATTTCCTTACATACTTTTGTTTTAGTTTAATAATATTTATTATTGCAATAAAATCATTTATTATTATTATTAATTTTTAAGGTACACACGAAATCACACACAAAAGTTTTCGGTATAAACATTTCAAAAATTGCAGTTTAAAACCCTTGTTTTAACTTTAGGTTTGAAAATTGTTTTTATTTTTCGTAATATTTATGCCCCACATAAAATAATAATACAAATAATCTGTAATTAGATTACATATTATCCCTACCGGAATTTCTTTTTGCAGTGTAATTATTTCTGTTAATAATTTACAGAGTATTTCCAGATATTCTAACCATCGGCGAGCATTATCATAGAATGAAATATTTGACGCTCTTCAAATGATTATTTTATACAAGTACACACTATGTCTGTACTAGTAGTTTGTTCCTATTTCGCTTGTTTAAAGCAATATCGAAAACACCAAAGCAAATGTTATTTTTAAATTACAGCTTGTATACATTGGAAAATATAACTACTTCCCTCAAAGCGCATACTGGCTGTAAACACAGCCTCTTTCAATCATTCCTTTTCAATCTTCAAGTATTTTAGAACTCTAGCGCGTATAATCAAACCCAATCAATCCTATAAGAAATTTGCGCTATTTCCACACGAGCTAAGAATAATATTTAACGAAGCTCAACCCGCCATATCGCAAGCACACGTTTCTTGCATTCATCATAGTTTATCGACGAAACAAACTACTTCATCGGGTTATTCGTGGATGTTCGTGCGGCCGCCTATACCCCTGTAGATTATTGCGAACACCGTTCTCATTCTATAGCCCGGAGGAGAACGCAGAGTGTAGAAGCGTAGTGTTACTAGAGGTGTGCAGGAAAGGGTTCTCGCTGTAGGCAATTAATTTCAATACCCCTTCGGTTCGTCGATACGTCGCGTCGCCGCGAATTAATGCACATTTGATGACTCTCACGACGTAGTTTGACGCCGATGTCGCTTCAAATGAATGGTTTTTTCGGTTCACAGGTTTTTTTCGCCGGTCTAAGCGACATCGGGTGAGTTTACCGCGGAAGCAGGAATTAATAAATAATTGCGCCCCTGTCGTCAGGAACGTGAAATGGGGTCGGTGATAAATTTGCAAGTTTGGGGTTTAAATCAATTTGCTTGTGATAATTTATAGAAGAAGTTACAGAAAGTTCGTAACGTACGGAGTTTATTTTTATCAGGGTATGGTGAAAGTTTTTTGGGGCATCGATCAGCATAACACAATCCCATACGCGGCAAACTTGGAGCATACGAGATATACATACAAAATATTTACCGTCACCTGGACTATTTTAATGCTGAGCGATGACGCACATATTCTTTAACTTGTTGTCCGATTAGGAGCCTCAATTAGTTGTGTTTCAGCAATAGTACACGCAATGGCGGCGTTCTCAGATTTATATAGCTATAATATTGTATTGCATTCAAATATTGCTTTAAACTAACTTTTTAGAACTCGCAACCACAATCATCATATTATCTAAATTTTCATTTGTTAATATGGAGTTCTCTTACACATCAATACAGAATTAGACCGGGTGGTCTATTTAACTTTTGTTTGTTTGTTTTTTAGCCAATATATATATTTAGGAAGAATTAGTGGAAATTATGGCTATAATGAAACTAAATTTTGTTTTTACGACGTTTCGACCCTTTATGGTCTTTTATAAGTGATATTTTTTATTTAATTATTTATTTATTCCCTATAAACGAAATTGTAATTAAATCATTATATTTTAATTGTATATAGTTAATACTTACATTACTACACTTATGTGTTTTTTATATAAATCTAATTTCGTCATATTTCATTTAACATATTTTAGTTTTTTTATGAAGAACATTGTCAACAAATTTATACATATTAAAATTAAAGTTTTAAGTAAATAACAATTTATACATTTGTGTGGACAAATAATACAATTACTATAGCACATAAAAATAATAATAATAATTTAAAATCTTGTTTTACTAAACTCAAAGCAAAAACTCAATTTGGAAAAAATTCCCATTTGATTTATTCCATTCTTTGTAGTAGTTGTAAGGGTGTGTACATAGGAGCAATACATAAAACATAGAATCCAAAATCATAAGTCGTCCTCTAATGTAACAGTTTTAAAAAAACACGAAATTGAATACAATCATAAATTTAATTTTGAAAAAACCAAAATTCGAACTAAAGAAAAAAACTATCATACACGCAATATTTTAGAAATGATCTACATAAAAAAAAAAAAATAGCGTTAACTTTAGAATCGACACAGAAAATTTAGCTAAAATATACTAACATTTATTTTAAATCATTTCACATAACTTTTATTCAGCCTTGTATATCTCTCAATTTAAATATTATTGACAAAAATAAAAACAATTTTTTCATGTTTATTTTTATTGTATGTTTATTTATCGATATTGTACCTTACATGTTAACATACTTCTCAATATTTTATTTGAATGTTGTCCACACAAATGTATAAACTGTTATTTACTTAAAACATTAATTTTAATATGTATAAATTTGTTGACAATGTTTTTCACAAAAAAACTAAAATATGTTAAATGAAATATAACGAAATTAGATTTATATAAAAAACACATAAGTGTAGTAATGTAAGTATTAAAAATTAAAATATAATGATTTAATTACAATTTCGTTTATAGGGAATAAATAAATAATTAAATAAAAAATATCACTTGAAAAGGACCATAAAGGGTCGAAACGTCGTAAAAACAAAATTTAGTTTCATTATAGCCATAATTTCCACTAATTCTTCATAAATATCTATTTATCGCGGCCCCCCCAAAATTTGGAAGCAGTCACTTTCATGAAAAAAAGTAGAAGTTTTAGTACAAGAAGACACCTATCTAATTTTTACACAGTTATATCAATAGGAAAACTCAATTTCTTTTTTTTTAATGGTATTTTTTTTAATAAATTTTGAAAAAGGGTCTAATAGTGGGTAACAAAGTAAGTTAAGTCCATTAGGGAATAAAGTTCAAAACCAATATATTATTAAAGTTAACATTCAAGGAAAACTTAAAACAGATAAATCTTAAAAAAACTCTCAAAGACAGATTTCATGGAATTTGCATCTAAAAATTGAATCATGCCGTGCTTTGCACATCTTCATGACATGAGTAACAATAACAACATAATCTTCCATTATGGGTATAGCAGATTATTTAAAAACTAAAAATCATTAAGACAATACAATACAATAGGATTAGCTTTCAATTCATAGTTCAAATACTAGAAATATTAATTAATAAGTTTTTAAATGCAAACTCTCCATGAAATTTATCTTTGACAGTTATCTTTGAAATTTATTATCTCCTTTAATGTTTACTTTAAGCCATATAAGTTTTAGTGCTTTTTTACTCACTATTAGACATTTTTTCAAAATTTGTTAAAATAAATACCATGTTCCATTAAAAAAAACTTGACTTTCGTATGACCTTCACTAGTTCTCCTAGGGCTATGACTGTGTAACCATCAGATAGGTGTCTTCTTCTATTAAAACTTCCATTTGAAGCTTTTTTTTTTTCATAAAACTGATTGCTTAGAAATTTTTGAGGGGATGGACCACTCGGTATATTAAAAATAACCTTTTTACATCGTAACTTTTAATTGGAGCGAAACTAAGGAACAATATCATAATGTTTAGACCGCAGCTGTAAATTAATATTATTTCCGCAAAATTATCTTAGTGTCGACAATTAAGAATAGGTTCGATCGGGAACCATAAAAATAAATTGAAACATTTCTTTTTCTATTATAATAAAAACAAGGAAAGTGTAAACATTTACGATGTAGATATTTATAATTCCGTAAAGCGGCATAATGTCCAAGTACCAAGTCTAAATAATACTGATTCTAACTTTGCGAAACTAGATACATTGCATATACATACATAAACTTTCCTTTATGCTAATAATTATGACATAATGTAATGTAAATAATAAATGAAATTTGTTTTTCTAAAATTTTAAATAAATTGCTTTTTGCTTTTCCTACATTTTTTAGAATAGTTTTCAGAAACTAAATGTCTATAAGTTTAGACACTTGGATCTTGTTTTAGTTGTATTAGTTTATTTTGTTCAGGGTGACATATTTTATACAGTTAAAATTCTAGCTTGTGAATATAACACATTATTTAGCCATACGTCATATGATCAAAATGAAACTAAAAAATGATAGTTCTACTTGACTAAAGTATTAAGGTTAAGTAATTGTTGTGTATTAATATTCTCTATGATATCTAGGATAATTTTTAAATGGATTAAATGTACAATTATTCACTCCTCCTCAATGTAAAATATATAAAAAATAATATTATTCGAAGAGAAATATTAGTAGGTATAATAAATATAGATAGGTAACATTTGCTTTCGCTTCGATTGATAATGATATTTGTTGTAAGCTAACAAAATGCAATGCATAACCTTGTTAGATTTGGTTTTTCTAGTTATGAAACAAACTGATAAATTGATTTAGAATTAATCAAATTCAGGTTTTGTTTCAGATGATATACAAAAAAAAAACACGTGAAAAGACGAAATTTATTTAAAATACCTTTTCAAGAATTGCGATTAATTTATTGCAAATATTATGTTTCTAAACATTCGTGTACAATATCAAAATTAAATTCTTAGTAACTTTAATATGGATTTGAATAGAGTATAATCTTTACAATTGGGACAAGTTATTGGTTAGGAATAGGTAAGTAGAAAATAATAATTCTTATTCTACCATATATCTATTATTATACGTAAAAATTAATTTACACGCTCAAATTTAGTCACATATGTTATTATTGTCTGTTTTAAAACAAATGTCTGCAATTTATCAATAAAATATTAACTAAATTTTATGATTATTTTTTTTAATCGGGGTAAATAAACCTAAGCAATTTACTGTTTTTCAGGCATCCTCGCAGAACCAAATCCCTCTCCTAATCATCATTACGGCTCCTGTCTGTTAGCCTTACTGACCAGAGTGAGATTCGAACTCGTGACCCCTCACGCTAGACAAAATCCCTCATGGCATTCAGGAGGACAAGGAACTGTGAGAATATTGCGCTCGCCACCCAAACCGGAGGCATCCTACAGCAAATATCTTTCGGAGATTCTAGTATATCCCAAACCATTCACTCAGTTTTAAACGAAAACATTCTGCACTCAAATCACGTTGCTACCTCTTTCTGCAACTTTCTTCCAAATTCCGCAACATGATTTTAAATAAAATTCGTAATGGTGACGGTTTTCTGAGACATTCTTTGGAAGCAATGAATACATTTTAGATAGGGGTGAAGTCCTTAACACTAATAACTTCAATATTGGGCAGAGGAACCACGCATTTTGATTTGATAAACTATGTACCTCTCCAAGCTAAGCTCTTTCAGTTTTGTTCCATCTACTTTGGGTCTTCTAAATCATATCTAAAACAAAAAAAAAGTGCTACGTCACGTATAATGGATACAACTCCAAGGATTTCACTCTTTCCTCCGGCGTACCGCAAAGACCGACTCTCGGTCCATTGCTGTTTCTGCGGTATGTCACTGATCTACTTCTCCAAATCGATCTTCCCGTTCTTGCATATGCTGATAATATTAAGATCTTCTCTGAAATTCCTTGTTTTGACAATGACAAGTAAGCTCCAGCCTACTTTAAATGCTGTTGCTAGTTTGTGTGATGCTTTCAAATTGAAGCTGAACGTTAATAAACGTCGTTTGCTCATCTAGACTCGTTCGGTCTCACCTTACATAACGTCCTACCAAATCAAGGCACCTTAATTATGTAAGTTTGAATTTTAGGATCTTGGTGTAGTCCTCAATACGCTTTCCTTCAGATTACACCTTGGTTATATATGTTCCCAAGGCCATAAAATCTCTTGGATTCATTATGCATGTCTATAAATAAATTTTGCAAATTACTAAGCAAACTGGAATATGCTGTTTTGTTTGGGACCCTTTATAGGCATGTCACTTCCTGAGTTTAGTTTAGTCTGAAATTTATTTTCATTTCAAAATGGGTAGACGATACCACTAAGAAGCATACATCAAGATGAATTATTGCAGCAGGTAAATATGTCTAGTTCATTCAAAAACGTACTGAAGAATTACAGATTAAAAAACTTTTTTGAACATATAATTCTTCTAACTGCATATGTTTATCAATGGGTAAATAAATTTTATTTATAAAATAATTTAATTCTAAAGGATACTTTTACACAACTATTAAATAGCGTATTCCAGCACCTGTAGACTTACCGATGGTAATTGTCCCTTCAAAACGCTTCCTGTTTATTTGTAGCGACCGACAACTCGATTAATGTATCCAAGGAGGGTTTCAGTATGAATTTGTACCTCAGCGGAATTGATTTACAAATTTTTTAGCACAAAGCATTGCTAAGTATATCCATATCATTTCTTCCTTCACTATTATGTAAAATATGCTTCCAAAATAAATTTATCTTAGTCCTGTGTAAATAGTATTTTGAAAAAAAAACGACGTTATGCAGAATAAACGCAAAACGATAGTTTTGATGAAAACTGTCCATGAAAATTAATAATACTTAATAAAAAAACTGACGAAATAAGCAGCATTTACACACGAAACGTACGACTATGTAAAACCTACTATGCCTGTTTCAACAATGACATTGTAGAAAACGTTTTACTAGTGGTTTTATAAAAGCGATTAAACGTGAGTATTGATTTACACATAGCGAAAGGTAGTAGCGTAGTGTCAGGACAATCTTTCTCGACCAATCGATATTTAATTTAAAGAAAAGTAACGTTAAAATGAAGGTTGAAAACAAAGAAAAATAATAACAAACACACTAGGCTCCTATTTTTTAACGATGTCATGGAATTCTCGCGGCACAGAATTAATTCAACTCTAACCGACCTTGTACTCATTAATTTAAACCAAAATGTACAAATAAAATTCACACCTCAATAAACAAAGTTAACTATGCCGTATATACTATGTAAACACAAATATATGCATGTAATTTCTTCCGCTCTTTACTGCACATCAAGTGTTCTCCATCTCAAGTTATTATACCGCAAAACATACACATTATTACTTTTAATAATCATTAAAACTAACGGATGTTTCTGCTTCAAAACGGTGTACACGTCCACTTGTATGAATAGTAGGAAATCGCGCAAAGGAATGCGAAGAAGGATAAGCATCATTATTTGCGCATAAATTTAGTACGCTTGAGCTGCTCTTTCCTCGAAGGCTGTATCAATTGAGGCTGCGGGCTGTAACACTCTCAACTTGTAAGTGATTTATTAGGAACAATTATTAACGAGTAAGTGTTAATTTGTCTTTGAGGTGAAGCATTTTACTGCTGGTGTTTTATTTTATCTTTCAAGGTATGGTGGGCGGATATTTTATAGTTGTTTTAAATAATTATGCCGACGACTTAGTAAAATTAATCATTAAGGTGTCATTGAACTGGCATGGAGCATATCAGCGTTAATAAAATAAGATTATTAAACAATTTAACATTTTTTGTTACATCCACGGAGACTTTATAGATTTCTCAACCTTCCATTGTGCAGACTGAAATCTTTGCCATTGTAGCGTCGTCGTAAGACATCTAACCAACAAGTACCTGGTCTCAGAATAACGTATAAACATCAGTATCGCATTTAACAAAATAACTTTCACAGTTTGGGTATAAAGATGATGATGATGGCTTATCAAATTTTCACACATACATCAAAAAGTGTTTCACACCTAAATTTGTTCATATCCTAGTATAGTGAACCCAAAATGAGAAGTACATATGTCGTCATATCCGTTTTGAGCGCTGGAATGGCGCTTTAGGGGTGCTCCTGTCACTTTGACAACTATTTAATGTAATTTCTATTGTAAAAAAAATCACCCCCACCACTAATGACATTAGTTCCTCTATTCTACGTCGATATTGCGATGACGACATATGTACTTCTTATTTTAGGTTCATTCTACAGTAGCAGTTATAATATCGTAGTATACTTTTAAATCACGAGACATATGTATTTTGCGAAACATGTTTTAAGGAAATACGACGAGTTGGGAGCCTAGCATTATTAAGATTATTTTCGTCTAGAATGAAATTTGCTAGGGGTTATTTAAAATATAAACAAATAATACATTACAACATTTATTGACAAACCCCCAAAATATTACTGTGGAAAAATTTGTAGTATTAGAGAAAGCGAAATACAAAAACGGCAATATAACGTCATGAAGATTATTAATCCGCTGACATTACCTTGTAACTAGTCCTTGTTAGCCCATGACAAAGCTAATTCCAAAAATGAGTTTATCATTTGATAAACTCTCCCTTATGGATTCTATTTGTAAGCCATTGCGTTGTTTATGCAAAATACAGTTGCTGTTCAATGATGAAAATCCAACTAAGTATAAATACCATCATACAAACTCGAACCTTTCGTCACACTCTTACGATAGAAAAACTATTAACACATTCATTAGTAGCAGTGATATTTTAGAAACGAAAATAGGTGTGCACAAATATATATGCATGCTCATATGTAATGCTGCGCAAAGATTATCGACCCCTACACGGTAAAAAATAAATCTGTACTGTTCAGTAACGGCGAGTACATATATGTCATAGGGAGGGCTCTGACCATGATCGAATTTCTTCGTATAAATTCGTCATATTTTCGTATTTCATACCAATTTTTCATTTGGCAAACGAAGAAATTCGATGATTGTCAAAACCTTTCCGGTAACCAGCTGTCACTGTATTTCTTATAGGTTACAAATCATTTACAGAAATTTACGAATATTTTTTGTAGTTACCTCTACTACACTCATAATTTTTTCATTCGCATTACTACCGCAGAGAAACTGAACAGTTTGTAATAATAATAATGAAAGAATATTGCCGGCACGATTTTACTTAAAAGAAAAATAATTCTGCCCATAGCGCCATCAGCACCAGAATTACCCTAAAACTCTATCCACTTGTGCACCCCCGGACATCATTGTTGACAAACTATGAAATGAATTAGTCGAATAAAAAGGAACAGTCTTTGTATTACACAGAACGATATAGCACCGGTGTGAACTTGGCAAGCAACTTTATTAAAAAAAAATAAACGTAGTACGATTCGATTGTACTTCGTTTGTACCCGCTTTGTTACCACCTGCCAGTTTCGTTTGTACCTCAAAGGTTAAAAAATAGAAAGGGTTAAAAAAAATTTAGCAAGCAAGTGCAAGATATTCAAAAAACGGACAACGCCATTCGAAAGAGCATTGTTTTAACCGTTTGTACCTCCATTTAAATCGTTTGTACTTCCACCAAACCGGAAGTAGAAACATTTGAAAATAAGTAAGTCGCGAGAGAAATTTCGCTCATTTTTGAGATATCGGAAAACGGCCAACGCTATTCAAAAGAGCATTTTTGTACCCGTTTGTCCTCTTTTTACATCGTTTGTACTTCAACCAAACCGGAAATAGTGACAATTCAAATATCTCAAAGAGAGAAATTTGGGTATATTTTTAAGATATCAAAAAAAGGCCAAGGCTATTCGAAAGAGCATCGTTTATACCCGTTTGTACCTTTTTTTACATCATTTGTCTTCAACCAAACCGATGTAGTGACAATTCAAAATATGTCAAAGAGAGAAATTTGGGTATTTTTTAAGATATCAAAAAAACGGCCAATGCTATTTGAAAAGAGCATCGTTGTGTACCCGTTTGTACCTCTTTTTCATCGTTTTACTTCAACCAAACCGAAGTATGAGCAATTCAAAATATGTCAAAGAGATAAATTGGCTTTATTTGTGTATATCAAAAAACAGCCAAGGCTTTTCGAAAAGCATCGTTTGTACTCGTTTCGTACCTCAAAGGGAACCGGAGTAGAATATACGAAAATATGTCGGACAGAGAAATGTTGCTAATTTTTTGAGATATCGCAAAGTGGCTAACGCTATTCTATAGAATATCGTTTGGCAACTGTTTGCACCTTTTTTAAAATCGTTTTGTACTTCAGCAAAAACGTAAGTAGTTCTTTCAATGTTTATTTAACATTTTTGTCTTAATTGAACCAAGTTTCCCATCCCTATTTTAGAAAACATATTAAATACAGATATTTTCTGCATTTTGCCAAATTAGGTCAGACAACCTAGTAATGTGACCATTATCTATTAATTAACTACATATTTAATTTTTACTTTGTGAGA
The DNA here is from genome assembly GCA_004143645.1 of Protaetia brevitarsis. Lineage (NCBI taxonomy): Eukaryota > Metazoa > Arthropoda > Insecta > Coleoptera > Scarabaeidae > Protaetia > Protaetia brevitarsis. The sequence goes on from RXPK01000206.1 coordinate 21,575, forward strand.
CCTTTAAGTATATTCTCTCTCTAATATGTATGTTGTTTTTAAACCATCTCTTATTATATATTTCTATATATTTGGTTGCAGATACCGGCTGTAAATGTATGCATTTAACACCAATTATACTTTTCTTATTATTTAATTATTATAAACCTCTGCTAGGGAGATTATATAGAAAGATATTCAATTGAGTCGTGTAGCGGCATATTCAACGCATTGAATCGAATGAACATTGCCCGTTGTGCGATATCTCAAAGATTAGCGAAATTTCTCTCTCATATATCTACAAATGGTTCCGGTTTGGTTGAAGTACAAACGATGGTAAAAGAAGTACAAACGGGTACAAACGATGCTCTTTCGAATAGCCTTGGCCGTTTTTTGATATCTTAAAAAATATCCAAATTTCTCTCTTTGACATATTTGAATTGTCACTATTTTCGGTTGGTGTTTGAAGTACAAACGATTAGTTAAAAAGAACAACGGGTAACAAACGATGCTCTTTTGAATAGCGTTGGCCGTTTTCCGATATCTCAAAATAAGCGAAATTTCTCTCGGCAACTTAACTTATTTTCAAATGTTTCTACTTCCGTTTGGTGAAGTACAAACGATTTAAATGGAGGTACAAACGGGTACAAACAATGCTCTTTCGAATGGCGTTGTCCGTTTTTGAATATCTTGCACTTGCTTGCTAAATTTTTTTTTAACCCTTTCTATTTTTTTAACCTTTGAGGTACAAACGAAAACGAAGGTGGTACAAACCGGGTAACAAACATTGCTCTTATTCGAATTGGCGTTGTCCGTTTTGAAATATCTTGTACTTGCTTGCTAAATTTTTTTTTAACCTTTCTATTTTTTATAACCTTTGAGGTACAAACGAAACTGAAGGTGGTACAAACGGGTACAAACGAAGTACAATCGAACCGTACTACGTTTATTTTTTTTAATAAAGTTGCTTGCCAGGTTCACACCGGTCGATATAGCCATAACTCTTGAACCCTAGTTATAAGTTGGGGTGTGTTTATATCAGAAATTTGAAAATCTAAAAAAAAGCCCTTACACCGAAGCCGTTGCATTTTTGTTAATTTATTTGAAAAATAACACATACACACAACATATTTATTCCTGGAAGAATATTTTATACTATAAAATATATAAATAAAGATTTAGTTTCACAAAAAGGAAGAATGTGAACTTAATTATTATAAAACACTTGCAAATATATTTTACTAGAATTATTATTGTTTATTTTATTTACCTTTTTTTATTATCAAACATTATTTTACTAGATTTCTACAAGCTGTTCAGAAATATTTGCAATAAAATCACAATATTTTTTTTTCCTTTTTTCTTTAAAATAAATAAATTACACCACACGTTTAAAAATTCTGGCAACAGCTTGACAAGATGGCAGCTAGGTTTGAAAATCATTGAAAACGGACCACAAAAGAACAGAGGATTTTGTGAACTCGTGCTTACTGTTATTAGTGTGGTTCAACTGTTGACTTTTTTTTGCTTATAAAAGTAGACCTTGACGTCATACATATTTTGTCTCAATTAACCAATCTCTTGCCGTTTACGATATCCCAACGGTATATAAGCACACTAACTGAGACTGCCTGTATATACAAAATGACCATGTTTAATCCATTTTTTTTGCTAAGGAAGCTGGTTTAATTTGACAAGTGATATGAATCCTCAAAGTATGATCAGCACAAAGTCCTATATATTGTAAATTGGTGAGTAAATAATAGAAAGAAAATGTATAACAGGTCCGGTATTCTTTGAATGTACGATATAAAGCACCAAATATAGTTTTCTATGCATTTATGGAATAATTAATTAGGACCAGTTACTGTCAATCAAATCAAAAATCTACGTGACTGTATTTTGTTTAGCTATAACTTCATCCCAACCAGTGTATGTAAATTCTGATATGTACTTCGGAAAATAGAGTAGGATTAGGATTAGACAACCTTATTCGATCGCAGAGTTTTATACTGGAAAAGATTAAACGATATCTTATCGAGAAGTTTTATAAACCTTTATGTCAGGAAGTATTAACTACTATTTACATTTATTTGTTGTCTTGTTTATTTACGAAGTTACGATTACTGCTTATCAGTATATCGATTGACATTAGCCTAAATCGACCCAAAGCTATTAATTAAATCTCTGCCCTCTTATAATTGCCTGTTATACAGTAAACATCAATAGATAACAAACCTAGGGAAACGGCCATCAACATTAACCTATAACTAGATATCATCGTAAACGCCATGTTAACCTTAACTTATGCATGAACTTCAGAGGAATCGCGTAGGTCTAATACGATTTTGCATATTTAAAATGCGACGGCATCTACGCAAGTATGAATATCATGTATTTTATAACTATCTCTTGTACCCGTATAAGGCACAATCCTGTAATTTTCGCATTAATTATCTATTCAAGTCTGATTATATAATTATCGATCGCTTTTTCAAATCGGTTAACGAGTTCATTGCCTCTCTGCTTAGACTTGCCGTCGCTAATACCACACACCTCGTTGAATTTGAATAACTGCGACTATCATAAACAATAGATAAGCGATGCGTACGCTAAATATGTGCACCAGCTCGTACATTTAGCCTTATAAGTAGACGGAACTGCATCAGGTAATAGCGTAGTGATTATATGGTGATAGGAAAAGTCCACCTGTCGAAAAGTCAATACCACTGACGACCGAAGAATTATATTGTTAAAACCATCGCAAAAATTAGCATTCTAAAAGAATGCTGGAAGATTTTCTGAAGTAAGTGAGAAATAGAAATTGCAAAAGAATGGTTTGCAATTGTATTTTGGAGCAACCTGCCTATACGCTCTCTGCTAATTGCTTTGTTCCATTTAAACAAGTAACTTTTGAAGCAATCACTTATTTAGTATTACTATTGTTACGTCAGTATTAATACTTCCGAAAATGCCATGAATACAATTTTGATTATCCTTAATTCAATGGAATATGCCATGCATTTTCGGCAATTGATTCTATCAGTTGAGTTAAATATTAAATTGTAAATTAAGCAACATTCCAGAACTTTATCGAATTAAACCAGCAAACAATCTAAAACAGTTTTGTTGATAAAGTTTTCAGGCAATCCTCATAAAGGCGCGTCCAGATCTAACTGGGTATGCAGTGAGTCAAACCCAAGGCGTATGAATATACGCCCTAATTGGGAAATGCTTGGAATTTACCGAATTTTAAAATATTTGTGTGCTGATCTATTCATATCGCTCTGACCATTCATAGCAAAGACACATAGGAGTATCTCGAAACCTCAAGGTTATTAACGTTGTATTTTAATTGAATTTAAAATATTTGGAATGATTTATATACTAGAGTGTGAACTATTAAAATAAAGGAATAAATGCCATAAAGATCTGTACATTTTTTGGAAATTCTACATTCATTGCAATTTTTACTTATTTCATATATTCAGCTTTTCCATTTTTGCAAGATGGTTTATACGATGGATGACGCATTTCTTCTCTATTTATTTTTATTTTCTGATTGTCAAACTGGTAACACTGTAAATAAGTTTACATTTTGTATTATTTTTTTATTCGCAATTGTTTAATTAGTTTCGTCTTATTAGCGGATCCATAATAAAAACACAAAATTATTTTGACACTTCGAAACTGCCAAAAAAATATTTTTTATCAATACGTATTCAAAATTACACACCATTATATAACACCTTTGTTTTAAATTGAGAATGAATATATTCTTAAGTGTAAATCAATTAATTCTTACGTGAACTAAATTCTATTTGTAAAAAAAAAACAATTTTTAAATTATTATATTACTTTATGTTGTTGAAAAAAAATCTCTTTGAATTTGCGTGATCTTCAAAGTTGTATATAAATTTTATAAACGATCTTGTTTTTTTTTTGCACAAATAGAATTTTAATTTAAATAAGAATTGATTTACACTTAAGAATAAGTTTTCTATTCTCAATAAAAAAATGGCTGATATTAAAAATTAATCAAACCATAATAAATCAAACCTGTAATATTTTTACAGATTACAGATTTGAATCTTTTTATTAAGATGTAGAATTTTCAGTGTTTTTGATAAAATTGTTTTTGCGTAGATTCAACATAAATTTTCCATGATTATTTTTAGCGACTTAAAATGAAAACTTCAAACTACTCAGTTCTATACTACATTAATACATTTTTAATACTTCTGTGTTACTAGAAACATACAATTATTGTATAACTATTAATATAATTATTATTATATTATATTTTTAATTATTAGTAACTATAATAAATTTTTATATTATAATTAAGACAACTAAATGTGAAAAAGTATTTCTTATTTTTCCGTGAAAAATGATGTATATAATGTTGATTCTTGGTATTAGTGCAAGTCAGTTGAAATTTGTATAAAGATTTTGCCTCTATACAAACTGTTTCATTTCAATTGACTTCCGCTACTAACAAGAACTAACATTGTCTGCATTATTAAAATATACATGTAATTGTGCAAAATTTAAATTATGCTTTTAACGGTTTACATTATTCCCTTTTTATTCCTACAAATATCGATTTCCTGCTTACTATTGTGATAAAACGAACATTCTACGAATGAAGTAAAAATTCCTAAACCTTTTTAATATAAATACATATTTATCATTAGCAAAATTTAAGGAGTCAAAATAAATATTGAAAAATGGGTGTCGATTCATTTTATCACTTACCACTTTCGTACTTTTTTAATGTTACTTTTATAACATATTTTGTTTACAACTTCTTAAATTTAAAATACATTATTTATCTAGCAATGCATTTTAATTTAATTTTCAATTTCTACTTAAGGGATCTAATATGTAGGCAATTCAGCGATTGATGAATACATATGTTTTAAGAAGTTAGAGGACGTAAAAGATGTAAAATAATAAAGAGGTAGCTCCATATCCTCGATTTGAACTCCTTAGATTTGATTCATGATTTTAATAAAAAAAATTATCCACCAGTCTACCCAATTTCACAAGAATATTCAAGATCTTTCAGGATGCCATTGCTAAGCGGATCGCGAAGAGCCCCATATCTAATGCCAGACAGAAAATAAACAACGGCGGATGAGGTCATAGCAGGAATGTCTGGTCACACCCTAAAGGAGATTCAGATCATTTCTGAACCAGCTTCGCGCTTAAATATAGTTTTCTTATTTTAAATTTAGAAATCTATTTTATCGTTTATGCATTATTTCGCCGTTGATTTCGGCAATCTTTGAGAAAAAAAAAAACTTGAAGTGATAAGAGTAGTGATTACTTTAAAGATGAACTTATTTATTCACGAGTACTTTCAAGATTATCTAGTTAAATTTACTTCATTTACGCTAGTTCTATAACTATCGATGTCGTCTCCGAACACTGCAAGCTGTACTGTATAAGTTTTAAATATGTCAAACGTGAAATGCGAGTGAAGCAAAACTACAATGGATTCTGCGACAAATCAAGAAACGTGCGGATTGATGCGTCCTCGATATTACCGCCTGTAACGAATAATATTACGAGGTGCCGAGGCACAGCCACGTTATAGAAATCACAAAGTTATGAACGCTTATAACAACCAACGGATTGGAAGTCTTTAGATGTTGGCGTATAATTGTGTTATTTTCGCGAACGCTCGATTTGGCACATTTGACGCTGAACAGCACGCGGTTCTGCGATTGTTCTCTTGTCGCATTCCAGTGAAGACGTTTGCGTCCGGTAAGACGCAAACATTATTTTAAGTAGGTATGTGCTGTGGAAACAACGCGAATAAAAATAGTACCATTGCATCTGGGAATGCACGGATATTAAGTTTCTTCTGTATACAGGTTTTCCAAGAAGATGGTTAATTAAAACACTGAGAAAAATACTGATCGTGATATCGATAATCCACATTTATTGAGTGAATTCTCATCGACAGAATGAAATGTGTCATTTAATTGTTATGATAAAATATTATTTACAATTTTTGATTAAGTAATAAACAAGATTCATTAGTGAAATAATTAGTTTTCATTATTATAACAAACCATTGCACATTAGTCCATGGATAATAAATAATTTTGTTAATAATTGTTATGTTTACGTACAATTTTCATAAAAATTATTCACGATAACAATGCAATACATGATACCTTCTTCGTTAGTTCAATGATTTACAATTTATTGCAAGAACGAACAGCTAGCATACGTTAATGAAAGGTGTACGGCAGTAATTGATTTAACGACCGTGCTATCATGTCTATTTATCTCTAAGTATTCCAACAAGCCTAGTTTTTTACTTAAAATATTTTTTTAATGAATTTTGCTAATTGAAAGATAGTAGTGGGGAGTAATATAAATCTTTTTGGTCATTCAAAGCTAAGCCTGATTTATCATGTCTATTGATCTAAGTATTCTAACAGGTCTAGTCTTTACATGAATATGTAAAATGTCAAAATTACTATTAAAGTTATATTTAAATTCTAAAGAATGATTGGCGAACCTGGCTTTGTAATACAAACCTACAAATATAAGAAGATGTATTTAGTTCCAGTAATGTTTAAGATTTTAACTGTTACTTTATACTATTTTGAATTTCATATAAGTAAAAGTAAAAAACTAGAGCTGCTAGAATACTTATTCTTAGATCAATAGACATGATACTCTGAATGACCAAAAAAATTTATATACTCCCCACCACTATCTCTCAATTAGCAAAATTCGTTAAAAAATATTTCTTGAATAATTAATATTGTAAAATTTACTGAGAGAATAACCAAATGTTGTAATATTATAATCAAATAAAATATAAGATAAAAATGGGTTATGTTAAATACTGGGACTGTAGTAGTGATTACTATTCCTACGACATACTTTAGTTCAGTGTAATTTAACTTAATAAAATACAATCAAAGTTTAAAGGTTAAAAATACTTACTGGAATGTATTAGTCAATTAAAAAAGAAACCACAAAAAAGGCTAAGATAAAAAGCGAAAATCAGAATTTTTCTAGTTCTATGAATTAACTATTACATTAAGGAAATATGTTTACTTTGAAACTCTGATTTTATTTTATTAAGTTAAATCACAGTGAACTGAAATATATCTTAGCAGAAGCAGTCAATTACAATGTTAAATTAAATTAATTAGGAAGTAAGTAAGTACCACACTTCACTTATCACCAGAAAGAAGACAAAAAACAGCTTTTGTTCATTATGAGCGTAGGTACGGCTTAGTGGGAGTAGGGTTACAAGCATGCGTGCGGAACAGATTGCGATATCACCGAAGTACTGTTTAGACTTTTGTAGGGTATGTTTCGTTAATAGTACTTATCATTTTTAATATATCTACATATTTTTTGAGGTCAAGTTTTAGTTTTGCTTTTTTAGGATTTGTTCTTTAGTTCGCTATCGTTTTTGTTTACAGCTTTGCATACACTGAAAAACCGATTTATTTGATAATACCTAATGTTATTTAAACTAACTAGATATAGAGTTAAATATGGGCAAACAAATATTTGGTTAATTCAATCGAATTATTTATTCCTTTAATCTTTTATTTATTTGAAATAACGAAATATTTTGTTGGATTAACTAATTTGTTTGAAATTATTTTGTTGCCCTGAACAAATTGGTTTTTTTTTGTGTAGTTTTTCGTTAACGTTAACTCTCATTTGTTTATTGGTTTATTTACCACCGATAATTTAGAAAAATTTAGAAAAAATATGATCAATGCCTATTATTTTAGTGTTAGGGGTGACGATGACGCTAAATAATAAAATAAAAAAGTGATAAAATTTTAATCATCCTGACTTTGGTATTCATTAATAAAATATTTATATCTGTACCTTGTATACTACAAAATATGATAAATAAAAGTATTAAGTAAGATAATTAATGAATATTATTAATTATTATGTATTGGGTTAAATTCATTAGCCTGCGCACCGCACTGACGGAACTTGCAGTCGAACACTTGATGACTGTCTGCTTATCACTAATCTTAAGCTAGAATTATGGACGAAAGATCAGAATATGTTTTCTTAACATCTTGTATGATACAGAGTGTTCATAATCTGCAGTTGTATATCAAAGATGTTATAAACCGCATTACTTTTCCTTTAAATACTGGTTATATTTATTAAAAGTTTCAAATCACTGAATAATATTTTACCTGTTATGACTGACATTACAATAAAGCATTGTTGTTAATAAATATTATTGTTACAATCTTTGTTTTGTAAATTATTCCATAATTTATAAACCAAATAATAAAAAAAAACATTGAAGTTAATTCTAAATAGCAAAAAAGTATCCCACAATATATATTTTATTCTAGCCACTACCATCATGAAAATATTGTAGAATGCATACAAAATAGAACTGAAGTTTTAAGTTATGTAAAGCCACTTACTGCTTTAGTTTAATATACATTATTAAGTTGTGCGTGTAGCTGTTAAATTTAGCAAAACCTTTATTAAAACAATTGTCTGGAATAGTTAAATACTTGGAACTGTTTGTGTAACACTCTAGAACGTAAAATGCAACTTCAGCGTTATATTGGCGAACGTGTTAAACTGTAAAATGGGCTATAATTTATAAACTTTTAAATTTATACTTGTATAATGTACTCGCTAAAATGCAATACTAGTAAGCGCATGAGTTTATTTTTAGCTGGTAGGAATGAGGACTTTGACGGTGGTTTTGTTAAATGTTCTTGGAAGTGCAATGTTCATAAATAAATCTAAACACCAGAATGATCTAATTGTAACTGAAAAATTGTGGCTCACATTATGCCTCAATTTTTAATAATAATTAATAAATAGGCTGTAACATTAAACAAACTTTACCGTACGTTCTTACGAAATAAGCAGTATAAATTCGATTTCTTTTATTACAATTGCAAATTAAGATGCCCACTAATACCACTCTAGTATACCAAAAGAATGTCTTAAATATATGTTACTTTACTCTAACATTCAAGTTTTGTATTACAATTATATGCTAATAAAAAAATATTCTATTTCTTGGATCCTTCCCAGTACCAAATGAATAGGGCAATTTTTCAAGATAATAAAATTCATTGATATGTGTAAACAATTCATACTAGACATAAATAGAATTCTTTTCCCAACAATATTGCATCTAAAGCACATCATGCATATCTGTTGCATCACGAAGCAATTGTTTACTGCATCACTTACGTAATAATTCGTCATTCACAATGCATATGAAACGCCTCCGAAACATGCTCTCACACATCACCGTTTTCACAAGTTGTTTATGGCATTGTTGAAACTACCAACATTACAACTGCATCCTATGTGTCGAGTTATAAATCACAGATAATGGCCGATATCAAGAAAACCAATTTCTTGCAACACCATACATTTAATCAAACAAAAACAATTCTCGCAATAATGCAATATTAACTATCTACCGGATAATCGTTTAATAAAAAACTAGCTAGAATTAAATGAATAAATAAAAGAGAATTGCAGGCTGTCGCTTCGAAGTTAAAGCTGATTAATTTTCTGATCGAATCTATTTAATCGATATGCTCAATTAAAAATGTAAGAGTAAAAGGTTGTGCCACTTAAAACTCGTTGAAATTTTACACCCGGAAAGAACTGCGACAGGGAGTGGAGGAAACGAATGATTTCCTTCTTATTTTTCTATTCCTTGGATCGTTTTATTTAAACTGTCTCACCACTTAACGCCATCAGCGTCGACTAGTTTCTCCGTTAGACACGGGTTTTCATGTCTCCTATATTAGCTATATATCTTACCCGGAATTGCTATTGATTTTTCGACTGGATTGCGTGAAAAACAAACATTTAAGATTTAAACTCGTTTTGTTCTTGTCGGCGTAAAGCCACCGACGTTGGTCGATATTTTATTGCCTGATGTTCACAAGCGAAGAAAAACAAGGAGATAATTTACGATGACAGACTTATTTTGTAGAAACATGACAAAGTCCGACTTTGTAAATAAATATAAAGACTTGAAAATACACGACGAGCATAGTACCTACATCTACAAAAGGTGTCTTTAAGGTGGCTGTTATTGTAAAACTATTAAATAACACCGAAGTATGAAATTAATGGTAAATCATAATAATACATATGTACTTAAATATCAGGAGGGCAGTATACATGATGTCTAAAGTTAAGAGTTCACCATTGCTAACTTTGTTATTACTGGAAGTATGACGTCGGTAAAAATACCTAGCGAGTTGTATTTTTTGCGTTGATTAAGACAGTTAAAAGAGTAACAATCGAATAGAGTCCTCGCCAAATCGGGTGGAACCAGCGCAGAACGTGACACTAACACCGAATAAAGTGTCGAATAAAGATTGTGCAATGAAAAGAAAGTAATAGCGCTATGATTAGGCCGTTAAACAAATATAGTGTTGGGTTATCTTTTTTGTTTATATTTTTCGCAGTGCTCTTATTTACTTCTGTCATTTGCGTTTTTCGTAATTTTTCCTTATTTATTATCACAGCCTTTTTGAAAGATATTGAAGAACATTTTGCGGTGCTTTGGGGTTAATATTATTGAATTCTGATGAATTCTTAACGAATTCTAATTGACAAGCAATTTTCAAAACAGGTAAAAGCCATAATTTACAAAAAAATGGATCTAGGCAGCACCGAAAACCGGAACGAACTTTTAATTTGATGATAAAGAAATCAGACGCATGTTTCGTTAGCCAATAATTTGTAACATTGATTGAGTTACCTACTGATTTCTTTATTATTAAATATTACTCAATTTGAACATAACCATGCATTTTAATTTGATGTTTGACGTTTTGTTATAAGGTAAGGCTGATTCACATTGCGATAAAAGTCGTGTGATATAATGAACATATGATAGAAAATGTGCGTAAATTACGTTGTTTCTAGATAAAAATCTAGAAGTCAGCGTATTGTGGAGGCCCAGGAATTGGTGCGTTTGTTCCTATTCATCTATTATCAAAGAGTTTGTCCAGTATAGTAGCAGAATCATGATAATTATGAGCAGGCGCCCCATCCTGTCAAAAATGAATACGCTGGTAATCAATTAATGGTAGGTTTTCCAGAATCTTCTGAAGAAACGCGCTTATAATTGAACATAACGTACCTTGGGGTATCGTGATGAAATATTACAGCAATAACTCGAAAACCTAATAGACCATAACAAATATTTAAACTAAAACGATGTTAAGGATGTCGTGTATCCTATATTATGGGATTCTGTCGAAACCAATAATGTTGATTTCCTCTACTACACATATCTCTATTAGAAAAATTAGATTCGTGTGACCACAAAATACGTTTGAAATTATCTGGATATTCATTGGAAAAAATAATTAGCCGGTTACGAAAAATTAATCTTTCTATGCATTTCCTGATAATATGGTGTGTACTATTTTCTTTTTATACGGATGAAGGTTCTGTTTCTTCAAAATAAGTTGAACTGTAGATCTGCTGACGTGCAATTCTCGGGTTACATTTCTAATTAAATTATGAGGAAATCCTTCAAAATAAGCCATCACTCGTACTTCCATTTCCTCGTAGCTTTGTTATTTCTAAGTTTTCTGTACAATTTTAAAAAGAATTGTCTGTTTGGTACTTCACGGACCGGATATATATCTAATGCTTCTATGGAGCTTTTTCTACTAATCAAATAAGTCCCTTATATATCACATTTTTCCAGATTTTTAGTTCTTTGCCGTTTGACAAGAATTAACAAAATTATTTGAGTGTCAACCATATTCAGAAATTTTACTTCGGTTGAAGTACTAAAAGTGCAAACACGAAACATGTAATTTATTTAAAAAATATTTTGAAAAAAAAACGTGATTTTAATTCCCTTAAATATGTTAATGAAAATGTAGATAATCCCAAAATTCATTTGGACACTTTGCTGCTTCATAGAATACTTTTTATGTCAAGTTTTAGAGACAAACGGTCACATGCAGATATTTTAACTTCCAAAAAATTTTACATCTCTAGGTGTGAATACAAATTTTATTATGTATTTATTTACTTATTATATTTTATATTGGAATTTACGATACAAATTAAGTTATACCCTTGTTGTATTGTTAGTGAATATGACTGAGAATAATTAATATACTTATTCATGGTTGCAGCTTAAAGTTGCCGGCATAATCTCCGGCAAATATTAACACATTGATAAATATTTATAGAAACATTGTTGATATCCACATTGATTTGCATATACGCACACAAAAGTTAAACCACAATTTTGTGGTTCACTTATCAATAATTTTCCTGTGTAATATTTCTCCGTGCGTTATTTATGTAAACCCGGAAATACGTAGGTACTTTTGCAGAACGTTGCCATACGTTCGCATTGTAATTTTTTGTATTTTTACTTTCACATAAAGAAGTTAATTGTTAACACTTTGCTAATATTTAACAATATAACAAGTAGCTTTTCTAATTGCATGTGCAGATAAGCTTTAAAAAGCACTTCTCAGGTGTTGCACACAATCACCCATGATTGTTAGTATATATGGACTGGCATAAACTTGACTTCGTATAGTTCAACAAATAAAAAAATCTTACTCTGCTAAATCCGGTTAACGAGATGGCCACAAGAACGATTCATTATTAGCAATCCATTGATCTTTAAATGTTTTTTGCAAAGAAAATATTAATCAAGTGTCCGTTATGTGGCTCAGCTCTATATTGTTAATAAAAAAAATATTATACTCTGTCAAAGGTAAATTTTGTAAATCATTGTATTCAGTTTCTAAAATATTCAAATATTTTGCAGCTACAAGGATATTTAATCAGTTCATATCACAGACAAAAGGTTGTTGTAACGTTTAAATTGTCTTTATAAACATCCAGCCAATTTTCTTGAAAATTTCGTTCTTTGCAGACTTATGGAATTTTTTGTCATTCCAATAATAAGAATTGTGGCGATTAAAAAATCCATTATTTGCAAATTTAGCTTCGTCTGTCCATATAATATTTTCTAAAAATCTATTATCATTCTCGTGGTATTATTCTTTCAAATTTTGCACCAAGTGGAATGAATGCGACCCCATTTTACGGTGTTTTAAAATCCCAGGTATTGAATCCCTTGAGATTCCTGATTCCAAAGAAGCTTGCTTCAACGATGTCGTTGGAAATACTCGAAAGTAAGCCATAATGGCAATTATTGCATCATAATTATCAACAGAGTGAGTTATTGCTTTTAAAATTTTGTATTATTCGTCTTAAAGCAGTTACGGACGATATCTGTTTCTCTGAATACCGTATAGAGCGAAACTAATAAATAAATTTAAATCTAACTCACTCGTTTGTGTAGTTAAGACGCGTTGGCATTTTGACTTACACAACATTGACAGTTCTTGGGCATGGTTAATTTGCTACATTTTTTAAAATGCAAGGAAATACCGTTTTTGCGCCTCCCTTCAGAAACACTCATTTTGGAGTACTTCAATGGGACAGGAAAACTATCGTTTTCCTGCCTAGGCAGACAAAAATGTCACTAAAGGTTGGCCACACTAGATTCCAGATGACAGACGTGTAATAAATTGTCATTAAGCTACTGTTCAACCATGTTAAGATGAACTGGTGTCGTCATTGCACTTATTATTGATGAATAGATATTAAACTAGAAAAAAAATACAGAGAAAAAATTATTCTCAGAAAAGTCAAAATACTAAAGTATGTAACATGTGTTAGAAGTTAAATTAGCAAACGAATTTAGGGATAGGGATCCCTACATAAATTTTAACTAGTATTTCAAGGGCATTTCGAAAATATAAAAATATACAGGGTGTTGCATTTAAAATGTTAATGTCAACACCGTGTATAGTCGAAAGTGTTAAAGATTTCTGCATATTTTCTTCTATTAGGCCAAATCCATATTAGTATTCATTGAGATTCAACCAAAAATGAATCCTGAAACAATCATTGTTCACATGAAATAATGCATTAAAATTCATCGAAAGAACGAGTTCATCAAATCAATGGAAAAGATTTTATTAAATGACGAAATTTATTGAGTAATAAATCATTCATTGTATTAATGAAACCACAATCATTGAAGATGAAATGGTAGCTTGATGGGGTTCAATGAAATATGTAATCGTTGTAACGAACACGAATTTTGTTTTAACAACGTTCTTTGGTTTACTGGTAGAGAATAAGGGAAGACAACAATACAATGAATATTGCTTATTCATATAAATAATAAATAAATAATTTTGTATCTTTTTCTTCATTTTATTAATTATTAATAGTGTTAGTGGAGAATATGATACATTGGAGAGCGCGGATGTTACAGAATTTAATTTAGCTTAGTTAATATGGTTTTTATAAATGTAGGCATTTTGTTTTTATCATCTTATTTAATTTATTTAGGGGTTCAGTGGTAGAGCAGAGAGCAGTATTCTTTACTGCTCATCTGAACTGCCCCCTATGGTTTCAATAACGTTCTATGATGTATTATTATATTATTATGTAATAAAGTCATTATATATTTATTTATTTATATGCTAATCGCAAGTGGTTGACTTGTAATGTATGTTATTCGTAATCCTAATAAGTTTTAGTTATTATTATAGAGTAAACTTCTAATTAAAATAATGAACTTAAATCATTGCTGCAATAATCGCATTTCATTCATTCGATTCACTGTTGAGTCATCGTTGCAGCTTTATTTAATTTGCACTGCAGTAAAAATGATATTAAAAGATTGATATCAAACATTGGTGATTTACCAAAAAACATCAAAAGATAACGCCTAAACAATTAATCGTAAGGAGACCACCATATGGCAAGGCTCTTGGTCCATTGTGGAGATATCACCATACAAGCAGAAAAGGGAATAGAAATGTGAGTTTCTGCCTACCAAGCTCTCAAGTATTATCCTCGACTTCCCTCTAAGAGATTGCGAGTATAGAAGCACGCCCTCTAGGAGCCACACAACAAACTCACTCAGTCAGCGACCGCGGCGCAACTCGGTAATTCAATCACTGCCGTACACCTTCCATTAAGGTAGGCTATGTGTTGGTTCTTGCAATAAATTGCAAACCATTGAACTAACGAAGAAGCTATCATTTAATACGTTATTGCGTTCATATCGTGAATAATTATATGAAAATTCTACGTAAAAAGAACAATACATGTTCGTATTATTAACAAAATTATTTATTGAATCATACCATACCATAACAAATATTATCAATGGACTAATGTACAAGGGTTTATTATAATAATGAAAACTAATTTATTTTACTAATGCAACTTGTTATTGCTTAATCAAATATTGTAAATGATTTTATCATAACAATGACACATTACGTTCTGTCGATGAAAATTCACCCAGTGAATCTAGATTATTAATATCACGTCTATAGTATTTTCTCAGTGTATTTAAGAAATAATAAACAAGAAGCGCGCTTTTAGTATAGCGAATTTTCGACTCATTACGGTCTGCCCCTAAATGCTATAAAAGGCACTTCATTACCACATTACGACGAGATTACTCGTTACAGTATACACTTCATATTATAAAGATCGTATTTGGGATAAATGTAAGTTAACCCGCTCATTTCTTCGAACTGCTCTTTCATATATTAAACCTCAATTTAACGTTGAAAGCAAACGTTGTCTTAATGCAACCGTTTTAAATTATGAATGGGGACATTTAAGACGTAGGACGCAGTGAATATAATATGCAGCTATGCAATGTATTTATTTATACGTATGCTGAGTATCTACCTTATTCTTTTTGTTGTAAAGATGCGGCGAATACATTTCAAGAGTAAATGGAGATCGGGAACGAATTCAGTCACTGCACACACAGTTAAATATTCCCGGAACGTTAGTCTTTTCACCAGAGATTGTACACTCATTAACTAGTTCTGAAGTGAGCGTCATCTTCGCTGCGATTCGCCTTTCCTTCGCTGTTCCTCCATAGCACCAGCAGTGGCGGGTAAGACACCGAAATTACATATTTTGATAAGTTGCCAAGTTTGTGTTGTATTTATCTTTCCCTGAAAGACGTTGCCGTGTCCGACGCTATGGAACGACGATCCAAATTCGATTTAACTACCACAGAATCCATGCGCTTATTTATAGAAGGCGAAAAGCGTGGAAAGAAACGCGCGTGGCGGTTTCGTGAAACGCCAAGAGCTACTTGATACCGACTGCATCAGCGGCGGCGACAGATGTGACTGAACCTCATCGGCGTGAAATATTGTTTCCGAGTTATTCATTTCCTGCCTTCGGAAAGGCATTATCGCGGACACTGCTGGTGTTATAAAAGCGATGATGTTATCCCCGTTTAATACGTTTTTATCAACGAAAGAAAAAGGCTCCTTATCTGACGAACGTGTAACGTTGGCAGCTGGTCTGGTTTATTATGCCCGTTGTCGATGCTCGTTAAGATGCGTACTGGCGAATGGAAAGGCCTTCTCTTATCCAATATTGTCGCAGATGATATTTATTGTAGATATCAATTACAATGAAAGCCTTGTATTTTTATTATATATGCATCTGAACCAATAACAGATAAAAGTTCTAAGCAATCTGTAAATGCACAAAATTTATCATGTTTGATTAGCTGTAATGAATACACCGATTAAAAAAAAAACACGGAATGTCTTAAAAATATATTTACTCAGAATTTTATGATTACACCAAATTACTTTTATGGTATGATTACACTTGTACTCCTATAATCAATAAAAATATTTGTATGGATTTTCCAAGTCGCTAACCGGAGTATTACGCGCTGTAAGATAAAGCTACCATAGGCTTCAGTTTTAGCCGAACGGTGCTGTCACAAAGGCGGCTCGACAGGTGAAGCTAAGGGGAGGCGTCTACTATTATTTTTGATTACAACGTATGGACCATCGGCTGGTTTCTATTAAAAAATGCTATAAAAAAATATAGCATTCAATATGTTTCAATTATTTTTGCTTTATTAGAAACAGTAGGAAGATTACAACCTATAAAAGCAAAGAGAAAAGGTGAAAATACAAGTAAAACAGGCAAAGGCAAAATCATAGGAGGAGTTCGGAGTCAGAATGGAAGAAAACGCCTCTGGCAATGCAAAAATGCTACACCGTATAATAAGAAGTTTGAGAAAAGAAAGGAAGAACTCCCTTAAAAATGTGAAAGATTAACATGGAGAAATTATCACAGAAGAAATCGAAATAATTGAGAGATGGAAAGAATACTATGAAAAATTATTAGGCGGAGACTATGAAGAAGACTAGGACAAGAACGAGATTACGAATAACATACTTAAAGAAGCATTTCAAAACGAAGGAGAACAAGAAGAAGATGAAGCAGACAAAACAAAAGATTAAATTTTGGAAGCAGTAAGCAAGATTAAAATAGGCAGAGCGTCGGGAATAGACGGGTTAAGGTCGGAAATGATCAAATATATGGGACATGAAGGGATATCCTTACTACACCAATTGTTAAACTTGGCATGGCTGACCGAAACGAATACCAACTGAATGGAACACAATGATTATCATCATCAACCAGTGTATAAAAAAGGCAGCTACAATGACTGCAACAATTTTAGAGGAATTTCATTACTTTGCCCCACTTACAAACTGTATGAACTTATAGAAAAAACACTTAGAGAAGCATACGCAGCTTTTCGAGCAGATAGATTGATATTTACAGTAAGACAAATCGTGGAGAAGATAACGTCGACAAATAACAAAATGTTTGTGGCAGCAATAGATTTTGAAATAGTATTTGAAAGCATAAAAAAGAGGAAATCTAGAAAATCTTAGAAACGAGAGGAATGAATGTAAAACTCAGTGAAATAGTCAAAAGTCTATACAGGAAAACACAGAATAGGATAAGGGTAGAGGGAAGAACAACTGAAAGTTTTACAACCTTCAGAGGACTCAGACATCAGGGAGGAGTTTTCAATCCATTGCTTTTTACCATTGTGATGGATGAAATATCCAAAAGGGTAAACACCAGGACGGAAGGAACCCATATAGGATACAGAAAACTTAGACCGGTATTTATAAATGAGATGATCTACGCCGATGACTTACTGATAGTTGCTAATAGTAAAGAAGGACTACAAAACCAAATAGAAAAATGAAGCAAAGAGATAGGAAAATACGGGATACATATAAATATAGAAAAGATCAAAGTAGTGGAGATAGCTAATCAGACAGAAAACATGTAATTCCAAATACAAGGAAAATAAATAGGAAGCGTGAAAAAATTTAAATACCTAGGAACAATCGCTAAATCGGACGGAAGAATAGAAGAGGAAATAACAAGCAGAATAAGTAAAGTAGGTGCATTGTACAGAATTCTATATAGACCACTTTTTAGTCAAATGGAAATAAACCAAAAAACAAAAATAAGAGTTTATCAGTCGGTGTTCGTGCCTATGCCGATATATGGAAGTGAATCATGGGTCCTAACTAACAGGTTAAAGTAAAAAATAACACCTCATTAAATGAAAATCCTACGGAAAATTGCAGGAGTGCCTAAACTAGATAAAATTAAAAGTGAAATAATAAGAAGTGATGAGTAGAACAGAAAAAAAAATTGAACAACAGAAACTAAGATGGTTCGGATACCTTGTTCGAACGGACGAAAGCAGAACAGTAAAAGTAGTATGGGAAACAGAGATTGGGAGAAAGAAAAGAAGAAAAAGACCAAGAAGAAAATGGAATGACGAAGGAGCAGAAATACTAAAAAAGAAAGTACTAGGCTGGACGCAAGCGAAAAGTGAAGCTGAGGACAGAAAGAAATGGAAAAAAAATTATTACCTCTCCACCGATGGTAAAAGAGGTTGCGGATAAGTAAGTAAGTAAGTAAGTAGAAACAGTAACCTTCTAATTAATTATGAAATATAATTTCATTCAAACGGCTGCCTTGGCTGGCCCCAGTGTTGGGTAAGTTAGTGGAAGCGATTAAATTTCTACAGCGATTAGACATACTCGTGTTTTGTCGACTTTTGGAAAACCGCTGGCCAACACTTCTCCCCACTCAAGACGCAATAAACACAAGTACATCTAGTCGCTGCAGAAATTTAATCGCTTCTCCTATTTTACCCAGCACTGGCTGGACCTACAGTAGTCCATCCTGTCTAGCCAATTTTGCAGGACATTTTTTTTCCAACACCGTCATTCACACCTCAAGTATTCATCAACGCAGTAGAAACAATATGAACATTAAACGACGAACCCATTTTGACCCGTGAAAGTAAAATATTTTAAATATGTTATACAGTGATAATATCGGCCGCGCTCATAAAACGCCATTCTGTGAGAAGGCACACTTAAATAATTGCAAGAACGCTTTGTCATATTGGCGTACCTAGATGTCCTTACTTTCAATAACAAAATTTTCATTTTGTTTGTATAATACTAATATTTCACATAAATACAGTGACCATAAAGACATGATTTCTAATTGAGAGAATAGAGGTCGACATGAATCTCTCGCCGACCCCTCTACCATGCATCTTATAATTTTTTTCTGGTAGGCAAATAGCCTGCCCGCACAACTCACAGACCCCCAAAACACGACGCAGCACCTTAAGCGAGACTCGACAAAAATAAAATATCCGCAATTAATCCGCCCCAAGGCTAGCCCCCAAATTCCTACAATACCGTAGTATGCGGAGCATAACTTCTTTTCAAATGCTGAACAATGTTCCTGAAACTTAAGTGGGGAATCTACAATCAGTCCTAGAAATTTGACCGACTCACACTTTGGGATAGATCTGTCCTCGCAGCCAACGTAAGTACTGTAGCCAACAGAAAAGCCCGCGCGAAACTGCACTAACAATAAGCCAGTTTTTCCTACATTAATTTGCAGTTGACTAACGACACACTATGCCCGAGTCGCCGCACAATTTTAGTTGCCTGAGTGGCCGCAAGGTTGATATCTTTGTGAGAAGTTAGGCAATTGGTATCATCAGTGTACTGTGATAATATACATGGGAGTAAAGACGAGCACAAATCATTAACATAAATTAAAAAGAGGGTAGGTCCAAGTCCGAGTCCGTCCCTCGGGGATGCCACAATATCCACAATATGGGAATAAAATTCTTCATTGCTACGTATTGTTCGTCATTCATTTCAGCTAAAAACGGTTTTTAACATTTATATGTATTTTTTGACGGTCAATCGATTGGCGCAGAGAAACTTAGGGGTTGCTATTAAAAAAAAAGAGTTATCACAAATTGAAGGTCTTTTCTTTTGCTCTCTCTCTTCCTGCAGTCAGTTTAATTTTTCTTAATTTCTTTGTTGGAAATAGACACCCCATTTGGTGGATATTATTTACAATGAAAATGAAAAAATTACACTGTACCAACTGCAAGTAACTTAAAAGTTCGTGTATCACTGCATAATATAAAATTATTAAAAAAAAAAAACGAACATCTTGTAAAGCATAAAGAATAAGGGCATGGTATGTTAGATAAACTTGACCTAAAATTCAGAGTAGAATCCAAATTTGAAATAAAAATGCTACCTGTCCATTTGAAATAACAAAGTTGACAACTACTTCCGGTATTAGGGAACATTACCGGAAGTCGAAAATATTTTAGTTAAACTAACCTACACCCACAGGCTCACCACAAAAATTTTTAAACCTTGCATTTATTTGCTTCTCCATAAACTTTTAATGGAAGCTCGTCGTTACACACACTGAGCACTAATGGTGTTAATAAACATTATTTTTCAAAAATTTAATGGCGCTTTTAATTGCAGGTAACATGTTAAGAGTAGCGTTATGTTTCTCCTGGATGATTGTGTTGAAAACAGACATAAGTTGTAAATAATACATCTAGCATTTGTATTAACCTGTATTGTACCTTAAAACATTTCGTGAAATATTTCAAGTATCTACGGAAGAAAGAACGAAAATATTATCGTTACACATTTATCAATATTTATACGGTACGTGGGCATAGTATACTTCAAACATTCCGACGATACACCAACACAAAAGGTTTGACGGTCGTAAGTTGCCGGAATCTAATATGCAGTAAATTATTTATTATCAAAATATTATGTTTCGCGCTATTTATGCGCCAGAAACAAGGACGGTTTAATCTTGCAAATTGATACAGATATTTTACACATTGTACGCCGAGCCGCGGCGAACATTAAACCGCGTTATCCGCTCATCCAAACGCACGCACACTCTTTTAAGATAAATAAACACGGAACAGCGCGTTACGTAAACAGCGACTCCAGCTTTCAAGGATATTTTCGCATTATGTGTTAGTCACCTCGCACGTCGGACAGTTCGATTGTGTTATTACAAGAGCCTGGATTCTTTTTTTTTTCCTACATCCTTCGGGTCGGAACAATAGCAATAAATAAAAGGTGAAATGAGTAATGTGTAACTGACGCCCGTGAGCGTCCGAAACGGTTGGGTAATAAAATGCCCGTTAAGTACGTTTTTACTTATACCGAGTGCGTTACGATTGTTTGTATTATTCGTCGGTGGCCGAGAAATAATGGTGGCATCGTGAAAAAGTGAAAACAATGTGAAATTTATGGGCCGGTTCTTTTGGACCGGTCACACGTCCCATACGGCGCTTTTTTCTCATATGGGATAATTTAGATCGCTTCCGTGCATACTGAAATTGTTTTTTCTCAAAAGAACCATGAAAAACGTGAACCGTACTTTTGGTTACAGCATAGAGTGGGTGTTTACAGATTTATGAAACTGGAATTTTCCGTTACATGTTAACCAATTACCTAATTAGTAGGTAGTTTTATGTATTTTCGTTACTGAAAATGTCTATTTTAAATGTATATGCTGCAATCCTGAACATATACTTATACATCTTTATATCATTAAACAGTTAAACACATAGAAAAATTGATGGTGCTTCTGTGATTTAGGCAGAGTTCGGCTGCGTCCAATACAGCCTCCTACTAAATAAATTAGAAAGAATTAGAATAAGCGGTGTAGCCTTAAAGAGGTTTACATCACATTTATGTGATAAAACAGAAATTACAAAGAAAAACGAAACAGGAAATAGAATAATAAACATATACAGGGTTTTCCACAGAACTGGCTGGTTAGAAGTTTTCCGGCTTAACGAAATTCCTCAGTTTTAAAAAAATTGTGGTTTGCAACGATTTGGCACTTACTTTCTTTCTAAAATATTTTCACTTTTTTTGCACTTCCGGTTAACCGGAAGTCGCCACGAACTTTGTTATTTTAAATGGAACACCTATAGTATTATTATGTTTTTGAATTTACCATAAATTCTATGACGATTACCATTAGGTTCTTATACCTATCTTCAACTGTTTCTAAGAATATTACGATTTTTGTTAAAATTTTGACATTTACATTGTGTAATGTAATTGATTAATTCTCACTTGATTTAAGTGTCAGAAAATCTCCGACTTTGAAATCAACAAGTTACTAACATTGTTTTACCAAAACGTAGAAAAAAAATTCAGTGACATTATACAGTGTGTTTAAAATATTAGTGCATGGTCAAGATTTTGAATGTTGCAAAACTTAATTTTTTCAATAGAACACCCTGTACATTTTTCTATTTTTGGATGTACAATTTAAATTCTATGCCGATTTGCTGTAGCATTCCTATACCCATCTTTTGTAGTTTTTTCTTTAAATTATTCGTTTTTTTATTACCGCTTTCAAATGGCGAATAATTTCTATCTGGTTGGCCATGAAATTAACATCACAACAATTATTATTATTAGTAAGTATTATTTTATAATCATTGTTGTTACACGTCGCGTGTTCAGATCGATGAATATTATTGTGGAACTTATGAATTAGATAATGAAAAATATTGAAGGAGCTTGTTCTAACCTAGATACTATAATTTATTTTAGATTCACTGAAAATGCAGGAAGAACTTATAGAGAATTTACGGTAATTATAGGAATTTATTTTGGCTAATATTCTAATAAATTCAGAAAACTTTGAAATAATACATTACACGAATTAACACACTGTACGCAACTTTCGGTACTTCCAAGCAAGATTTAATGATTCGTGTGACGAGAACGTTTTGATGAATTAGACTCAGTTGAAGTGAGAAGAAGTATAAGGCGACACATTAAGACGTCGAATAAAAAATGCTTTGACGTAAACGGAATTCACATTGAGCATTTTTTTTTGATGGTCTATGTGATGGTTTCAAGTTTATGCTGGTGGTAAATTGCATTTGTTAAGTACGCATGTATCTAAATATTCTTCATAAAAATCTTTATAATTTTGAAAATACTTTAATATATCAAAAACTTTAAACATTTGTCTGACAAGCCACTACGTTTTAGTGAAAAAATGTTTGTTATTGTTGTCGTCGTTATCGTTTATGCCATTTCCTTAATTGAAACCAAGCTATTAAGAGAAATCATTTCAAAATTTTCTCGATTGCGTTAGATATATTAACAACCAATAAATTCCTTTAATTACATTGAATTCTCTATAAGTTCTTCCCGCATTCTCAGTGAATCTAAAATAAATTATAGTATCTAATTAGAATAAGCTCCTCCAATATTTTTCATTATCTAATTCATAAGTTCCCACAATAATATTATCGATCTGAACACGCGACGGTCAACAAACAATGATTATAACAATAATACTTACTAATAATACTAAATTGTTGTGATGTTAATGTCATGGCCCACCAGATAGAAATTATTCGGCATTTGAAAGCGGTAATAAACAAAACGAGTAATTTAAAAGAAAACTACTAAAGATGGGTATAGGGAATGCTACAGCAAATCGGCATAGAATTTAATTGTACATCCAAAAATAGAAAAATGTACAGGGTGTTCTATTTGAAAAAATTAAGTTTTGAAACATTCAAAATTCTTGAAGATGTCACAAATTTTTAAACACCCTGTATAATGTCACTGAATTTTTTTTCTACGTTTGGTAAACAATGATAGTACTTGTTGATTTCAAAATCGGAGATTTTCTGCACTTAAATCAAGTGAGATTATCAATTACATACACAATGTAAATGTCAAAATTTTAACAAAATCGTAATATCTTAGAAACAGTTGAAGATAGGTATAAGATACCCTAATGGTAATCGTCATAGAATTTTATGGTAAATTCAAAAACATATAATATATAAAGTGTTTCATTTAAAATAACAAAGTTCGTG